>VDFB02281492.1:607601571-608201571 GCA_007258455.2 Sequoia sempervirens | reverse complement strand
CGACTCTTTTGACCAAAAGTTGTTGAAATACTTGATTAGGATTTTCAATCATGGTTGGATTTTTCTCATGATGGTATAATGACCAAATAAGCAAGGTATCCTCATCTGGATTATATCTAGACCCAGAATATATCTTATCACTAGCCTCCTCTAATAGGTTCATTGTTGTATCCCCTCTTTTTGTAAAACTGTTGAACACAATTGTAGAGCTCATGTCCCATCCTGGTAGAAGTAATACCCCAACCTCTTGAAGTAATTATCTACCTATTTCAAGAGTGATGGATGTCATTTCCATATCAACTTCCTTTTTCAATTCTTATAAGGAATTAACTTCCTTTCCAAGAGTAATGTCTTCCTCCTTTTGTCTTATTTTATTCCCCTTACACTCATAGACAAATGATTTGAATTTAGGAGTTTTAATAAAATCATTATCAGAAATGAATTGATGACTAGCCTTGACCCTAATGTCATCAGATAACTCATCTAATGTTTCAAATTTTACAAGTTCCTAAGGGGGCTCATATTGTGTAATCATAGGGGCCTTTATTTTTTCCATTGGTTTCTCTTCTCCATCACTCTCTTCACCACTTTCTTCCTCTTCACTATTATCAATGGAGAAACATACATTAGGGGTGGGTTGTGAGGGTATGAGATCAAAAGGCTTCACATACTTAGCCTGTATTCCTATCTAACTCATATGAGATGTATCAAAAACATATGAGGGAACATCTTGTACTATTTCATTGATATGAGTGATAAGCTGTTCAATCCTATCCAAGGGATCTTGTATATCAACAAATGCTTCTCTATATGATGGGACATTATTTCTCTTCCATTCCTCTACAGTAAAAACTTTATTATATGAAGCCATTCTCTCACCAATGGAAGCTTTATCTCGGTTTTTTATCACATCATCAAGTTCAAACCAATGCTCATACCCTAAAAAATTATGAGTTAATCTTGCCCGATGACTAAATCCCTCTGCATCAAATTTCTCTCTTTCATATTGAAGAGGAAGGTTTTAATGAGATAATTTAGCATCAATTTCTTCATATCCTTCAATAGAACATACTCTAAAATCTCCAAGGAAAATAGTGTTGGGTATGAGTGATTGTTTGTTATGACTGTTGAGATGTTTGGTATTAGACCTTGCTAATTGTCATACTATTTACAAATAAGCAACTCTATTAGGAACCACTCGAGGTAGAAAATGTGGAACTCCTTAAAATACATAAAACCTTATTATTGTGCAATCAGAAAAGGAATACTAGTCTCCCCAATTATGGTTCACCTTGTCTTTTGGGTTATTCCCCTTTGGTCTCAAAATTTTCTACACTTCAGTGGATAAATTGTGATCATATGAATAGCCTAGCAACTTCATTAGTGGCTTAACAAAATATTATTAAAAATATAAATAGTGAGACCTTTCACATCAACTATCCCATAGTGTAGTCCACATCTATACAGGTTTAAAGTTTCCATCTTTATCTATTTCTTTGATCCTTAATTCTTTATCCCACACATTTCTAGCATGTCCCTCATATAAAAGTAAATGCATTAACAAAGAATAGTGTTTGAAATCTATGCAATCACTATTTTTTTTATTCTTTCAAGCTTGATTTAGTGCATTCACCAAATATTTTGCATAGTCAAATGACCTAGCATCTTTACTTTCTATATCAGCTACTACAACCATCGGTGCAATAGACATAAGTAGTAGAACCTTGATTCCCAAGACTTGACTAGCTGAGTAGGAGGTATATTGGAAGTATTCTTCAAACAAATATATATGAAATGAAGGGTCTTCATTGCTCAATTTTTTTTGAGTTACCCTTGCTCATTCTTAGGTCTATGCAAAGGTAGCTTCAATCTCTTGTAACTAGTATCCATGCAACAATATTTTGTCAAAAAGTCTCTAATTGTGAATTGAAAGTTCATGGGACATTAATGGATTCCATGAATTTGATTTTTTGGGTATGTTGGTCACAAAAATGGATTTTTTACATGAACCTGAACAATTTTTCTAAATCATGAAATTGAGTCTGGTGATATTTTGCAAGGACTAGGAGATAAATGAATAGAGGTTAATGAAAATATGTGGGGTTTTTTCATTCCTAAAAAGGCCCAAGATGATGTTTAATGTTGACCTCTCATTTTCCTATCAAGTATTGTACGATTTTTTTAAGCCTCATGCAAATATTTGTTGTGTGGCCCTTGATTTTATGGAATTCGCATTAATAATTCTTGTTGGACCATGGGGGTTTAAAAAAAATTTCATCATAAGTTGTATCAGGATTAGGAAGTTTGATAAGGTTCTTTTGGATGATTTTATGCATAACTACCTCAAGAGTTTCTCCCAATGGAGTGAATTTTCTCCTAGTTTGATTACTTTGTCTTGGTAGGCCTCTTTGAACATCCTAACCTTGATTTGTTTGCTAGTTATTTTTCTATTTGTTTTGAAGATATGTAAGCAGGTTATTTTTTGTGTTGTTTGGAGGATAGGTTGTTTGAACTATTTGGATGTTATTTTTTGGATTGTTAGGAGGTTGTATGTTTTGCACAAATTTGGCATCAACCACTCCATTGTTGGTAATATTCCTATTCTTCACCCATATTTTAGGTTTTTCATTAGAACTTGAAGCTTGGTCTTTATTGTTGTTGAGTTTAATGAATCATCTTGCTATGAGATATCTTTTAATGAGTAAACCATTTCCTATGGTTTCTTCAAAACTACTAGGGAGTAACAAAGTTAATTGGTAGCTAATGTATGCTTGAATGTTGGAGATCAATATTTCCATGAGCATTTTCTTGGGAATGAGCCAATTACACTTACTAGATTTGTTTCTCCATCTCTATAGACATGAGGTGAATGATTCCCCTTGGCTTTATTTAATTTTGTATAGGCCAGGGACCATTATGTCTTGCTCTAATTTATAGGAGAAATGGTTAACAATTTTTTCTAATAAAGGTTTTGATATTAGGTGGTAGATGAGAGAACCACTCAATAGAAAAACCACTGAGACTTCATGGTAAATGCCTCATTAAATAGGTGTCATTGTGTTGTACATCCATGTAGGCAACCGAGAATTCTTGCATGTGTTCTATTAGATCTCCTCTTCCACTATATTTTTCAATTTTTGGTATTTCAAAGTAGTTAGGGAAAGGTATCATGGATATGGAACAATAAAATGGATATGCGCATATTTCTTGTACAATGTAGCTCTTCTTCAATTTTACAATTTGAATGTTCAATATCCTTTGGTTTAGATTTTGGATTTGCAAGGTTAAAGTATCCTTAGGAAGATCCTTAGTGAATATATTAGCAATGTGATCCTTTGTAGGAATATATTCAAGATTCACTCCATTTTCCAACACATTCTCTCTCAAAAAGTGATATTAAATTGAAATATGCTTTGTCCTTGAATGTATCACTAGATTATTTGGGATATTGAATGCACTTGTATTATCACAAAAGATAGAAATAGGTTCATCATACAATACTTTGATATCCTTCAATGTTTTACTCATCCAAAACACATGTGCGCAACAAGATGCAACTAAAATGTACTCAACCTCTATAGTAGATAAAGATACTAAATATTATTTCTTACTTATCCATGATACTAATCTACATCTAAGAAAGAATAGACTACCACTTGTACTTTCCCTATCATCAACATAACCAGCCGGAATTACATCTATATAAGTACTCAAAGTGAAGTTAGTATCCTTAGGATACCATAAGCCATAATATGGAGTGCCCATCAAGTATCTAAATATCCCCTTCACTACTAAAACATGTGACTCTATAGGATTTTCTTGAAATATAGCCACAAGACAAAGTACATGCATGAAATCTAATCTAGTAGTAGATAGATATAACAGTCCACAAATCATTGATCTAAAATTTCTCTAATTAGCCTTAGGTAATTCATCATTCTTTCTTAGTTTGCAACCAGTAACCATAGGAGTACATACTGGCTTGGAGCCTTCCATTAAAAACTTCTTCAACATTTCTTTTACATACTTTTATTTTCAAATGAATATACTTTTGTTTGTTTGGTTGATTTGTATAACAAGGAAGAAATTCATCTCCCCAAATGTAGACATCTCAAACTCTATTTTCATCTCTTCTACAAAATTCTTACCGATAGCTTCATTTCCTCCAAACATTATGTCATCAACATACACAACCAAAATCAAGATTTGATCTTTCTCAACTTTGAAGTAAAGATTACTATTTGTGGTACCTTTATTGAATCCTTGTTATATCAAATAACTATCCAACCTTTCATACCAAGCTTTGGGAGGTTGATTCAATCCATATAAGGCCTTCTTATATTTGTAGATTGTATCCAATTTATCTTGTAGTGTAGGAAAATGTATCCCTTTACATTTTCACAATTTTTTGGGCCCTCCCTATTAAAATTGGACTTCTTTATGTCCTAATTGCTCCTATTTTGCATCCAAAATCCTAATTTAATGCATTTTTTTGAGGATAATATTGACAATTAATAAATGAAAAATAATTATTCAATGTTTGAGGTTGTTTGTTCCAAATATGGTGATCTAGGACTCATACATGACCTTGGTCGTATAGGCCCCACCTAGGTCTTAGGGCCTAATTTTAAACATTGCATTAAATAAGACATTTCTTAGAGTTTTGTGTCCTATGTTTAAGACACTCACACTCATATTCCCAAGGTGGCGTATGAGTTCCACTTTAACCAAGATCCATTTTAAATCAAATTCTTGGTGGGATTTTATTATTCTAGATATGATGTCAGCTTGTATTGTACTTCTAGGAAATTTGGCATAAACAAGTATAAATACAAGTTTATTTCACATAACTTCTGCTAGAAAAAATTCAAGTGATCTTATGAGCATTCAAGAGAAATCTAAGAGCATTCAAGAGAAAATAATCAAGCATTTGAAGCAACATTCAAAATTCAAGCATCATGTCAAAGTCTTCATGCATCATGTGTTTTTTTTAGCTAACATTTGTGATGTATATTTTTCATGATTCAAGCAAGCATTCAAAGACATTAATTCATATCAAGATCAAGAATCAAGATCCACATCCATTAGATCCATTTCATACAAGTTTGAAACCTTTATTTCAAGGGGTTGGTGAGTTGCAACATTGCATTTGTTCATTTATCAAGCTTTCATTCTATTTCATTTCATTTCAAGGTTTAATTACCAAAATAAGGTTTGACCAAGGCAAACACCTATTCCTTAACACAACAAAAAAAATTTCCTCTTCATGTGTGATTACAGATTTGGGTGATTTGGAACTTGAAGATCCTTTGAATAAAAAGTTGTAATCTTCACAAAAACTCACCTATAGACATGAATTCATACTTTCAAACCTAAATATTGGACAAGATAAAAGCTATAGAAGATCACTAGAGGATAAAGACGTTTCAAAAAAACCCTAATACTTGGAGTAAATCACCCCTTTGGGTGTCTGAGTCCCAATATACCTCTTTTCAATATTTTTTTGCAGATCCTGGTTTGTTATCTAAAGATTTCATATTCTACATAGATTCCAATAGCAAGACTAAATTGCCCAATTTGGCATATGAGTCCCAGTGCATTTCAGGAAGAACAAATTTTAGGGTTTGTAGATCTATTTTAGATGACTCCTATCCTCTAAGTACTTTTTTCTTTCTCTAATTTTAGAAATTTGATTTCATGATTTAATTTTATATGGTTTAATGCATTAGAGTTTACATTTCTTTCTTTGAAGCTCAATTTTAGTGGTGAACCCTCCTTTAATTAATCCTAAGGAAGCCTCCTACTAGTCATATTAGTAGCATTCCTTTCCTCAATTAGGTCAGTTGGTTGAGGGATCTTGGTTTCCTAATAAACTAAGATTGAAATAGGTCCAAACCCCTAGTTCCATCTCCTAAAAGGTGGAATACCTATTTCTCTTGTACTCATTTTGGTGAACCCAACCTTTAGACACTTGCATTTCTGATTTGGATAACATTATAGTCCTAGATCTATGTTAACTTTGTATTTACGTTTAGGATTCTAAATCATCCATTAATTAAAACTAAATCATGCATTAGTCAAAAGGTGCATATAGATTGCATTTTTGCATCTTGCATCATTTAACTTCATTGGAAAATCATACTTCCAAATAGTCATTTCAACATACAATCTAGAAACCTTAACATCAACTCAAAATTTGCTAAATTTTGTGTAGAAACCCTAATCTAGGACTCATTCACTCACTTGGGAGATTTAGTCCCTAAACAGGTGGTTTTTCTAGATTTATAGGAATTTTGTGTTGTCTATTTTTCAAAATTTTGTGTTGTCTATTTTTAGTCCCATATCATACCCAGATCTATATTTTACAACATTAAAAACTTCATTCTTGTGCTTTTTTTTGTTGTTATCATATGTCTATTTCAGTTTGTTGAGTTTCTATTTCATTCATTTCATTAGACCTAGATGAATTAGGTTCATTTAGTGCATTCCTTGATTTCAAAGTTAGATTTAGGTATGTGTAGGATCATCATGGAAAAAATGGGCCCTTCAGTTGCAAAATTTTTAGAAAAATTAGAGTTAAGTAACTTGACGTAAACAATTGAATATGTTATTTATATTATTTAAAAATATGTAAAAATAGAATTTGTAGAAAATTGAATGTAGTTTCTAAACTACTAGGTTTTTTTAAAAAAAAAATCTATTTGGTGAAAATTTTAAATTTCAATGCAGTAGAAATTAAATTTCAGGGAAAAAATAAGTAGGTGTCTATCTGACCACCCTAACCATAATAAAATGATAAAAAAAAATTTATAGTATTTTAGATATAAGTAAAGGACTCATGTCTTTATTTGATGCATTTTTTTTGTAATTTTCTTCCAAGTAAATAATTAATGATGATTTTTTTGTTACAACTTTTTAAAAATATAAAAACTTGTATGTCTAACCACCTTAACTTGGTCAAAATTTTATGAATTTTTTTTTTTTTTTTAATCCTATAGTATGTGAAGCATATAATGTGACACATTTTTTGGATTCAAAAACTATGATACCATTTGAAATCTATAGATATTTTTCAATCAGCCTATAAATCAAGAATTTAGTTGTAATTCAAATAGAAAATGAATAATAATAATTTATTAAATTCAATGTAAAACATAATTTATCTTGGTGGAAAGCTAAGAATTTCCTTTAAAAACCCTTTTTGTTTCATCAATTTTGGGTAAAAAAAATCATCAGCCACATACCCTACACATACCCACCATATCACCACTTTTTGGCCCATCATGATCCTACACATACCCATTTACAACATTTCATTTTAAGATTGTTGCATAGTATAATCAACATATTAACTTGTTGAGAATCTAAAAATTACATTTACACATCTTATTGTAAGTTATTACAATGCATTTCATCATGGATATGTACTTAGATAAGTTTTGGATGTCCTTGAAATCATTAGTGGATGTGTCAAGTTAAGTCTTTGGAAATTATTAATGAAATTGAACCTAATCATGCTCAATAAACTCCTAATGCATGTCCTCCTCATGAAGTTGAAATCATTGGAGAAGATGATGAAGGAATGGAAAACTTCATAAGCAATTGAATTAACAACCTTGAGACTAATGCATCCTTTCATCCTTCCATGAAACAACCAATGAAATTTGATATGTTTAGTCTTTTACAACCTAAAATTGAGTAATAAAATGAACCTAAGTTCCCTAAAATAGATAAACCTAGCTCCTCTAATCAAGAAAACATTGAAATATCCTATGTTAACAAAGTTACCAACACTCCCATAAACCTCAAAGAGACTTAGGGCCAAGGCTTTAAGATATTAACTAAACAAGGATGTTACATAACAAATGAACTTGAAATTCATCAAATTTTAGAGAAAATACCAACCAAAGATACCAAAGGGATAGGATATCAAGATCCTCTTTGTTATGTAAGTTTCCTCCTTCCTAAAGAGAAACCAATGCCTCATAACAATGATAAGGATGATAGGATCATCTTAGGTCCTCCTCAACACCTAACTCAACAAATTGGTGAATCTACCAAGAAACGAAAGAATTACAAACTAAAGAAACTAGAATTTACATGTTGCATGTCTATAACTGAAAGAACCTTACACATACTTCTAATCCAAGGACTTATAATGTTACCACCCATGATAGAAAATCCAAAAACATATCCTAAGAACACAAACATGTCTCATTGTTGATATCATAGAGTTCTTGGACACAATACTGATGAGTGCCATGCTTTAAAAAAATATTTAAAAGGTTTGATATCATATAGATACTCCCTTAAAAGGGTTCCTTTCTACTCCTTGTCATGTAATAGTCATATGATCCTAATATTCTGATTATTACATGAAATACATTCATTACAAATCATTTCAAAATGAAAGGATCTCTTTCTCATTACCTACCTTAGCTCATTTGTCTTGGACACAATGGGGGAAAGAATCAGATAGTCTTGTCCTAGTATTGCAATTGTTGTTGTTCCTTTGGCTAGTTGTCTGCCTTTTATATATGATGAACAAGATTGGTATGCCAATGACCTACTTGAGGTTGACATGCATGTTCCTTACAAGTCATTTGCATTATTTTCTTTTTCATATTATTTATGTGATTACATGTGCATAATTGATCTCCCCTAACCATTCTATTTGATGCATATCTCTTAGTGACATTCCTCTATTTGTATCTGCATTCTTCTATTTATCATAAAATTTTATTTTTTCTTTCTCTTTTTCTTTCCTTTGGAGGATGATGTAAGGAATTGAGATATTTAGGTCTCTTCCATGTTGACCCAAAAAAAATTCTTGTTTGTACTCTCTTTGTATCATTCTTCTTATTCCATGAGTATTTTTGTAATGATGACAATCTCACACTCTATGAAAACATTGTAGCAAAGACATACTAACCCCAAATTTTTGGATCCCTTGTGTGTTATTTTGGGATTTCATTTTGGGGGCAACCCATTTTCATGACATAGCTTCATTTGGAAACATATGAATTCACACAGGGCTTTCCAAGTAAGCTCTCATGCTCTATTTACTATTATCACTTATCATTTTCTACTTTAAATTAATTTCTTTAAAGTGGGGGCATACATTGGCATTATTCTTTTGCATTTCAATTATAAATCATATTTCATTGTGTGGTCTTCTTACTTTATGTGATTCATCTTTCTCTTGGTGATGACATTGGGTGTGATGTCCTTCAAGAGCATGATCTCTCTTAGCATATTATATTCCTCTTAGTAGTTTGATGCAACACACTACATCCCCTAAGTTGCAAATCTTTTATTTTTTGATTGGTCATCTCTCAGAGACATTAGGGATGATGTTTCCTAAGTTAATACCTTACATTAACTAATAAAAACCCATTTGATTGTACCTTACACTATTTTTAATTTACAATAACTATTATATGGCCACCTTGCATAACAAACTTTTCTTTCCTATGAAGCCATCTTGTTTGTTCATGGGTTTTATCATACAAAGTTTTTCTTGCCTTGTGAATTCCTATTTTTTGTATTGTGTGGCACCTTATCAATTTTTTTAGGAGGTATAGGTTTGGTGTGGTTAGCATATGGGAGCCAAGCTTAGGTGTGACTTTCCCATAGCCACTTGCTTGTGTGTGTGAACACATACTAGCCATGTGCATATGTGTCTCACCTCTCTAAGGGCTCACCTAATTGATGACATAAGGTTTCACTAGCCCTCACGAGTGTGCATTTTTTTTGCATTGTGGACATTGTGTTCCACTTGTAAATGTTTTTTTGGAAAAATAGCTTAGATATGATCCACATCATGTTGGAAAAATAGTCAAGGATTGACCCACCCTTATTTTCATTTTTCTTTATTTCTTTGGTAGTGTATGATTGTACCTTATTATTGCTTCATACATCATTCTCATGTGTGTTAATTTGTGTTTATATTGGTTTTCCCTATGATCTTTATCCTAGAGGCTTGATCATCCCTCTTGATCATTTCCATTTTATCTCACTAGCATTGGTACACTTGAACCCCTCTTGATGCATATTTTTCTACTTTAGTGTGAGTTTAAAGCAACTTCCTCCTCTCACTAAGGTGGGGGATAAATGTAGTGTAGGAAAATCTATCCCTTTACATTTTCACACTTGTTCAATCCCTTCTTGCTAAAATTGGACTTCTTTATGTCCTAATTGGTCCTATTTTGTATCCACAACCCTAATTTAATGTATTTTCTTAGGATAATTGGTCCTATCTTGTTTAGATATCTCCTATCCTCTAGGTACTTTTTTGTTTATCTCTATTTAGCAATCTAATTTCATGTTTTAAATTTCTAGGATTTAGTGCATTAGAGTTTGCATTTCTTCCTTCGAAGCTTATTTTAATGGTGAACCTCCACTTTAATCACACTTAAGGAAACCTCCTACTAGTCCTACTAGTAGCAGTCCTTCCCTAAATTGATTCACTTGGTTGAGCGATCTTGGTTTCCTAATGAACTAAGAGTGAAATAGGTCCAAACCCCTAGATTCATGAGCTAAAAAGTGGAACACCTATTTATTTTGGTTCATCTCTGATAACTAAAATCCTTCTGGTTTTTCCATGTATAACTCTTCTTCCAATTATCCATTTAAGAAAGAAGAATTCAAATTAATTTGATAAAATTTGAAATCCTTGTGTATTACAAAAGCTAGAAACATCTAGATAGCTTCCATTCTTGCTAACAGAGCAAATTTCTTCTCAAAATTTATTCCTTCAACCTGTGAGTAGCCCTTACACACAAGTTTTTCCTTTTTTCTTACCACTTGTCCATTATCATTCATTTTGTTCATAAATACCCACTTCGTCAGAAAGTAAACAAAAATTTACCTCTTCTTTAATAGCTTTCCTTGTTAATACACCTTCCATTTTTTCCCCAATGATATATTCTTTAGAATGATTCCTCTACACATACTTAGGGGTTCTAGGTGTGTTTTTTTGAGCTTATTCCTCTTCAATTTTTACTTCCATTTCCTTAGATTTTTCTTTTCCTTTGCAATCAGGTTCATTTGATTCATACCCATCTATTACCACTAAGTTATAAAATTCTTCATCAACATTGACACTTGCACTCTCAAAAATCTTTCTCAATATTTTGTTGTAGCACTAGTATAATTTTCTTTTAGTAGAATATCCAAAGAAGATTCCTTCATCATACCTTGCATCAAAATTTCCTAAATTTTCTTCATCTTTTCTATTGTAACATTTTCTTTGAAATACTCTACATTATTTGGCAGTATCGATCCTTCCATACCATAACTCATAGGGAGTCTTTATGTTTTTTTCTTTTGCTTGAACTTTGTTAAATATGTAAACAATAGTATGAATTGATTCTCTCCAGTAGACTTCTAGTAGGCTAGCTTCTTTCATCATTATCCTTGTAGCTTCTTGAACAATCCTATTTTTCCTTTCAAATAATATATTTTTCTAAGGAGTCCTAGGGGTGGACAAGTGCCTCTTTATGCCATGATTCTCAAAAAATAGGTTGAATTCAATGAAGGTGAATTCTCCACCTTTGTCAGACCTAAAAAACTTGATCTTCATATCCATCTCATTTTCAACCATAACCTTAAATGCTTTGAAATTATCTAGGGTTTCAAATTTTTCTTTAGGGAAAGTAACCCATGTCATTATAGAATAAGCATAAACTAAAAGCATGAAAACCTATATCCTTGAAGATTTATTACTCTTCTATGACCACAAAGGTATGTATGCACCAATTCTAGTAATCTAATAGAAGATTGTTCTTTTCGTTTGAAAATTCTTGTTTTGTTTCCAGTCTAACAATCCTTGTAGAGAGCTTTGATAGGCTTTTTAATCTTTG
This sequence comes from Sequoia sempervirens, assembly GCA_007258455.2. NCBI lineage: Eukaryota > Viridiplantae > Streptophyta > Pinopsida > Cupressales > Cupressaceae > Sequoia > Sequoia sempervirens. The sequence continues at coordinate 608,189,707 of VDFB02281492.1, read as the reverse complement.
GTAGGCCTCTCATTCCTTGAACTAAATTGATTCTCACTAGGTTATCAAAATTAATGTGACACATCCTCCTATGCCATAGCCAAAATTCATTGTTCTAAGTTATGAAGAAATGACCATCAACACCCTTGAGCTGATAACAAATTTATATGTCCTTCCAGTAGCAATCACTATTCTGGACCCTTTTCTAATTTCACATCCATCATCCTAAAACATACGATTGTATCCTTTGCTACTCATTTTTACAACACTCAAGAGGTTATTCCTTAAACCCCTAACATAGTAAAAATAATTAGAACTATGCTTTCCACGAAATCTAATTGAATCTAGTCAACATATCTTACTACCTGAATCATCACCAAATCTAACAAGTCCATCATAATTTTTAATTTTTAAAAACTTACTCTTGTCTCTAGTCATATGGTTAGAGAAACCATTGTCAATGATCTAATTGTTCTTATCCTCTCTAGCATGAAAAGTAGATACGAGTGTACCTTCAATCTTTTCATTTGTTTTCTAAGGGCATTCCTTCACACATATTTCAAAGTTAGTAGAAATAGATTTACCTTTTAAAGAAATGGACAAGCATTCATCAGCATCATCTCCATAATCAGATTCATCACCATAAATACTTGCATCTTTTCTAACATAATAAAATTTCTTAATCATTTTACCTCAATTCTCCATGTTCTTGTTATTCACAACCCTATTTGGGCATCTTGAAGAATAGTGACCTATATTTCCACTACTAAAAAATTTAAAATGGTAATTGTTGTGCCTATAGAACACATGCTCTATTTGGACTAGGGACCCCCTCTTTATTTTTCACCTTTGTCGGGCCCTTTTTGACCAAACTCACCTATCCAAAATCTATTCTCTTTTGTATTTGCAAAAGTGTAGTTGTAGGTTTCCCTTACCTTTTTTCCCCAGTGTTCGTTGAGCTTGGAAGACTCACATTTGTGGGTGTCCTCTATAGGCCACCATTGTTGCTTCGTTGCTAAGAAGTGGCTTGTGTTATTGAAAACTGAAAAGATTGAATTGAATTCACAAAATCAGAATCATTCATTCAACAACATATCAATAGAGCTTTTCCAAAATGGAAACACAATGCAAAAATAAAATACTACTTTAAGAAATCCAAGCAAATGCATTCAGAAGGAAATATAATTCCATTTTCATCCTCTCTATAGTATCTTGTCTTTGCTCTTATTATTTTGCAGCAAAAGCACAAGAGGATATGTAGAATTGGATTGAAGAATTATGAAACTAGAGTTGTGTGTTGAAAAGTACAGAGGAAGCATGCCTTTATAGATGAATTCATGGGGTGAATTGAAGTTATGAAAGAGATGTGGGACAAATGATTGAAGTGGGAAAAATGCATGCAAATGGTAAATAGAAGAAATGGACAAATTAATGAATATGTGCAACATTTTAATGAATTGGATAAATAGATGAAATGGAAAAATTAATGAATATGTGAAATATTTTAATGAATTGGATAAATGGGATATGCAAATAGATTGATGTATGATTATGTAAATTATTAAAAAATAATGGAATAATGATTTATTCCAATGAATGAATGATTATGGATAACTAATATAATATTTTAATAATTAATGGGTAAATAATATTTTAATGACTATAGATTTATAAATGATTTAATGACAGAGATGTATATTTATAAAATGATTATGCCTAAAACATGAATATGAAATGAATTATATATAAAATGGATAATGGATTTATGAATATGTAAATATGGTTGAATCAATGAATATAATGATTATGGATTAATAATTAATGAAATGGATGAGTTAACGATTATGCAAATATGAAATGGATTAATGAACTATGCTGAGAGGTAAATGATGCATTTAGTGAAATATGAAATGGATAAAAATGATGATGACATTTGTATGTGTCCACATGGCTAACCCTAGGATTCCACGTACACTGCAGGCCCCACACTTGGTTTCATCACCTAGGTCTTTGCCTAATGTCCAATGGGGCACAGGTTTTTGCACCCCCACCAACCAACCTATTACCATACTAAAACTTTAATGTGGCCATCAAATGTGCTTCAACCTATAAATACATAGCCCCACCTATCATTTTCATTCGTGTTTTTGAATTTCAAAGAGAGAGATGAGTTGTTGTGTAAAGGAATGCTACAAAAAATTAATGAGAAAAGATTTTTTTTATGGATTCTCGTATTTTCTTCTCCATGTGTGTATGATTAAATATAAAAACATTAGATTTCAACTTCATTGTTCTTAGTTTTAAGTCACTTTTAGTTTTTAGTGTATGTTGTGCTTTAATGGTGAAGAATGTTATGGTGTTTGATGTCTTCCTAGCTCATAGTTTTTATTATTTATTGCTGATAAACTATTGTATAACTTTAGTTTGAGAATCATTTAAATTGTTGCAATTAATTTCAGCTTTTATTCATTCTTTATTGTTGAATGAATGGTTTGAAAATCTATAGAACTTAGAAGATTTCACTAGTTTCATGATATTGTGGGTTGTCCTTGGTTAAGTGGAACTTAGTTTAGGAATTTTTTCCAGTATAGTATCCTCCATTGTTATGTTTCAACATTAGTTGTAGGTAAGGAAAATTCTAAACCTTTCACCTTTATGAATTTTCTTTCAAAAATGAAGTTAAGACAAAGTTTTGGCATCACAAAAAAGCTAAATCTGATGGCAAAGGAGGAGTTTAGTTTGTTGTCCTGAACTTGTAATAGTTGTCCTTCATTTCCAAAATTTACAAAACTCCTTTTGTATACCCAATTCCCTCCATGCTTAATAACCATAAATTTCCTTTGTGATTACTAGAAAATCACACCACCCAATTGAAATATTCCAAGCTCAGTCATAAATTGACACCTGAGAAACCTTGGGGTGATTTATAAAATTGAGTTGTAGAAATTACCTTTCAAGAGAGGTAGCATACTTGTGTGTTGTGTATGTTGAGAAAGTGCAAAAACACCCATCAAAAAAACTAGCACTAGTAGGGAAACCAAGTTAAATTGGATCGAATTGGATCCTTCTCCCCTCAAATGTTTCATAGAGTGCTAAGATACACACTAGACAAGGGATAATTCCAAGAGATAAAGACCCCTACTAAGGCTAAGATCCAAGAAAGGGGAAGCATTAGCTTCAACCCCTCCCACTAGACCTCCATCTCCTTCATCTCCTTCCATCCATCTCTTTCCTCCCCTAACTTCTAACAATAGTTCAATCCTTCCATTCAATCCAAACTTCCTTTTCACCCCTCACTCCCCATAGCCAAGGTGTTGTCCTAGCCCGTACACCTTACTTCTAAGGCACTACCCAAGCTACAGTCCCAATTCAACCCCAGGTCACTATAGCACAACAATTGCAATCTGCACTTCCCACAATGTCTTGGTTGGGAAATAACCCATCCCAATTATCCTTCAATAAATACCACAATATGCACAAGAATCTAGAAGGATTTTACAACAAGATTCACCCACATAATCCATAAAAGACAGTAGAAGAACACATCAAGATATTCAAACAAATTTGAAGGATATGTAGATTGAACATGAAGACGTGGCTTGTAGGATCTACCCTCACTCATTTGAGGATGAGGCTTTCTATTGGCACAATCATCTACTGATTGGATCCATTACTTCTTGGGATCAAATTAAGAACACCTTCTTGTAGAAGTTAAAACTTATTGTCAGCCCCACAAAGTTATACCAATAGTTCATGTCTATTAGAAGAGAAGTCAATGAGCCTACTAGTTCATTTAACGATCGATTTCATAGAGCCTTCAAGAAGTTGTAGCCACCTTATGTGGTTGATGATGCCTCCACTAGATTGGTGTATTATGCTACATTAGATAATCTTACATCCACCTTGGTAAAAAGGATGCACCCACCTCCTACTAGGTTGGTGGATTCATACACAAAAGCAATCACAACAATTATAGACTTGGGACAACATATTGTAGGTCCACTACCCTCTTTGGGGATAGCTCCTAACCCAACTCAAATCCAAGGAATCACTCATGCTTTGAATCATTATAAGCCTATGTTGAATAAAGTACCTTAACTATTAATAGTGCCACACCTGAGGTAGCCATTGAATCAAGCACTTTTAGTGCCTCATTTCTTCCAGCCTTCACAACAAAAGGCTTACTCCCAATATCCTCAAGTTCCTTCATGCTTGCAAGGCTCTGAGTTCTTGACTGCCTATGATAACCAAACTATGTGACAACCCATATTCCTTTAGAATTCGATGCCATAGTAGAATAATGTAGAGAAGGATTGAATCGATGAATTGACTAAGTTGGTAAAGAAATTATCCACTAAGATGACAAATTTGAGGAATCAAAACAACTAGCTTCAGGCCTCTCAAAGGAGCATCTAGGCTAACCTTAATTGAGACAATTATTATTTTGGTGCCTCTTCTAGATAGAGTTATGAAAGAGGACATAATTTAGGGCATAACTTTGAAATGCGGCCTTTACAAAGATAAAATAGAACTTGGAACACTAGGAAAAATAACAAAGGCATTTCCACACCTCTTGACCAACTAGGTGGTACTAACAAGTTTATGAGTGGAGTTTATTTGGTTGAGGCTTCCTTATCTAGATGGTGTTGAATCCACAAAACAAATAGGCATTCTGAGTTAGATTGCCTAGAGTTCCAAACTACTGCCAAAGTTTTTCAAGTGGAGATCTAGAACGCTATTGATGGCTCAAGCTACAAAGATATAGTTTTGTCAAAGCCATTTGATTCCTTGGTGTTGGTGGTCAACCAAGCTCCTTTCCCACAAAGTGAAAGCAACACACCTGAGAAGGAGGTTGTGCCCAAAGATGAAGAAACAAAGGAGGTAAGTAACAAGAGCTCTTTGATTCAATAGATAATGGTCTAATAGATGAGGGAGAGTCATGTGAGGATGAAGTCCAAATGTTCCACCAAAAAGAAACCCCATACAACTTAAGGAATAGGTTGGTGGGTGGTCCTTCTATGACTTCTACCCCTCCTCATAACTTCAACACTCTACTTGATCCTAATGCAAGAAAAAATCCCACTTATCCCCATGTACCTACCTAGTATTTTAATAGAACTAGGTAACCAAATCAGGCTCAAGACCAACCTAGTAGTTCTTCCCAAGGAAAAATTTCTAAAGCAGAAATTGAACAAATGGGAAAATATGCATTAGATGAATTAAAGAAAATCAAAGTGAGTTTTTTGAGCCTTTGAATTATTAAGGGTGCCTAATGTTAGAAATGCTTTATTTAGGTCACTAAATGGAACCTCCCCATCACAACCAACTTCAAAAGTACTTATGAAGAATGTTTCATTTGACACCTCAAATAGTGAGCTTATGATTAAGGAAATCTTGGGAAAGAAGTCTAATCAGTCCCTAAATTAATAAGTAAACAAGCAACTGGCTAAAAAAAGAATCAAGTAAAAACTAGGGATAAGAACAATGATAAAGACAAGGCTTAGGTTGCCAAGGCCAACATATTAGTAGGGATTTTCTAGGGGAAATTAGAGACTCCTCCCTTCTTGACAATAGTTAGAATATTTGGCAAGAATATGCCCAACTATTTTCTTTATTCGAGAGCCTCAGCCAATGTCATACTATTGGTAGTATGAAAAGCACTAGGAATAAATCCTAGACCCTCCAAATGAAAAGTAACTTAGTTGGATAAGATGAAGGTAAACATAGTGGCAGAATTGAATAGAATTCCTATGTAGATTGTGGTGGATTCAAGAGTCCAACAAGTTATAGACATTTAGGTTGTTGACATCCAAAACACCTACAACATCATACTGGGAAGGGATTTCACTCGATCCTTGAATGGTTATATTGCACTAGACTATTCCCACCTATGGCTTTCCTAGAAGGTACTTCTGAATCAAATCTGCATTGACAAGGAGCCCAGGATGAAGTTCATGATTACTGAATATAACAATACTAATGAGGTGTTGTTTGTAGAAATGGAATAGGGAAATTATTGTCCTGTTGCTTACCAAGATGGTAAGGAAAGTGCAAAGGAAGTCCTCATGTTGTGTGGTTCTCCCATCAACTTGACTTCCCTCCCAGGCAGCACATAAGTCTTGGTTGAGTCCGACAATGAAGAACTCCAGGATGATAGATACCTCAGCCTGTTGGATGACTTCCAAGAGTTTATGTAGAAATGTGTACAAGACCAACTTAACCTAGGAACTAGGATGGACTTCAAAGAATTATTGCTACCCAGTTGGTGCAAGATGCATGATACAGCCCATTCTAAGTTTGAATTTTGTTTGTGCCAAAGTGCAATGGATTATATCAAGGGATCGGTTACTCCAAAAGTGAACCCTCAAGAGGGACAATAAGATCAAGACCAACCTAGATCTACAGAGACAACCAAGGATGCAAAAGGTTCAAATGTAGAACTAGGAAAGGAAGTATGCTGAACTAGTTCCAAAGACAAGAGTCCCTCTAGGTTCTAGATGTTGAACTTTGATGGATCTAAATCCAAGCAAGGAGTGGGAGAAAGCTTCGAGCTCATTAGTCCCATGGGTAATACATATTTTGCTTCCCATATATTACAATTCTACTGCATGAATCATGTAGTAGAATATGAAGAACTAGTTCATGGGATCCTAATGGAATTGAAAAAGAAAGTTAAAATGTTGCAAGTCTTTGGTGATTCTAAGCTAGTTGTAAAAAAAGTTCAGAAATTATACTCTTGCCATGGTAGAAGGTTGTACTAGATGCTGGATTTATCAGATCTATTGATTATGCAGAATGGATATCCAACATTGTACCTGTTTCAAAGCTAGATCACAATATCAGAATATGTACTAATTTTCAGGATTTAAATAGAGCATGTCCAAAGGATGATTTTCCTTTGCCAAACATAGACATGATTGTAGATCTAACAGCCGGCCATCAAATGCTATCACTCATGGATGGATTTTCAGGATACAATCAAATCAAAATAGCTCCTAAAGACCAAGAAAAGATAGCATTTACATGTCCATGGGGCACCTTTTTCTGGAACGTCATACCTTTTGGGTTAAAGAATGCAGGAGCTACATACCAATGAGCTATGACAACAATCTTCCATGACATGATGCACACCTTCATGGAGGACTATGTGGATGATATCTTAGCCAGGTCTCACACCAGGGAAGGACATCTAGAGATACTGGCCAAAATATTTGACAGGTTGGAGAAATTAAAAGTTAGATTAAATCCTAAGAAATGTGCCTTTGGATTAACATCAGCAAAACTCCTTGGATACATAGTTTCTACAAAAGAAATTGAAGTAGATCCAAAAAAAGTTAAAGCCATTGTGGAAATGCCACCTCCTAAGAATATCAGTACATTAAGATCTCTACAAGGCTGACTACAGTCCATCAGAAGATTCATCTCTCAACTAGCAGATCAGTGTCATCCATTCAACCATCTTTTGCATAAAAATGTGTCTTTTAAATGGGATGAACAGTGTGAGAGTAATTTCAATCAAATCAAGCATTATTTGATGACACCACCAATCTTGGTGCCACCAAGTGAAGACAAGCTATTGTTGCTATATATCGCAACAATAGATATCTCTTTAGGAGCCTTGATAGCACAAGAGGATAGAGAAGGAAAGGAATAGGCAATATACTATATCAGTAGGACACTCAATGGACATGAAGTAAACTACACCTTCATTGAAAAATCATGCTTAATAGTAGTATTTGCAACACAAAAATTGCGACACTATATGCTCACTCACACTGCCAAGCTCGTTGCAAAAATTGATCCCCTCAAGTATTTACTGAGCAAAGCATCTTTAATAGGAAGGTTGGCAAAGTGTGTCATGCTCCTCAGTGAGTTTGACATTCAGTATGTTGAAAGGAAAGCTATCAAAGGACAAGTCATCGCCGACCAATTAGCAGAAGCTCCATTGTCAGACTATCATCCTATGACCATGGAATTTCCTGATACAGATATCCTCAACATTACAACACAACCATGGCAACTCTACTTTGATGGATCCTACACACAACATGGATCAGGGGTAGGAATTTTATTTGTCACACCTCTTGGGCACATAATTCCATGATCTTACAGGCTTACCTTCTGTTGCACTAACAATGTTGCAGAATATGAAGCTTTAATTCTTGGAATTAAAGTAGCTATTGACTGGAAAATCACAAAACTACAGGTGTATGGAGACTCTCAGTTAATCATCTATCAAGTCAACAATGATTACCAAACTAAGGATGACACACTAATTTTATACAAGAGACTGGTAGATGATCTAAGAAAATACTTCATAGATATCAAATTTGAGCATATACCAAGATCAGAGAATAAAGCAACAGATGCCATGGCCACAATAGTATCTCTTCTACAAATGCCTAAAACACAAGATCATTATCGATTTATTGTGGAACAAGTGTCAAATCCTACATACGCAAATCCCAAATCCCAAACCATAAGCCTTTTGGATAGTGCCCAATCTTCCATTTATGGAGACGTTTATACTTATCTAAAAGATAATATCTTACTGATAGATCTTTCTCGCAACCAAAAGCACAACTTCATATGCCAATCTGCCAAACATACCATTATTATTGATACCCTTTACCGTCAAGGCCTAGATGGTACTCTTTTGCATTGTTTAGAACATAACGAATATGCTTCGGCTTTACATGAGGTCCATGAAGGAATTTTTGGTACACATTCAAGTGGATTATCCTTGGCCAAGAAAATCCTTCATTTGGGGTATTACTGGCCACACATGGAGCAAGAATCTTATGAGTTTGTTAAGAGATGTCAAAAATGTCAAATTCATGGCAATCTTATACATGCACCAGCATAGGAGCTCCATCCATTCACAACTACATGGCCTTTTTGTCAGTGGGGATTGGACTTGGTAGGGAAAATTAACCTATCTTCATCTAATGGACACAAGTTCATTATCACCGCAATAGAATATTTTACAAAATGGGTGGAGGCAATTCCCTTAACCACAATCACTGGGAAGAAAATATCATCTTTCATACTTAATTATCTCATTTGTAGATATGGGATACCCCAGTCAATCATCACAGATAATGGCAGGCCTTTCAAGAACCAAGACATCCAAGAGTTATGTGAAAATTTCCACATCCAACATCGCTTTTCAACCCCGTATTACCCTTAAGGTAATGGACAGGTAGAAGCTTCAAACAAAACAATCCTAAAGATTCTTAAGAAGACTGTAAATGAGGTAGGGTGTGATTGGCATATTCAGCTTAACCCTACTCTTTGGGTTTACAGGACTAGCATCAGAACACCAACAGGAGCTACACCATATGCTCTTGTCTATGGATCAAAAGCAATATTACCTATCGAGGTAGAAATTCCATCCCTTCGAGTTTCACTAAAGGGACTCATTTCAGATGAAGATTATAGGATCTCTAGACTTTAAGAATTAGAGCTACTTGATGAACGTCGACAACAAGCTGTCAATCATTTGACAACCTATCAACAAAGAATGTCTAGGAACTATAATCATAGGGTTAAGCCTAGAGTCTTCCAAATCGGAGACTTGGTCCTACGAGAAAACCCTAGAAATCAAGTAGATAGAGAAAAGAAGGGAAAGTTTGAACCTAACTAGATAGGGCCTTATGTCATTATCTCAGTCTATGGATCAGGAGCATACCGGCTATCTACACCAGAAGGAGATATGTTGGAGGAGCCCATGAATAGCATTCATCTTAGGCAATTCTACACTTAAGGATACCTAGTGCATGGTCAATAAAGTTGTCTTGATGAAAACCTGGCAAACAGGCATCATGATGACAGAAAAACAAAATATATAAAAAATAAAAAATAAAAATAAAAATAAAAATACAAAAGAAAAAGAAAGAGGACACAATAAAAACAAGTGATGAAAACCTGGCAAACAGGTGCTACTTTTGATTTTCACCAGCTCTTCTATCTATTAGGTACAATTTTGTTACGATTGTTTCCTTTCATATCATTTCCATCTATCATTTGAGATAATCATTATCACTATCCATATCATAGTAGGGATATCATGTTTTACCTTGGCTTGGGGGCAACATCCTAGTGTTATTTGGTATAATGGACTTTTGGCTTAAATGGAAAGGCAATCAAACATGACAACACCAAGTGACGATACTTGAAAAACATCCAAAACATCATAAAATCAATCAAAATCCAAAAACATCAAAAAATCAAAATCCAAAAACATAAGAAAATCAAAATCCAAAAACATCAGAAAATCAAAATCCAAAAACATAAGAAAATCAAAATCCAAAAACATCAAAAAATCAAAATCCAAAAACATTAGAAAATCAAAATAAAATAAAAATAAAAAAATCAATCAAAATCCAAAAACAAAATCCAAAAACATCATAAAATCAAAATCCAAAAACATCAGAAAATCAATCAAAATCCAAAAAAACATTAGAAAATCAACCAAAATCCAAAAACATTAGAAAATCAAAATCCAAAAACATCATAAAATCAAAATCCAAACACATCAGAAAATCAAAAAATCCATGCAAAAACATTCATAAAATTGAAAACATAAAAATAGAGTCTACATCAATCAGAAAGTGGAGTCTATGTTAGTCGAACTATGTGGTCTCTGCATGTATAACATAGGCAAGACTAATCTTTGATTAGTCCCTGAGACCCCTAGGATAGGTCTTTAGATTACATCATTTGGTCAAACGTCTGGGAATATCATGCAAACATCAGCACACACATTTCAACATCAATAATCTAATCTGAATAATGATTTGAAAATACATTGAGTAGAATTTGAATTGTTGTTCTTTTTATTTTTATCATTTGCTTATCATTTCTTTTGAGCTACTCAATGATGTATTGAACTAGAGAAGCAAGGAAGGAGAATGATACCTTTTCTTTGTTTGTTGTTTGTGAGTTAGTCATTATTATTTTGTGAATTGTCGAGGGAAGTGCTCTACCAAGTATCATGGATGACATTCTGATTCACTTAAGAAAATGATTAATTCTTGTCTATTTATGCAAGAAATGCTCAGGTCATCTCAGTTTAATTATACCCTGATGCTTGTGTTCACTTGCAATATCAAATATCATGAAAGAAATACTCAGGTCATCATTGGTCTATCTCATATCATTGATGCTTGTATTCGCTTTCAACATTTTAAAAGCTCAGTGATGATACAAAGCAAAATAAAAAGATTATTGGAATGACACTTAGGTTTGCATTGATAAAATAGGTTTGCATGGTAAACATAGATTGAATTCATAATAATACATCTACAAAGTATTGGTTGCACAAGTTGCAAAGATTCATTCGCAAATAATGTTATCTTTTCTTATTAAGGATTGAGTATACTTGACACATACAATTTTCATAATGGAATGCATATAAAATCATTTCTTCATCTCATCGTAAATTTCACAATAAACATCTCATTTCGTGATATCATATACACATTATGTTACATCATTCATTTACATTTCATCACATTGTCATTATCATGTAGTTACAAAATCATCATTCATTACATACATATAGAAGGCATTGTACATCATTTTATCTATCATACATCATTTCATTTACATCTCATTTTATATATCACATATCACATATTCATACATTACATTTCATCCATATGTCATTCATTTACATCTCATTCATTACATACATCATTTCACTCACATCTCATTTTATATATCATATATCACATATCCATACATCATTTTATCCATCACATGACATCTCATTACATACATCATTCATTCACATCTCATACATTACATTTCATCCGTACATCATTCATTTACATTTCAATTATATACATCATTCATTCACATCACATATACATACATCATTCATTTACATCTCATTTTATATATTATGCATTGAATTTCATGGAGAAAAGAATTTCATCATTAATGCATCTATACAATCTAGTATAGTAAATCATCATAAAACATAAAAATTAAAATGCATCCATCACATAAATCATATAGAAACACATCATAAAATCAATGCATCCATCACATAAATCATGTAGAACATATCATAGATCAATCGAACCGTTGCACATATATATCTCATCAAGTGTCAAGTATGCAATGAAGTCTGAAAAGGATGAAAATAACATCATATCAAAAATGGTTGTATATATCTCTCGAAGGGTACACAACTGATATCAAGTGGTACTTGCACCAGAAGGAGCAGGTCTCGTGCCAGTATCATGACCACCACCAGATGTCCTAGGATCTCTTGGATCTCTTGGATCTCTCGAGAGAGGCTATGTCACACCTGTGCTCACTGTCCTCAAATGAGTCCTCTCTGAGCGAGACTGGGTATAACTGACTCTCTGCTCTGGGGGGCAAAGCTCATGATAGCGGCTCCTATAAAACTCAATCTCAGCACCTGCCCACATAGCCTCTCGTATGTAATCTACCACAGAGGTCCCATCTGCCACTCTCTGCAATCTCTCTGTAGTAACATGTGTTGTCTCTATTTCCTGTCTGACAGTATCCCGCTCTGCAGTCAAGGCTGTGATCTATGCCTGGGTAGTGGTCAACTGTGCTCGTACACCTATTAGCTGAGCCTGTGCTATCATTGCTACCTATAGAGCCTCATCTCTCTCACCAATCAGAGAGGTAATCTGTGTCTGTGCAGTAGCTAGCTGTGCCTGCATCTAGGCTTGTGTCTGTGCTAATAATCCCTGCACCTGTGCTAGTTGTCCCTATAAAATCTGAACCTGCACCTGCAAACCTGCAACCTCTGATCACTCTATTGAAGAGGAAGCAATGGCCTGCCTCTTATGAGGTGCACTAGTCGATGGCTCTGAAGTACCTGCTACACTCGGTCTCCCCCCATCTCTGCCATCATCATCACTGCTATCATCACTCTCATCACTGTCACTCTCCTCGCTACCCTCCACGCCCGCATCTACATCCTCCTCTCTCCTCCATCTCTGACCAACCTGACCACCTCCTGCAGCTACTGGCACTGGCACTGGTGCTGGTGCTGGTGTTGGTACTGGCTCATCTAGAATGGTAATATGAGGAGGAGGGTGTAGAGCCAAATACTGTCCATACTCGGGAGTAATAGGTGCCTCAGCAATGTCTCGTTGCATATCCCATGATGATGGCTCTAGAGCACAATAACCCTCAACAAGTTCCACATAAGGAAAGCATGGACCCCAATCACTGGCATCTATCCATCGTCATCTGTAGTGCGCTACTCCCTGTGGCATACACTGCACAATCCCATACTGCCTGTAAACATGATGAAATAGGAATCACTCCAAAATCCTGGGGCTTTTCCTAATCAAATACATCGAATCGGCCAAGAACCTCAACTCAATATCATCCTCATCCCAGTCATCACAATCCAAATAGGGATGCTAGGTCACTGTCTCCACATCATCAAGGATCCGTCTCCAATAATCTAGCTTACCCATCATATGCTGGATAGGCCTACCTCTGTAATGAAACACATAGGGTCTCGTCACTGGTCTCGATAACACTGGCACAAGATGTGTAACAACAATATTCTCCCATGCCCATACCTAAAGAAGTGTAGCTCCCACTGATAAACTGCTACCTCCGAGGTACATGATCCAATGTAAATCATGGTATAGCTAAGCAAGCATACACATGCCCCAAGTATATCTCATCCTATGGGCCACCATACCCTCCAATACCCGACCCCATCCAAGAGATAGACCCTTTGACATCTTATCAGGACAAAGGAATCCACCAATAAAGCTAGCCAAAACTTAAGGAAGTGGAGCATATGACTCATAAATCTCTACCCATGGAACCCACTCTCTCGCAACATGGGGATCCTGAAAGACTCTCCGCATAGACTCTACCCCACCAACCTCCTCTACATCATGCACGACAATCTCCCCAACAAAAGGAATGCAAAGAATGCGCCATACATCCTCTGGCGTCACGGTCATCTCACCAGTAGGTAAGTGGAAGGTGTTGTGGTCACTATGCCACCGCTCTGCTAAAGCTGTCAGTAGACCCCTATTAAGTCTAATATGGGGCATATCCAGTAATGAAGCCAAACCACAATCAGTAATATGTTGCCTCTCATCCGCTGAAAGTTGTGGTATCATATCAAAAGGGTAGGGGAACATCTCTCGCACCTAGATAACATCTAAATACTCCTGTCATCATACAAGAGGAATATTTTAATCAGAATATCAAACATCAGGAGGTCATCAAAAAAAATTTAAAAAAAAAATTGTGCTTTACCTATCAAACTATCAATTTATCAAGAAGGAACCCTCATCTATCAATCGGGTTCATTCCTTTAGAAAGTTTAATTATTCCTCGCCTATCATGAGGGTAATTATTATCAATCAATGGATCTCGCTCATCATGAGATCGTTTACCATTTATTTAGTCACAATCAAACTAAAATAGATGGAATCAACAAATTGACGAAATAAAAATCAAAGTGCACAATTTTTCATCAATCTTTACTTCCAAGCGCTACAAAATCTACCTAAAGCGCTATTTCTACTAAAGTGCTACAAAATCCTACTGAAGCACTACAAATTTAACCTGACGCGCTAAAACTCTGACGTGCTACCCTAATCTATGGACGTGCTACAGATTTTGATTGACGCGCTAAAACTATGGCACCCTACAATAGATTACAGATGCGCTAAACTACATCTGCCGAGCGTTAAAACATAAAAACACGTGCAAAATGACATAAAAAGTATGGACATGAATCACGAGGAGGATTTGGGGTACGTACCGGAGGTCCATAATCGGTCGGATGCTGGTGACATCGCACACGCTCGAGTCGGTGGGTGTGGTAAAGGATCGACATCTTGAGGCTCTGGCACTCTAAGGGTCTCTATCACAAGATTGTTAAAGTCAAATGCACAAATGACTTTTGAAAATGACCTTTTGAGCTTTTATAGATTATTTTGTGGGATTTTTAGGGGATTTATTTATTTTTCCTTCTGAGGAATTAATTCTTATCTATCACAGGGGCATTTTTGGACAATTTTGTTGGGAGACAAATTGTTTCTTCACCAATTCATCATCAAATCATCATAAAAATTCAAAATTTTTGAAAATCATAAGAAAATCCAAAATTCATCAATTTATCTCCCGTGGGGGCATATATCGCTATCATTTCAAAATTCAACATCTGGGGCAAATCAAGGGCATATTTTAAACCTTTTCGTCAATACTAGTAGCTGAGGCAAAATCATTCTTTGAAGCAATGCGTAAACACATCACTTCAAAGAGGGGAAAAATGTAGACACCTAAAAATGGTCTGGAGAATCTAATTAATTAAATACAACTTATTTGATTAATTTGTCTTAAATTCATCTACTTAGTAAATAAATAGAAATATTTATTTATATTAAGTTTATTATTAATTCTTCTATTTCTCTCCTAATTAAATAAACAAAATTAAAAACTTTGTTTTATTTAATTATTATCATTTTTATCGTATTATTTCTCTCTTAATTAAATAAACGAAATTAAAAACTTTTTTATTTAATATCATAAATTAAATACACAACTTAAATAATTTGTGTTATTTAATTACCTCATCACATTTCTTCTTAATTAAATAAAGATATTCTAAAATATTTTATTTAATTATCATTTTTCCTTTTTGTTTTAATTTAATAAACAAACCCTATAGTTTGATTTATTAAATTATTCAATCCTCTTTTTGCTAAATTTAAATAAATTAAAATTATTTAAATTTATGCATAAATTATCTACCACTATTCACTCAAAAATAAAATTAAATTTTCAAAATTTAATTAATTCCACTATCATTCATGGGAAGAGCTTCGGGGACAAACCTGTAGGAAGTTCTCTCAACCACCTTCCCTCTCATCTTGCCTGGTGTTTTCATGGGGAGAAACAATCCTCCATGATCAGCTCCATCTTCTCATCCCATGCCATTCAATTCTCCAGATTGAATCCCAGCCTCTTATCCTGTATCCCTGTGCAAATGTGCTGCCGTGAAAGCTATAAATACAACTCTTTGGCTACAGGAAAAGGATCCCAACTTATGCAATCTTACTCTACAGGTTTTCCAAGCATCCAACATTCATCCAGCATTCAAGCATTCAACATACATCCAGCATCCATCCAACATTCATCTAGCATTCAACATTTGCAATCATGGCAGCAATCATAGTAGTTTTAATCATTTAATCATATAGGAAATAGAATAGTTCAATTCTCATTCTCTAAGTGTCATTTCAATAGTCTAATTAGCTTCTAAAATCTGAGAGCAAGGTAGATTAGAGAGATCTTTAGAGTTAGAGAGCAATAGGATAAATTTCTTTCTAGTTTAAATTAGTTTAAATTCCTTAAATCTTAGATGCAATATCCTATTTAGAAGTGTAGAAGCATGTTTAGTTTGTTTAACTCATTCTACCACTTACACCTAGATGTATGTAATATTTAGCTAATATCATGTAGTGAGAACCAGACCACTGATGCTTTAGCCCAGGCAGCTAGTACCCTCCAACCTTTTTCCTTAACTATCTTAAAGTAATTCACCATAGAGCTCACTTATACGTCATTAGTTCCTAAAAATTTCACTCACTTTCAAGTTTTTTAATGATGAAAAAAATATCCTTTACTTCATCACAAGTTTAGACATATTTGCGTCACAAATCATTGATGAAGTAGAGCCTGAAGAGGCTAAGCTTGATATTGAAGGAGTGATCAATATAAAGACCAACACAATACCATGAGGCATGGTTTAGCTGGAAATGATATTTGACCTAGACCAGATCATCAAAATCAATAGACTAAGAAAGAGTCAATAGACAATCAATGTGATACTCACAACATTGGTACAGTTGAAGAAGTTAAAAATGTTTTCATTGGAAAGGTGTGCACCCCAGAGGAAAGAAAAGGAATTGTTGATTCCTTGTCCAATTTTCATGATGTGATTGCTTGGGGGTATGAAGACCTTAAAACATATGATACTTCAATTATTAATCATACCATTCCTCTTAAGCTAGATGTATGACCCTTCCAAAAATGTCAATGTCTAATTAATGCATTATTGGAACCTATTATTTTCAAGGAAATACAAAAGTTTATATCAACCCAAATTATCTTTTTTGTTTGACACTCCCTATGGGTGGAAAATTTGGTTCTAGTTAGAAAGAAGAATGGGAAATTTAGATTATGTATGGATTTCTAGAATCTAAACAAAGCTTCTAAAAAGAACAACTATTTGGTGCCCTCCTTGGATGAGGTATTACAAATAGTCAATGGGTCTCAAATGATGTCATTTCTTGACTGCTATTCCACATATAACTAGGTCATGGTATACTATGAAGATAGGCATGAAAAAAAATTCACCACAAAATGGGGAACATTTACATATAGAAGAATGTTATTTGGATTAATCAACATAGGTGCTACTTTTCAGCATGTCGTGGACATAGCCTTCAAAAAAATCATCAAAAAATTCATTATCATACACATGGATGACCTCATAGTTTTCTCTAAGAGAAGGGGAGATCACATTTTGGAATTGTGCAAAGTTTTTCAAAAATGTAGAGAGTTTGGCATCTCATTGAACTCGAAGAAGTGCATTTTCAAAGTAACTGAAGGAAAGTTGTTAGGGAACATGATTTCTAAGAAAGGGATTTCCATAGATCTAGATCACATACATGCTATACTAAAGATTCAACCTCCTAACAACAAGAAGGAAATGAAGTCCTTCTTTGGGAAGATAAAATTTGTCTAGAAGTTCATCACAGGGTTTGCAAAAATAGTTAAGCTGATGAAATTCAACCTCAAATAGGATGCTAACATAGAATGGAAACTAAAGGTTAAATAGGATTTTGAAGAAATCAAGAAGGATATTGGAGATGCTCCAGTACTAGTCATTCGAGATTATTTGAATCCTTTCTACATCTACTCTTTTGCTTTGTATCACTCATGCACTAACATGCTAACACAAAAGTATGATGAAAGGAACAAGCAACCAATTTCATTTATGAGTGCTCCATTGAAGGATTTTGAGATGAATTACCACAAAATTGAAAACTAGGAATATTCTCTAGTGAGAGGAGTCAAGAAATTATGACACTATATTCTACCGAACAAGGTGTTTGAAATTGTACCAAATCTAGCTATCAAGACCTTGTTAATGAAAAATGAGTTAGGAGAAAGAAGAGCACAATGGGTCACACTGCTACAAGAATACATGGAGATTCACCTTATGAGGTTGGTATGTGGAAAAGACCTTACTCGTACAATAACATAAATTCAACTGTAGCTCACAGTGTAGGAATACCACTTGGAGGATGTTTCCCCAAGTTTGTGGTATGATGACATTGTTTATTATTTGTTGAACAATAAGTTTCCATCATAGTTGTAGGGATTTCAAAAACAAGATTTTAGATTGAAGAGTAGTAGTTACATGCTGCAAGGATCCATATTATATAAGATAAATCATGAAGGAATCTATCTCAGATGGTTGGGAAAAGTGGAAGCAGCTGAGGTGCTAAAATAATTTCATAAAAGGTTCACACTGGCCATGGGTCCAACCCCTCTACAACTCATTAGATCCTATGAATCAGGTGCTATTGGATGATGCTATTCAATGATGCACACAACCATGTTAGATCCTCTCACATATGTCAGACTGTTGCCACTAGGGAGAGGAATGTTGTTTTCCCACTCCAACCAGTTGTGGAGATAAGGCCTTTTTCTCAATAGGGACTTGACTTGATTGATCTAGTAATCCCACCATCCTTTGTAGGCCATAGGTATATTTTGACCACTACTGATTATTGCACTAGATGGACCAAAGCAATTGAATGTAGGAAATGTACAACTAAAGTAGTTATTAATTTTTTGGAAATTGTTTTGGTTGTTTGTTTTATTTGGTTTGTGACAATGGTCCCACATTTGCATCCCTTATAGTTGCTAGTTGGGCCTTTGGTTATGGGATTATTCTTACGTGTTCTTCCAAGTAATACCCCCAAGGAAATGACTTAGTTGAATCTATGAAAAAAAACTTGATAACCATCATATACAAAATGCTTGACAAGAACCTAAAAGACTAGCACACCAAGTTGCACTTTGCTCTATGGGTAGATCACACTCACCATAAAGTTGACTTGGAAAATTACCCTTTCCACTTCATTTATGGTCTAGAGCCTATTTTCCTAATCCACATCAAGATCCCTATACTCTAATTTATCAACACATATTATGAGGAGGGAGAATGCCATGAAACCCACCAGGCTCAATTTCTACATTTAGAGGAAGTTTGTGACCAAGCAATAGAAAATTTCACCAAACACCATGGCATATTTAAGAGATGGTTTGATCATAGAGCCAAATTAAAGGCATTTAGGATTGCATATTTGGTCCTATGTTGGGACAAGGCCCATGAAAATAAAGTGGGACATGAAAAAATTGACAAAATTTGGCTTGGCCCCTTTCAGATTTTTGAAATCTTGGGAGATAATGCCTTTCACCTTAAGACCCTCACTAGAGAGGATGTTCCATTGGAAATAAATGAGTAGTACCTCAAGCATTATTTCCTTTCTTGAGATGTCAAATCTCACTCCTTTGTATATAGTTGTATATAATTAGAGTAGGTTCTTTGGTTTGTTGTTTTTCTTTTTCTTCTTTTTGGCTCATTTTCTCAACTTTTTCCTTTTTCTAAGGGTGTTGTTTGATCTTGATGTGGTGGTTGTGCTTGGCCTTCTAGAGTGGCCCACTTTTCTACTTGATCACATTTATTCCTTGGATAATTCTTCATTAGCTACCATGAGTTTATGTTTTCTCCTATGAGGTGGGTTTCCTTACTCGAACTATAACTTGATTTAGGACATAACCCTTATTTGAGTCCCTTCACACTTATCTTAGATTACAAATGATATATATATCATAAACTCTCTCAATGAGATACACAATACTCATTATGAGGCTTTGGAAAGTGAAAAATCTTAAGTCTACTCTAGTGACCACTGAGATTTCCAAACCCACGATAAGCTTTAGTGCTTATGTAGTTGAGAAAAAGAGTATCAAAAGGAAAATATTAAGAGAAAATAAAATAAAAGAGATGAAAATGATGAAAACAAGCAACTATGTGGGTGTGCGAGCAACTCTATCAAGGCTATAGACACACGATTGGAAATAGATAAATGTTCATGGGGTCATAGTGACAACTCTGTCGAGGCTATGGATGCCTAACTGGCAGTGGAGCAATGTCCAAGTTACTTTTGGAGTTAGATAACCTATGTAGCTTGCCTCAGATAATTGATTTATGTCCTATGTGGTCTCTAAAGGAGGGGAATTAACTCACTTCACACACCTCTAAGGTATTTTGTAATTTGATTTAACCAAGGATTTAATCCTTCTTTAAGTCCTTAGTTCATTTGAGGAAATTGGCTTATGGTCTTTGAGACCAAAGAATCTAGGTTTTAGATGAATCCTTTCCTTTTGAATGCTCAGGAGTGTTCTCCCAATAGAGTCACCATTTGTTGTGCCTATAGCACACATACCCCATTCAGACCAAGGACCCCCTCTTTCTTTTTTCCCTTTGAAGGGCCATTTTTTCCTTCACCTCATTCTATGTACCCCTATTTTTGAGCTTAATTTGATCACATGCAATAAAGTTACCAAAATCCTTATTGACTAAATTCACCTATCCAAAACCTGCTAAATCTTTTTCCTTTTCGGAAGTGCAACTACGAGTTTTCCTTAGCTTTTTACCCGAGTATCTGTTGAGCTTGGTAGACCAAAATTTGTGGGTCTCTCTCTGTGGGCCATTATCATTGCTTGACCTCTAAGAAGTGGCTAACCCCAAGCTTTCATCCACACCATAGGCCCCACACTTTGTTTTGTCACCTAGGTCTTTGCCTAATGTCCAATAGGGCATGGGTTTTTGCACCCCCACCAACCCACCTACCTCCATACTAAAACTTTAATGCAGTCATTAAATGTGCTACAACCTATAAATACGTATCCCCACCTATCATTTTCATTTTCATTTTTCAAATTTCAAAGAGAGAGATGAATTTTTGTGTAAAGTCATGCTGCAAAAAATTAATGAGAAAATAAATTTTTTGATGGTTCCTTGTATTTTCTTCCCCATGTGTGCATGATTGAATCTCCAAAAATTATATTTCAGCTTCATTGTTCTTAGTTTTAAGTCACTTTTAGTTGTTAGTGTATGTTGTGCTTTAATGGTGAAGAATGCTATGGTGTTTGATGTCTTCCTAGCTCATACTTTTTGTTGTTTATTATTGATAAACTATTGTGTAAAGTTAGTCTGAGCATCATTTACATTGCTATAATTAAGTTTAGCTATTATTCATGCTTTAATGGTGAATGAATGTATTTGAAAATTTTTATACCTTAGAAGATTGTACTAGTTTCATGAGACTGTGGGTTGTTCTTGGTTAATTGGAACTTAGTTTAGGAATTCTATCCACTGTAGCATCCTCCATTATTATTTTTCAACATTAGTTGTAGGTCTAGGAAACTTCTAACCCTTTCTCCCTTTTGAATTTTCTTTGAAAACTAAAGTTAAGAAAAATTTCTAGCATCACAACAAAGCTAAATCTTATGGAAAATGAGGAGTTTTGTTTTGTTGTGTTGAACTTGCAACAACTATCTTTCATTTTCAAAATTTATAAAACTCATTTTTCAAACCCAATTCCCTCCATGCTTAATAACCATAAATTCCCTTTATGATTACCGAAAAAAATCATCAACCAATTGAACTATTCCAAGCTTAGTCATGACTTGACACTCAAGAGACCTTGGGGTGATTCCTAAAATTTAGTTATAGAAATTACCTTTCAAGAGAGGTAGCATACTTGGGTGTTTCTGGTGTTGAGAAAGTGAAAAAACACCCATCAACAGTAACATATCTTTGTACTTACAAGTGCCCTTTTTTATCCTTCTCAAAAATTTAGCTTCCACATCATCAAGATCATCTTGATTTGGTTATTCAGTCTTCTCTATTTTTGTAGCCTTAAAAGTACTCTCAACTTTTGCACCATTATTTGGAGCAAATTATCTCATTTCAAATGCAATTAGTGAGCCATACAATTAATCTCTTTTATACATATCTATATTTTGAAATTCCTCAATAGTAAAAACTTTATGATTGTAAGCTTTAGGTAGGGTTCTAAGAATTTTCTTTACCACTTTTGATTCCTTGAATTTATCTCCAAGACCTCTGATGGAATTGACCACTTCATCTACCCTTTTCATGTAGATAGTAATTTTTTCATCTTTAGACATCCACAAGTTCTCAAATGTGGTTTTTAGATTCTCCATATTAACTTGTTTTACCATTTCATCTCCTTAATAAATACTTTCCAGCTTATCCTAAATTTCTTTCCCAATTTTCAGATTTATAACTTTCACCAATTCAAAAATTTTAAGACTACTTTAGAGAGCACACCTTGTTTTACTATTGTTTTCATGGGCCTTGAGTTCAACTTCAATGTTGGGACCATTTCTCAAGAATAATGTATCCATTTTGAACTAATTTCCATATATTATATCATAGAAATTCTATAGAATCCTTCCATCCTTGTCTTCTAGAATGCATAGTCCATTCCATCAAACATAGGGATCTCCTTGTGCGCCATCCAATATCTACCTCAAGTCATTGAGATTTTCTCCAAGGAAACTTTTCTTTGATACCAATTATTGAATGTACAAGACAATTGAGAGGGGGGTGAATCAGTTATACCTTAAAACTTCAAAACCCACATTAACATTCAAATCCACACTAATTGATTAAACCCTTAAATTTGTTATAATAAATTATCATGAAAAGTTGTAGTGTAGAAATTGTATCCCTCTACATTTTCCCACTTTTTTGGGCCATTATAACTAAATGGACTTAATTGTGCTGTATTTAGGGTGTTGTAAAGTTTTTTCTTACACTTTCACACTAATATAGGGTTGTATTAATTAATTGGGCTTCTTTATTCGTTTATTGGCCTTATTTTGCATCCATAAGGATTAATTAATGCATCTTTCCAAGGATAATCTTGACATATATCAATCAACCAATTAAAATTAATGATTTTGGATTGTATGACCTAGATTTAGTGTTCTAGGACTCATACACCACCTTGGGCATATAGGTCCCACCTAGGTTTTGAGGCCTAGATCTAAGTTTCACATTAAGCTAAGCATTTCTTGAAACTATTTCCCAAGCTTAGCCTAATGGGACTCATATGCCCCAAATGGTGTATGAGTATTACTTAGATTAGACATAATTTAATTTCAAATTCTTTGTGGGATTTTATTCTCCTAGATCTAATGGTGTCTTATAGTGTTGTAATTTCAAGAAATTTTGCATAAACAAGTATAAATACAAGGTTATTTCACTTGCAAAGTTGATGAAGCATTCTTATAGAAAATTTGTGATAGAGAGGACTTGCACAATAATTGACAAGAGAATTAGAGGGTGATTATCAATAATTTTAGAGAATTATTCATGTATCAAGCATCATGTCAAAGTCATCATGCATCATGTTTTTTTTTTGATCTATCATTTGTGATGTAGAGTTTTGTGATTCAAGAAAGCATTCAAATCAAGCTCCATATCATTCAAGAAAGAGTGCAGATCCAAATTCATGGTATCCATCTCATACATGTTTTTATCATCACATTCAAGGTTTTGGTGAGTTGCAACATATCATATTTTTTCATTCATCATTCCTCCTTTCTATTTCATTTCATTTCAAGGTTTGATTACCAAAATAGGGTTTGACCAAGGTAAACTCCTATCCACTAACAAAAAAAAAATTCCCCTCTCTTTTATGTATGATTTGTAGATCTAGGTTGAATATCCATTGAAGAGAAAGATTGGATAAAATTTGTCAAAGTTGTCACCATACTTGCAAAATCACAGAAAGTCACCTAAGGGTTGCATTTTACTGATTTAGACTCAAAGATTTGGTAGGAAGAAAGCTACATGAAGTCATTAGAGGATATAAGTGTTTTATATCAACCCTAATATTGGGACTAAATCACCACTTGTGGTGTATGAGTCCCAATATACCTAAATTCAAGCATTTCTAGTAGATCCAAATTTGGTAGTTCTAGATTCTAGTTTCTATCAAAAAACCTAATCTGGGACTAAATTTCCTAGCTTGGTATATGAGTCACAATGTGCATTAAATTTAGAATTTTCAAAATTTCAGACCTTGTTTCAAGCACATTCAAATTTCTAGGTGCACCTATCTACTTTCTTAGTCTTTTATTCTACATTTCAGTTTCATAATTTAGGTCATATAGTTAGGTATTGCATATGCTTTAAATTTCTAGTCTTTCCAAGCCCTAGATTGGTGGTGAACCCTCTTATTAACTTTAATCACACCCTATGAAAACCTTTAGTAGATCTGTTTCCTTATCCCATCCTTGGATTGAGATCTCTAGGATTTCCTTGAGTGAAACTAAGTGAAATAGGTCCTAACACCCTAGGTTCCATCTCCCAAAAGGTGGAACCCCTATTTCATAGGTTTCATTTTGGTGAGCTTTCCCTTCAGAACATTTAATTTTCTAATTTGGAGTGAATCATAGTCCTAGATCTAGCTTGCACTAACTTTTCATTATATTTTGTATTAGTTAATTTGCATCGAAGGTTTCAAAATCTTGCATTAGTGAAAGTGCATATAAGTTGCATTTTTTCCTCTTGCATTATTGAATTTCATTTGCAATCTATAAATTTAGTCTAGACATCATTCAAACTAGAAAACATAACATTCAATTAGAATTTTCTAAAATTTGTACAAAATCCCTAATCTAGGACTTATATGCCCCGCTAGGAAATTTAGTCCTAGTATAGGGGGTTTTCCTTATTTCTGGGTATTCTATGTTAACTATTTATTAACATTTGAATCCTTGAAAAACCTTGATTGGGACTCATATGCCCCTCTAGGTGATTTAGTCCTTTTTAGATTTAAAATACGCCTTATAGAATTAAAAACTATATTTTTTATGTTTCTATTTGTTGTTGTTAGTTATCTATTTTAGATTGCAAAATCTTTCTCTCTCATTTTAGTGCATCTAGCTTAAATTAATTTGAATTAGATAGAATTTATCTTGTGTTCATTTCATTTATCTTGCATTCACAGATTACCCCTTGCATGAGCTTTACAACATGGTGTCCTATTTCGAATTTTGTAGTGAGATAAATTTTGAGACTCATGTCATCCTATGATAGTACAATTGTCATGGATTTTGGGTCATCTAGCTCTTTCACTACTAGTTTTGACACTAGTTCATAAGGTATGGACCATACCCTTAACAACTCTTTGCATTCAAGTAGTATGATAAGTGTTGAAATAATGGGTACTAGTATTCAATAAGAAAACATAATCCAAATCCATGAAGATTTAACAAACCTACAACATTAAGTAATTACTGAAAACATTTCAACCACTGCTGTCCCTACCATAGATAACATACATCACATGATTGAAAGAGAAGATGGAGTTGACCCTATGCATAGCATAGTTCAAATTTTTGGAAAACATCTTACCTCAACCACTAGTTGTGCTTTACCTTCGAACAATGTCCAATTCCTCCTCCCACAACAATTTCCTCTATTCCTATCTATACAAACCCTCACACTACAACAATCATGCAACCTACTAGTAATGTCACTAATACCTTGGGTATTTTTTCTAGCATTCCTAGTACCTTTGTGGCATCACATGTGATATCTCCTACCACTTTAACTCCCATAAGCATTTTGTTCACTGCTCCCTCAAATACATATACACTTCCACCATATTCACCTCCATCTCAAAATACAACCAATGACACTATCATAAATTAACTTTTGCAAATTTTTTCATCCCTTCACAAGAAAGTTTCAACTATAAACAAAAATCAAAATGGCCAACCTACATACTATGAAAAAAGCAATCCCTTATCCTGGGAGATATTGAGAACGCTGATTCCACAAGGTTTAGAGATTCCTAGGTTCAAGAAATATGTGGGGAAAGGAGATCCTTCTAGCCATGTTTCTTCATATACCGCATTATGTAGTGATTTCATCCTTGAGAATAATCTCTTGGATAAGAGTTTCCCTACATCCTTGAAAGATATCACCTTAGAATGGTTTTCCTCATTACTGAATAACTCAATTTGTTCATTTAGTGAACTTTTTGAGGCATTTATAAACCATTTCCAAGTGAATATGACTCCTAAGATGACCTTAGCCGATTTGATGAGATGCAAACAAAAATATGATGAAAAAGTTATTGAATTTATTCCATGCTACCAATCACTTTATTCCCAAATCAACTTAAAGATTCATGAACCTCACCTTAAATGAATGTTTATTGAGATCTTGAAAAATAAGATAAAAGATAAGCTTGCCATGAAGAAGTTTCCTTCCTTCATACACTTGTGCACTATCCTTCATGATTATCAAAAGTCAGTTAGTAGTCGTGACACAAAACCCACCTCTAGCTAACCATAAAATTCTGAATTATCAAACCAAAACAATCATTAACCTTTTAAGAAATAAATTAAAGGATTCCTTCAACTTAACCCTCCTTAACCAACTCAACATGTAGGAGTTCAAGTGGCTGCTATAAGGAAGACAACTCCTTTCTCATTTGGGGATACAACTAGGAAATTAACTCCCTTTCCTAATACCCTCCATAACACAATGTCACAACTTTTAGAATAGAAAATGATCACCTTGCCTCCCATTAAAACTCCTAATCCTAATAATCATTTACCTCCAAATTTCAGATCTAACTCCTATTGCTATTATCACTGAAAAAATTGGCATGACATAGAAAATTGTAAGTGTCTCAAACATCTCATGAAAGACCTCATTAATTTCATTTGAATTTCAATTGGAGGCATTAATGATCAAAGAAATAAGTCAGTTGCCCCTCCTAACCAAAAAATGCAAATCTATACCAATCCTATACCGAATCATAAAATATCATTTGTCAAAGCTAGTGAAACTATGAAAAATAATGTGATGAATGTTGACACAGATGATGAAAACATGGAAAATATGGAACAAAGTCATATGGATACTATTGAAGAAGATCCTATAAAAAGGGTTTGGCTGCATTGATTGAAACTCAACCTCAGAAGGGCTGAACTAAAAACCCTCTTGACATTACTTTCAAATCTAAAGATATAATTAGACATGCACCTGATGGTCCTCTTTACATAGCTAGTAGAGTTAATGGCAAGCCCACTAATGGGATATTAATTGATCCCTTCTATGGAGAGAATGTGGTCATCAAAGAACTCTTACTTGTGCATGAAATATTTCAAGAAACATATGATAAACCAAAAGAATGGATAAATATGCATAACTTTTTTTCTTTCCTTACGATGGGATCGATCACCCTTCCTTTACAAATAGGACTAAAAAAAATAGATGTCTCATTCTCCATCATCTTGATGTTAGACCAATTCCATGTGAATCTTGGTTACCCATGGCTACAATCCATCAAAGTCTTCCCATTAGTCATGCATAAATTCTTAAAGTTTCCCTTTGACGATGAAATATTTACTATGCACCATAGTGGCTTTAATCCTTTGTCTTCTTGAGGGAACAATTCATTAGATTTATTTTAGACCAAACCTATGGAACCTATTAAACCTTGAGAAGACTTCTTTTTCAAATCTTATCAAAAGTTCAAAGCGAAATGCATAGTGACACTATCCCTTACAAACATGTCTCAACCTATGATTGATCATACCATCCTTGATGAAACCATGATCAAACCTAAAGACATTCCAAACAACCAAGACATACCTAAGATAGATCCTTTGCATATTTCATATAAAAGACCGAGAGATATAGGAAATAATCCCATCACACCACCTAAGATAAAATAATTTACAAAGCTAAAGAGAAAGTGGTTGAACAACCTCCTATGCTTCCTTTTGTTCCTCCCCTTAGGAAAGAAAAGAAACCTATGGTTGATAGACCCGCTCCTACACAAACACAACTTGAAAATTGAACTAAAAGAAATAGAAATACTAGATAGTGTAGGCATATACATCATGCTCTTGCTCGAAGGTTAAATGAAGAGAAAAAAAAAAGAAAAAAGAAATCCAAACTTGACTAAAGAAATACACGATGAATCTCCCTCTTTACCACAACAACAAGATCCTATATAACTGTTACTCATTTTTAGTCCCTGTCAGACTCAATAAGCTAATAGTGTTTACAAACTAAAAGTGAAGTACATTTATTATCTATATTCGCTATATTGCATTTAATTGTATAAACATAAGAATCAAAGAGATTACATTTTTTAGTAATAGATTCTTGCATTTATACAAGTTCATACAATATTGAAAAGATCTATACAAATATGTTGAAAGTTATCTTTATTGATTCAAGAGTACAAATTTATCTCACACAAGCCATGAGATTTAGCTTTTCAATTGGAAATAAAGTACAATTTATACATTGATAGATTAAAATAATCAAAATGCATATATAGGGGAAGAGGCTAGTCATTGCCTAATGAATGGTCAGAATCTGTGATGGTGCTTGGTCTTCTACTTCAAGTTGTTTTTCCTTCTTTGTAGCTCCCTGTTTCAAGCTCCTACATTTGAAAAAGAGTTAGAATGAGGTTCGAGTAGAGAAATAGGATCATCAAGCCTCTTGAACATATGCACATTTTTTTCTAACAGTTTGTTTCATGTGTAGTTACAAGGTATTCATTATTCATCTTAATTTAGCATGTGGGGTGAAATGAGGCTCCTACTAGAGTTGATCCCAACATGCTTAAGGAAATGAGATATTCAAGGTAAATCTTGTAGCAATTCATCGGGCATATTTTTTTGGTAAAGAATATCAATTTTTGGAGTAACAGTAGATTCAAAATGATTTCTTTCAATCAAATCTTGAAAGGAAACTATATGGTATGGTGATTGTTGAAACATAAATGCTTGAAAATAAACTATAATGCATGGAAATCACAACATCTGTACAGTCACTTTTTAGGAACTAAACAATTAAAGTGAATAATATAGAGACTATTATCTCAACATAAGACTATGCATAACACTAGAAGAAGAGAAACAACATAGTGTAAATGATAGTATAGTCATTAAAGCTTTAAGGAACAACCTCTCTATTCATGTCAGTGGAGAACCATAATATCAATTAAGATGTAAAAGCTTAGATGTAAATGCAATGAGTGTTCAAAGGGTATAGTAACATTTTTCACAAGTAAGACAGTCATGGTCAGACAATGAAGATAAAACTTGTATGATAACACCTTTGTAACAGTAAAGGTTAGCCAACTTTAACCTTTGACAGGGAAATGGTGAATCTATAAAGAATAGTGAGATACTTCAAGAAGGAATTTATAAGGCATGGTTCTTTAAGCCAAAAATGTTAGAGTTAAGTTTTCAAAATACAGTCCATAGTTACAAAGGCTAAGGAACACATTGGCTGCAATCTATTTATTCATTGAGATAAAATTTCATTGCTACATCTCTTGATGTAGGTGAGATATTTCAAGTCATCTTATGAGCTTATGACAGTCCTTATCAAATGGGAGAGTAATGATCATAGTTACCTGGCTTATGAGGACAACCATGATAGGGATGGATAGTAGTCTCTGTGACTCTATGAAGCAACAGGGCTGGTTTAATTTAAATAGAAAAAGATGTATGTGATTTCAATTTTGGTGGCTTGCATTCACAATTGAAGATACTATCATGAAAATATTAAAGACTATGAAGCAAAAGGAGGGTTTTTGACCCTTGGAAAGAAAAAATACTCAAATCTATAAGGATAGGTACTCATTAATCATGAAGTGAGTTGCAACCATCTCTCTCAGGTACTTGCCCATTGGCATGGTAAGGAAATTCTGAATACAATCATGTGAGTAAAGTGGCATGAGAGGTCAATATGACCACTGATAATCATGAGAAATCTTGCTAGCTCTATGGTGTTTTAACAAAATAAATAAAGAATGTGAAATTTAAAAGTAACTACTACAAAATGCTAAGAGGTTTCCATATTGATATGCAATAATGACAAGATCTTATTAGAAGATGTGAACAAAGTAAAATCTACAAAAGATTCTATCAAAATGTAAAGAATTTAATGGAGGGAGGGTATTAGAATTTTGAAGCAACTTTATATTTAAATGCTATCAATATCTGAAATCTCATGTCCTACATATCAAAAGATTACTAAAGCAACCACCACAGAGATGGCATAGTTGGTGATCTCCACCTCCTCATACTTCTAGATGTTCATAATGTTAAAAAGAAAGATGTTGAGGATGTATCCTTAAGGAAAATCATAACAATGGATAAACACAAATCATGTGAAATCAATCAAAGAAACTGTAGTATATGATGTTGAATGGTAAATTCTTAAATCATACAAGCTATATAATAAAAGGAAAGATGGAAGGGTCCAAGTCTTACAAAGACAAAGCACATCGATAAGGGTTCAATGTCTTCTACATTCATGGAATGGAGTTATGAAATTTTAGCATAATGAAAAGGTGGACAATCTAAGAGGGAAGCCACTTAGAAGGACACATGAATATTTTATAAGAATATCTATGAATGTTATGAATTCAAAATCATATGAGAAGATATTGTTTATGACTATCCAACATTCAATGGACTATATAAGGAAAGGAGAAAGTCCTCAAGGGTATTGTGTTCATGACTATTTCATTTCTCAGAAAAAGAAGTGAATCCCTTTTTAGTGCTAGGGTTTTGTGAGAAAGGTTGAGTCGTGACCTGCTCAAAACATGTGCAAGAAGTGAAGTCGAGAAGCATATTTCATGATATATCAAGCCCTTGAGATTAAAGTGTCTATATACATTACAAAAACCCTCGACTTGAAGATGAAACCCTATATTTCAAAAGATAAAATATCGAGGTCAAGCTATGATATAGAAAGAAAAATAATATCCAAAAAAATCAAAGGAATGCAACATTTTTATCAAGCATAGCTCGGTTTCGAGCATATTCTATTTGCAAAGTGGAGTGAAATACTAGAGAAGTGTCAAATAGAGTATACCTCAAGAATTTCACAGCCTTTTGTGTGAGATTTGAGTCTTTGAGGTCTCAAAATTCCACCATGGCCAAACTCTATAGAAACCCTTGTGTCAGAAACACAACTTCTTCATGAAACTTCAAGAAAGAATGAGAAGAAGTGTTTCTTCTTTTCTGTATTTTTTTTTTAGGGTTTCAACCATAGAAATTCCAATGGAGGGATTTTTCATCTTTATTTTAATCAAACATCAAATATCAAACTAATGAGCTCATGACCTTTTTATTGGTGTTTGTGCCTTAGGCAATTTGTGCTTTGTACTATTTTGCAAACTTCTTAATATGATGCCTCATAACACCTTTGTGAGAATTTTGTGACACATGTAATTCCATCTCAACATTTAGAGTCCACCTTAGCTCAAAATGCCATATTAGTATACTTGGAGGATGTGATTTAATTTTCCACCTTTTGTATATATGTATTTATTGTAAAACAAATTGATTTTAAGGTGCAATTATAAACCTTAATTTTTTTTGTTATTTTTGAAGATAAAATACAAATGGTGGAGATTATCAACATTTAGTGGAGGTAGACAAGTGGAGAGAATATTGGAGAATTTATTTTGGAGGCATGAACCCATAATTCTAGGGTCATGAATGTATTTTGTTGGTTATTCAGTTTGGAGGCATGAACCCATAATTCTAGGGTCATGAATGTATTTTGTTGGTTATTTTCTTACCTTGGGTATTTGGTTTGACCAAAATTTCTTCCCCACATATTGGAGTTGGTTTTGTGAGGAATCCAATACCTCATTTTTAGGATTGTTTAAGGGAATCCAACCCAAGGCAGTTGCTTGCTCCTATTTTGGTGCAACCACTTGGGTTGTGTTTATATTCACTCATGTAACTCATTTTTCAGTTTAATTCTTAATTTGCAGATTTTTGGAGATAGTTCTTCATCAGACTACAAAATTGTTTTGTAACTCATTCATTCATTCAAACTATGAGTACCTTGGATGATTAATAGATCTGACACACTTTTACCCTCTCATTACTTGCTTTCTTGTGTACATGTTATGGTGATTGATTGATCTACTTGTGGAAACTTTTTTTTTTTCCTTGTATTTTTGTCTCATTGAAAGTACCTTCTTGCAAGAAAAATATATGTTTATAGGTTATAAGTTGTGTGAACAACAGAAGAATTCAAGTCATGAAATTTTTCTTTTCTTTCTAGGGTCTTGTGTAAACAACTTCCTATAAAATACTTGTGTAAAAAGTATACATAAATGAGTTGTGTGGAATTTTTATCAATCTGTTGACTGAAAAGTGTAACAAAACTGAGTTTTCATGCCATTTAGTCATTTTGGTGTTTCACCATAGGATAGAAATTTAGTTTCATTTCAAGATTGCAATTTTCTTACCTTTTCCTTAGAAAGAAAAGTAGTAGTTTTAGGTGAGACCAATAAAGAACTAGCTTTATCTGGAGGTCCTTTTATGTTATAAGGTCACCCACAGCCTTAGAAAAGTTCCCATGTTACTCATGATTAGTTGTGTTAAATCTCAGCTTGGGTGCAAATCATAGAGAACAATTTTGGCACACCTGGTGGGACTGTCAATCAGATAGTTCAAAAAAATATAAGATATTGCTGGTTCTGATATGTTTCCAACACTTTTAGGCCTTTGAGAGGTATATTTTTCCATATCTGGCAACTTCCACTGTGGTTAAAGCTTTAAAGCTAGTGCTATGAAGCTTTACATGAAAAAGATTTAAACAAGAAGTACAAAATCTTTTGAATATTTACAGTTATCTCCACCCAGAAGGAAAAGTAGATCTATTGAAAGAGTGTCCATTTCAAGGAGGGTTCAATCAACCCCATCAAGTTTCAAAATAGCTTTTAAAGCTAGTTCAATTTTAGTTACAACCTCTATTCCTACAATTTTAGTTCAGGTCAATCAACCTCCAGTTGTGCAAATGGCTAGAAATTATCCTTTTGTGCCATTCAATGGAGGTAGTCCATTGAACTTGGCCCAACATGATGATATCCTTATAGCAGCCTTGAAGAGATTACCTTTTTTCATAGGAGAAGATCAAATAACTCCTATTGAACACATTAGAGATGTAGCATCTCTTTATGGGGTTCACCATATAAATTAGGAAAATGTAGCTATCAAATTACTTGTAGCCTCATTTAAAGGAAAGGCATAGAAATGGTTTAGAGGTATACAAGTTGGTTCAATTGCAATTTGGGATGAGTTAGGAGACAAGTTACATAAACAATTTCAGGATAATTTTGATCATCTATCATTGGCTGAGTAGTTAGCAACTATAAAGAGAGCTTGTCAGAAGAAAATTCTAGACTTTAATTTTAGATTTCAGAAAACTTGGGACAAAATCTTGACTACTATGAGGCCTTCTCCTGAGCATGCCTTCTTTTATTATTTAAAAGCAATAAATAGTGAAATAGTAGTTATGACACCATCAATGGGAGGGGTGTCCTTATGAGCTGCTTATGAAATAGAAATAAGGGTAGAAAATTGTTTAATTTAGGTAGGTAAGATTTCCCCTAAGCCACTAGTGCCTATATTTCCTAAGATTCAACCTAATATGCCACTTCAAATACCACCTTTTACACCTTTTCCAACTTTTCCAACATCATCAGCAGTTGTTTTAGCTATTGTTTTAGCTACTACAAGTCAAGAAAATTCCACCACAAGCTCATCTTAGGAGCTTCAAGAGATCAAAAGTTTACTTCAGACCTTTGGTAACAAATTGGTAAGCTTAGAAAAGAACAAATTGGTAACAAATTGAAAAGAATAGTCATACAAAAGACCTTATTGATAGCAGAACCAAGCTGCAAATCAACCTTATCAAGGAAATTATCAGGGTCCAAGATAGAATATTAACCCAAGGCCTTTTGAAGTATATAATCCTGCTCCTATTAGTGTAGCCAAGGACATTGTCCCTATTCAGAATAACTTGGCTATAGATTATGAATGGTGCTATCCTTGCAACCAACCTCATAATTAGGCCACTTTTTCAAATGTAATCATCATTCAAGCTTTAATGGTGTAGAGTGTTTCAAATTCACAACAAAACACACCTAATGATGGAGCCTTCTAGCAATAAGACTAGTCTTCAAGTGAAGCTACCCATTTAAATTGGCAAAGAGAAGAGTTTTGTGGAGTTAATGCAAATGATTATCCAATTGCTACAAACACAAGAGCAAAGAAAAGAGCCTTTGAATTTGAGTAGGAAGCTAATAAAGGAAAAGTTATAGCTACAAAACCATCTACATCACAAGTTCCTCACATTTTGTAGGGGAATCCACAAGTAGCTACCAAAGATCAACCCCACTTACAAATTGAGCCTACTATTGCAAGGGTACAACATAAGGTAAATCCTATTGTCCCCTTCAATATTGTTGAGAATATGAAAAAGATGAATATCAGAATGTCCATGTGGGACTCTTTGGCAATCCTAGGTCAAAAGGAGTTGTTATAGTTTTCCTTAACAAAAAAAGTAGTGACTAATGAACCTTTAGTTGATACTATTAAGGTTGTTTTCACAATTGCATAGAAGGATAATGATATGTAGCAAAATAAATAGCCCGGTAAAGAATCTGAAAAGGGTGTTAAGCCTCCTCCTTTCTATGTGACATTAATTTCAGGAGACAAACTAGTTCATAATTGCATGGTTGATAGTGGAGCCATTAGTTCAGTTATGCCAAAGAAGATTTCAAAATAGTTAGGATTGAAATACCAACCCCTTGAGAAAAGAGTCCTTTAGCTAGATGGTATAGTAGTTAACACTATTGGTGTTATCAAATATTTGGGACTCACATTACATTCCTTTCTGAATTTTTCAATTCCCTAGGATGTCTTCATCATTGACTTACCTCCTTTCTTTTCCATGTGTTTATCAAGGGACTTCACTCCAAAGATTGGAGGATATATTTCTTTTGACTGGTCCCATATGCTCTTTAGGACTAGATATGTAACAAAATTAACAATTAAATCGTAATCATTAGCAAAGGATCATATTGAACCTTATGTGCCAAGTGTAGTTAATGTTAACTATGTTGTTTTTAAAGATAGTGAGCTTGTTGCAGCTCAGGAATTGCAATATGAATGTATACCAGAGGTGTTACTAAATTAGTGGGTAGTAGAAAACATAGTAGATAATCCAAATGAACTTATTCAAGAAGTTGGATTGGGAATTTATGTGCTTCATGAACTAAAAAAAGAGATGCCAAACCTTGAAAAGAAGGAAGAACTGGAATTACCACAGTAGAATGAGTTATGGCAGATGTAATTTGATGGCTCTAGGATAAGATATGGATTTGGTGGAGTGTAATGTTAATCTCTCCACAAGGTGATAGCTATTATGCTACATTTAGATTTTATTTTTCTTGTTCCAACAACGTTGTTGAGTATGAAGGACTGATACAAGGTTTAGAATGGGCAACATGAAGAGGAATCAACCGTTTGCAAGTATTGGGAGACAAAAAACTAATTGTTAATTAGGTAAGAGGGTTAAATGTAACAAATAATGATACCTTGAAATCTTATAAACATAGGGTATGGGATATGATAGACGATTTCAATGCTTTTAATATGATTTTAGTCCCTAGGAATCAAAATAAACACAGATAGATTTGTTGCAATTGGAACTCAATTTGACATACCCAATGAGATTAGGAGAGAGAAGGTGCAACCACATGTTAAAATAGTTGTTAGGCCCTCTATTCCTAAAAATAATATTAATTGTCAAGTCTTTGAAAGTGATGAGAATATTCTAAGTTTTTTTCTTGAGGAAGATCAAATTTCTATTGTGAATCATGAAAAGTTAAAACAACAATATGAGGATTAGATTATTCAACTCAAGATAAGCAAATTTCCCAAAGGTCTAGTCACATTAGAATCCATTTTCAATACTGATGATTAGCTGAAAAAGAATAAAACTAGCATTCATATTAAAGGACCATTACAAAGAGCTAGAGATTTTTAAAGGTAAGCTTCTTCAGATAGGTAAAATTTGTTCAGCTGAAGATAGGAAAACTTTCATTTCTTTATGCCAAGAATTTTAGGATGTTTTTTCTTGGGATTATTCTGATTTGAAAGGGTTCGATCTTAGAACTGCTCAGCATACAATAGAGCTATAATGCAATGTAAAACCTATAAGACAAAAGAAAATACCTTTGAACCCCAAGATTGAACCTTTAATGATTAAGGAATTGACTAAGTTAGTTGAAGGGGGTATTATATTTCCAATTAAACACACCTCCTGGATTTCTAACCTAGTTCTAGTTAGAAAGAAAAATGGTGAAATCAAATTATGTGTAGACTTTAGATATCTTAATAGAGAATCTCTAAAATATCATTATCCATTACCTTCTATGGAGAAGATCCTCCAAGTAGTTGTTGGTTTAGAGAGATTTTCTTTGCTTGATGGACACTCTGGTTATAACTCGGTGTTGGTCAAAGAAGAGGACAAATACAAGGCTACCTTTACAACAAAACGGGGCACTATGGCCTACAAGAAAATTCCTTTCGGCCTATCCAATGCTAGAGCCACTTTTCAAAGGACTATGGACATGGATTTTCAAGGCTTGATCAATAAGATTGTTCTCATATATCTAGATGACATCAAAGTATTTTCAAAAAATTGTTGATGAAAATTTATTGCATTTAAAATGAGTGTTCAAAAGATATAGGGAATATGGAGTATCTCTTAATCCCAAGAAAAGTATCTTTGTTGTTCATGAGGGTAAACTATTAGGACACATATTGTCAAAACAAGGAATCACTATTGAACCTAAGAGAGTCAAAGCCATTTTGGAGTTGGCATTACCCAATCACAAGAAAGGGCTATAGAGTTTCTTAAGTAGAATTAAATTTCTGAGAAGGTTTATACCAAATGTTGCAAACCTTTTACAACCTTTCACTACTATGTTAAGGAAAAATGCAGTTTTTAGTTAGAATAGAGAGGAAAAATGTAGTTTTTAAGCCATTAAAGAGGCTTTAGCATCAAATCCCACACTGGTAAACCAAAACTTCTCAAAATAGTTTATTCTATATGCATTTGGCAGTATTGATTATGTTTCAACAATGCTTGTTCAATAGAATAATGAAGGCTTAGAGAAACCCATTGCATTTTTTAGCCAAGTTTTGGCAGATTATGAGCAAAGATATTCATTTGTAGAGAAACATGTTTTAGCTATTATAATAAGCCTTAAGAATTTTAGGCCATTAATTTATAACAATAAGATTCACTTGATGGTGGCACATCCAAGTGTGAAAGAGTTCCTGCTAAGTAGGGATCTTAATGAAAAGAGAGTTGGATGGATCACTAAAGTTATGGAATTTGATGTGGACATTAAGATTACAAAGATGGTAAGAGGTAGGGGACTCTATGAACAAATTGGTTCAACATCATAAAACAAATAGAAAATAGAGACAAAGGTTGTTTTAGTCACTGATGGTCAAGATTAGAATGTTGCACCTACATTAGCAACAAGCTGGGTTTAGGATATGACTCACTTTTTGTAGACTAGTGAATGTCCAACAAGTTTAGACAAAGCTAAGAGAAGATATTTTAGGTTACAGTCCATTCAATATGTTCTATTTGATAATGTTTTATTCAGGAAAGACCTTAATGGTGTTTTGCTAAGGTGTATTGATCAGAATCATATTGAGAAAGTTCTTCGTGAGTTCCATGATGGAATTGTAGGGGTTCAGTTTTCCCCAAAAAAATGACATGGAAGATTATGAGGGTTGGTTATTACTAGCCAACCATGTTTAAGGATACCCATGGATGGGCCAAAAAATGTGTGAAGTATGCAATATTTGCAGGAAAAGAAAAGCTGGTAGCATTGCCTTTGCAACCAATTCAAGTGGAGAAACCATTCATGAGATGGGGCATAGATTTCATTGGACCCATAAAACCACCTTCTAGTGTTGGGCACAAGTGGTTACTCATTGCTACAAATTATTTTACAAGATGGATTGAGGCAATAGCCTTGAATGAAGCCAATGAAACCTCTGTATTGAACTTTTATGATGATATAATAGCCAAACTTGATGTTCTAGATTCCATCATTTCAGATAATGCCTTGGAATTTTTGGGACTCAGAGTGGCTGATTGGGCAGTGAAAAATGGTATATATTTGAATACTTCATCAAATTATTAACCCTAGGGTAATGGTTTGGCTGAAAGCATAAACAAGAATTTGATCAAAATTATTAAATGAATAATGGAAGACAATCAAAGAGCTTGGCACACCAAGCTAAAATCTTCCTTATTAGAAAATAAGATGACTCCCAAAAGGTATATTGTAAACTCTCCATATGTATTGATTTATGGTAAGGAAACCAGATTACCTTTGTCCGTAGAGCTACCAACTCTTGACATTATGCATCAGTTGGAAATTTTCAACGAATAGGATCCCTTACCAATTATATTTTCTCAGCTTATGGAGCTAGAAGAGACAAGAGACAAAGCTATGAAGTCTTTGGAGTACCATCAACTCCAAAGTAAAAGAGTTTTTGATAAAAGGGAAACTACTAGATTTTTCAAAAATGGTGATATTGTACTCAAATGGGATGTGTAGTGCCTCTCCATTTTCATAGTGGATGTGCAGGAAGTTTGGCTTTGAAACTTGGAGATGAAAGTAAAATAATAGAGACATTTAAAGGTATGTGCTAATGATGTTAAACAATTGATATTGTATATCATGAATTTATGAACTAAGTAAAAATGTTAGGAAATATGATTTATTATATGTGTTTAAGGATATATTTATCATGATGTGTGTGTTTAGACATGACCATTATTACGATGTATGTTATTGACATATTGATGTGATGAAAGTGTTTTGTTACCTTTGGAGTTTTCACTTGATTCTAATATATTATCATTGTATTGTCATATTATTATGATTTTGATTATGGTTATTTTTATTATTATAAAATATACTGATTTGTGTTCAAGCTTTGTGGCTGCAAGGATGGGGCATGAGCTTCTATTAGTGTTGTGGTGAGTATGATGCATATTGTTATGTTATTATTATTATACAGAGATTTACTTGGATAACTGAGTGATACAGTAGTATGTTTGTTAGGATAAGTGGAAAGGGCAGCATCGTACCATTGGACGTATGAGAGACATACGAGAATGAGATACGATTGCTAGAGCCTCTTTCCTAGTGCTTCGACTATTATGCACATGTGCTCTAATTTGTATGTTTAAGTGAACAGGTACTAGGCTACGTCTCTACCTAAATTAGTAGGTCTGAGCGTGCCTCTAATCCCAATGGTGGTTGAGGAGATAACATCTAGGCCCAAATTATAACTTAACCCTGATCATTGTTCTCAATTAGAGACAATTGATGAAGAATGTGTTAACTTTTTCGGGTTGTCATGAGACAATGTCTGATCTTCTTTACCCTATGTTTGGAGTGTTGCACTTATTCGGTTGTTTCTTATGAGATATGTGATTGTTTGATTTTGTTGTCTAACCTTAGTTTTGGATCCCAACCTGTTGGTGTTAAACCCCGTGGTTAGTTGTGTTGTTATGATTGTGATTAGTGTTATTTATCTTTTGATGTGAATGTTGCTCTTTCATGTGAAGTTATTTTATGATTTATATTTTACCTTATTTGTGAATTATTTGAGTGAAGTTAGATATTGAATCTATCATATTTATTATTATGATTTTTATTAATGTGTTTGAGGTGTGATATAATATTGTCCATAAGTGACATTTATTTATGTTATGTTTTATTATGTTATTATTTTGAAGAATAATTATTTAATTATTGTTTATTATTATCATTATTTGGTATTTGATTATTGTTTATTGAGTAATATTTATTTTACTTTTGTTTAGATATAATTTTTGCATTATTAGTCTCTTGATTCATTTTATTAAAATGGTCACTAAATTTATGTTTTATGGAGTCTTTATGTGGTTTTAATAATTTAAAATATTTCTTATGTGATAGTTTTATGGGTGAGAGGTATTTTTATTTTATAAAATTATATTTTTTGAGTCCAGAACCCACCCTAATTACTCCATTATGAAAAGTGACGAAAATGGAAGTTGAAAGGGGGCTGGGAGGTTGTCTTTTGGGGGGAGAAGTGTTATCTTTATTCTGGGAGGAGATAAAGGGTTTCCGTACTGTTGGGTTATTCAATTTTTGGCATGCATGTTAGATTTGGATTGGGATTCTTTTTCGGGAGAGATTTTTCTATGCTTGCAAAGAGGAAGGAGCAATAGGAAATTTGTGGCAATTTGAGGGTTTTGAAAATTGAAAACTTTGGAGCTCAGCATCAAATTTCTGTCATTCCCAAGCGTTGGATCCAGGTTGGATTTTCAGATCTTGTGTTCAAATTTTCTTTCGCATACATGAATGATTTGATTGATTTCTTTCTTTTGATTTTTTGAAAATAAATATTGGATGGTTTTATTTCTGTGTGTGAATGAAATATTTATTCTACAATAAAAAAATCAATACATATTTGTTATTCTTGGTATTTACCAGTAAAAAGGTCTGATTGCGTTGCTCATAAATCTAAATTTACAAACTGGGTTGGTGAGATTTTTAAAGGGTTTTTTCATTTTGTTGTCGTTTAAATCCTGTCCAAAAATCTCAGAAACCCAGATTGTAGTTTGTGAGATATGGTTGAAACACGAGACTGTTGTCAAGTTGCTCCTTTATGATTGCAAATATCTTTATTTCTCTCTGTAAAACAGTCAATGAAAGATTGAGATTTTAAATTTATAGGGGTTTGAAATAGCTTAAATTAATTTTAATATTATTTTTTATATATATTTTATTTTGGATAAAATCTGGTTGTTAAGTTAGTCATTTTGTCATTTGACTGTAATCGAGTATTACCGAAAAGAGGGTTTTATGGAATCCATATGTTGTTTTGCATTTTATGAAATTATTATTCACTTTTAGTCAATTTCTTTCGCGTTGCTGAGTAGTCGACGACCAAATCTGAAATGGGTATTTTACAGATTTTGATTTCGAGTTGATATGACTATTTTATGGCTATTTTATTGTTAACAGATTTGACTGTTGTCAAGTGAGAATTAGTTTAGTTTTAGAAGTTGTATTTGAGGGTATAACTTTATTCTTTGATCTGTATTGTATTGTACCATTTTTATTTAATTGTGTTTACTATTTTCATGTTATAAATCCCTTCATATTTGTGAGATCTTGTATTGAAGCTTCTGTATTTGTAAAGATCAATTATGTCAAGGATGTGCATTGTTGGTCTTGATTGTGAATTACTAAACTAAAGTGAGTTATTATGCTATAAAATTATGAGATTGATGTAATATACTTTATTGTACTGTTGTGGTTTAATGATAAGCTTTTTTAGTTTTCTATCTATTTGTGTTATATATTTGGGTCTATAGAAGTACCTAGAAGTATTTGTGAAGTTATTGTAATTTTCGGTTGATTCTTATTTTGGTAGTTTTCTTGGGATGTTTAGTGTCAGCCACTTGTTATTTTTGTTTTGTTGTTTGCTTGTTTGTGGGGCCTAGTGTTGTCTCCTAGCACGGAGGGAGTGGGCCTCAGGGTTCCACGTGGTAGGGTGGTATTTTCGAACCATCCATTGGGATTTAGATGGTGCAATTCGTGCGCAACATGGAGAGTCTTTCTTTCCGCTTCATTCTATAGTTGAATTTATGTGCAGGTGATATTTTCATAAAAAAAATTATGTTTAATGTATCTTATACATATGTACTTCTTAGATTTTTGAATCGTATTCATGGTAGCATTCTTGTATAAGAAAAGTGAGTGAATTGTTACAATCTTGATTATACACATTTTTACTATTGTTTAGTATGTAATAGAGAGGTTTAATATAGAAATGTTGTATTTATAATGCATAAGTTTAATTAAGTAGTAGATATGATATATTTTTATGTACTTATTTTATAACATTGATTAAGAATAGATTTGTATTGACATAGTGTTAGATGTGGTTGAAAATAATTTCGATATGTTATCATATGTAATTTGATGTATGAGATTAATTTACATTCAAGTGTTAGTAAAATATGGTCATAGTATATCAAATATGTTATTTAAACTTAATTAGTGTAGGTGTATCTTAGTAGCGACGTTAGGGGACCATGGTGGATAGATGTGCAAATGGGTTATGTTCAATATTATTTTTAGGTTATAATGTTATTATAATATCATGTTGATATAATAATGTTATTCATATTAATTGGTTGAGTTGCATTAGTTAGTGTTACTTTAGGTTCTTTAAAAAAAATAATAAAAGAAAAAAAATTGGCTTGATGTTGATGGCCTTTTGTGTTAATCCACTTGGTCCCTTAGCAGGGTGTTACAGGATGAGATGAAAAGTAGGCCTGGAAAGCATATAAAGTTTGATAGCTTCTGGAGTGGCCCATTTGTTATCACAGAATGCAAGGAGTACAATGCATTCCAATTGTCCAAGATGGACAGAGAAAGATTTCCTATCCCAGTCAATGGGATACACCTCAAGCATTGCTTTGAGGTTTGATCTATCTACTTCTGTTAGTTAGAATTTTTGTTTTCAATAAGTGCTACTGCACCTTAGATTAGTTGATTCCAATTTCCCTAAGTTCTTTTCAGCACATTTAGTTAGTTTTCTACTACTATTTTGGTTTTCAATAAATTCCAAGTTGTTTTGAGTTATTATGATTGAGTTACATCATTGAGTCAACTAGTTTTCAGATTTGATCTAAGTTTATGAGTGACCT
Organism: Sequoia sempervirens; assembly: GCA_007258455.2. Lineage (NCBI taxonomy): Eukaryota > Viridiplantae > Streptophyta > Pinopsida > Cupressales > Cupressaceae > Sequoia > Sequoia sempervirens. The sequence goes on along the minus strand of VDFB02281492.1, from coordinate 608,146,911 downwards.
TGTGCCCAATGGATAGTCTAGGAAGCTAGTCTTAATGTTTAGCATGCAAACATGTAGCAAATGTTGCTAGAAATGTTACTAATTTTTATTCCTTGTCAAACTGAGTGAGCTAATAGTGTTTACAAACTAAAAGTGAAGTGCATTTCTTATCTTCCCTATATTGCATTCAATTGTATAAACATAAGAATCGAAGAGATTACATTTTTTAGCAATAGATTGTTTGATTTATACAAGTGCATACAATATTGAAAAAATCTATACAAATATTGTTGAAAGTTATCTTTATTGATTCAAGAGTACAAATTTATCTCACACAAGCCATGAGATTTAGCTTGTCCAATCGAAATAAGGTACAATTTATACATTGATAGATTAAAAGAATGAAAATTCATATATAGGGGAAGAGGCCAATCATTTCCTAATGAATAGTCAGAGTCTATGATCCTGATTGGTCTTCTAATTTAAGTTTTTTTTCCTTCTTTGTAGCTCCCTATTTCCAGCTCATGCATCTAAAAAAGAGTTGCAATGAAGTTAGAGAAGATCTCTAAGAAATAATGGTCTCTAACACTACATATACATCCACCCACTAGTGTATTAATTTTCCTTCACATGCATTAGATAAGTAATAAGTTGTACGTGTCCAAAAAAAAAAGGAGAAACATGATCATCAAGCCTCTTGAGTATATGCACATTTTTTTCTAACTGTTTGTTTCATGTGTAGTTATAGGGTATTCATTATTCATCTTAATTCAACATGTGGGGTGAAATGAGGATCCTACTAGAGTTGAGCCCAACACTCTTGAGGAAATAACATATTCATGGTGAATATTGTAGCAATTCATGGGGCATATTTTTTTGGTAAAGACTATCAATTTTTGGAGTAATAGTGGATTCAAAATAATTTCTTTCAATCAACTCTTGAAAGGAAACTACATGGTATGGTGACTATTGCAATATAAATGCTTTAAATGAGATTGTAATGCATGGAAATCACAACATTTGTACAATTAATTTTTAGGAACTAAACAATGAAAGTGAACAATACAAAGACTATTAACTTAGCATAAGACTATACATAACACTAGAAGAAGAGAAACAATAGAGCATAAATGACAGTATTGTAATTAAAGATTTAAGGAACAACCTATCTATTCCTATAAGTGGAGAACCATAATATCAATTAAGATGTAAAATATCAGTTGCAAATGCAATGAGTGTTCAAAGGATATAGTAGCCTTTTTCACAAGCAAGGTAGTCATGGTCAGACAATGAAGATAAAACTTGTATGATAAAACCTTTGTAACAGTAAAGGTTAGCCAAATTTAACCTTTGACAGGGCAGTAGTGAATCTATAAAGAATAGTGAGATCCTTCAAGAAGGAAGCTAAAGGGCATGGTCCTCTAAGCCACAAATATCAGAGTTGAGTTTTCAAAAGACATTCCATAGTCACAAAGGAGAAGGAGCACATTTTCTGCAATCTATTGATTCATTGAGATAACATTTCACTATTACATCTCTTAATGTAGCTGAGATATTGTAAGTCATCTTCCAAGCTTATGATAGTCCTTATCAAATGGGAGATTAATGATCACAGCTACCTGGCTTATGAGGACAACCATAATAGGGATGGATAGTTGTCTCTATGAATCTATGAAGCAATAGGGATAGTTTAATTTAAATAGAAAAAAGATTTATGTGATTTCAATTTTGGTGGTTTGCATCCACAATTGAAGATAGTGTCATGAAACTCTTAAGGACTATGAAGCTAGAGGTGGGTTTTTGACCCTTGGAAAGAAAAAAGACTCAAATCTATAAGGATAGGTACTCATTAATCATGAAGTAAGTTGCAGCCATCTCTCTCAAGTACTTTCCCATTGGAATGGTAAAGAAATCCTCAGTACAATCATGCCAGTAAAGTGGCATGAGAGTTCAATATGACCAAATGATAATCATGAGAAATCTTTCTAGCTCTATGGTGTTTTAATAAAATAAATACAGCATGTGAAATTTAAAAGTAACTACTACAGAATGCTAAGAGGTTGCCATATTGATATGTAATAATGACATGATCTGATTACAAGATGTGAAAAAAGTAAAATCTACAAAAGATGCTATCAAAATGTAAAGAATTCAATGGAGGCAGGGTATTAGAATTTTGAATCAACTTTCTATTAAAATGGTATCAATATCTGAAATCTCATGTCCTACATATCAGAAGATTACTAAAATAGCCACTACAGAGATGGCATAGTTGGTGATCTCCACCTCCTCCTATTTCTAGATGTTCATAATGTTAAAAAGAAAGATGTTGAGGAAGGATCCTTTAGAAGAAGCATAACAATGGATAGACATAGATCATTTGAAGTCAATCAAAGAAATAGTAGTATATGATGTTGAATGTTAAATGCTTAAATCATCCAAGCTATATAATAAAAGGAAAGATGGTATAGTCCAAGTCTTACAAAGACAAAGCATGGTGATAAGGGTTCGGTGTCTTCTATAGTTATGGTATGGAGTAATGAAATTTCCCAATAATGTAAAGGTGGACAATCAAAGAGAGAAACTACTTAGAAAGACACATGAAGAATTTATAAGAATATCTATGAGTGTCATGAATTCAAAAGCATATGAGAAGATATTGTTTATGAGTATCCAGCCTTCAATGGACTATATACAGAGGATAAAGTCCTCAAGGGTATTGTGTTCATGAATCTTTCATTTCTTAGAATAAGAATTGAAGCCCTTTTCAGTGCTAGGGTTTTGTGAGAAAGGTTGAGTCATGACCTGCTCAAAACATGTGGAAGGGGTGAAGTTAAGAAGCACATTTCATGAAATATCAAGCCATTGACATCAAAGTGTCTGTATATATTACAAAAAACCATTTACTTGAAGATGAAACCTTATATTTCAAAAGATAAGATATGGAGTTCGAGCTATGATATAGAAAGAAAAATAATATATAGAAAAATCAAAGGAATGAAACATTTTTATCAAGCATAGCTCGGTTTCAAGCATATTCTATTTGCAAAGTGGAGTGAAATACCAAAGAAGTGTCAAATAGAGCCTACCTAAGGAATTTATAAGTCTTTTTTCTAAGATTTGAGCCTTTGAGATCTCAAAATTCCACCATGGCCAAACTCTACATAAACCCTTGTGTTGATAGCACAACTTCTTCATGAAGGTTTGAGAAAGAATAAGAAGTGTTTCTTCTTTTCTCTAGTTTGTTTTTAGGGTTTCAACCCTAGAAATTTTGATGGAGGGAATTTTCATCTTTATTTTAATCAAACATCAAATATCAAACTAATGAGCTCATGGCCCTATTATTGGTGTTTGTACCCTAGGCAGTTTGTGCTTTGTAGTATTTTGCAAACTTCTTAATGTGATGCCTCATAACACCTTTGTGAGAATTTTGTGACACATGTAATGCCATCTCAACATTTGGAGTCCACCTTAGCTCAAAATTCCATCTCAATATACTTGAAGGATGTGATTTAATTTTCCACCTTTTGTATATATGTATTTATTGTAAAACAAAATGATTTTAAGGTGAAATTATAAACCTTAAATTGTTTTGTTATTTTTAGTTTGAACCCATAATTATACACTCATTAATGTATTTTGTTGGTTGTTTTGCTTATCTTGGGTATTTGGTTTGACCAAAATTTCTTCCCCACATGTTGGAGTTGGTTTTGTGAGGAATCCAATACCTCATTTTTAGGCTTTTTAAGGGCATCTAAACCAAGGTGGTTGCTTGCTCCTATTTTGGTGAAACCACTTGTGTTGTGTTTATATTCACTCATGTAAATTATTTTTGAGTTTAGTTCTTAATTTGCAGATTTCTAGAGATAGTTCTTCATCAAACTACAATATTGTTTTGTAACTCATTTAGTCATACAAACTGTGAGTACCCTGGATGATTAATAGATCTGATACACTTTTACCCTCTCATTACTTGCTTGCTTATGTACATGTTATGGTGATTGATTGATATTCTTGTGAAAAAAAAAATTTCCCTTGTATTTCTATCTCATTGAAAGTACATTATTGCAAGAAAAATATATATTTACAGGTTATAAGTTGTGTGAAAAACACAAGAATTCAAGTCATGAAATTTCTCTTTTCTTTCTAGGGTCTTGTGTAAACACCTTCCTATCAAATACTTGCATAAAAAATATGCAGAAATGATTTGTTTGGAATTTTTATCAATTTGCTGATTGAAAAGTGTAACAAAACTAAGTTTGCATGCCATTTAGTCATTTTGGTGTTTCACCATAGGATAGAAATTTAGTTTCATTTCAAGATTGAAATTTTCTTACCTTTTCCTCAGAAAGAAAAGTAGTAGTTTTAGGTGAGACCAATAAAGAACGAAATTTATCTAGAGTTCATTTTCTTTTATAAGGTCACCCATAGCCTTAGAAAATTTCTCATGTTACTCATGATTAGCTAAGTCAAATCTTGGCCTAGGTGCATATCATAAAGATAACAATCACAATAGGAGATAAATCCTTCTTTAGACATTATTAGCCAACCTCCCATTGTGATTAATTCGGATGATGATGATGAGGTTGCTAAAATTGATGAATACATGCATAACAAATTGAATACGTTGTTTTCCTATTCTATTAGTTTAAATGATAATTATCCTAGGAAGAATCTATTCCAAGTATGAGAAAGTTTGGTGGTGTGTTCATTAGTGTTGTCATTGATGTCAACACAATGCAGTATGTTGTGGATTGTGCATGTATAGTTGAGACACTATTGAGATGTTGTGATTACATGTAGCTATCCTTATGATGTTGCAAATGTGCTGAAATGATGGGTTACCAAGTGCTTTTGAGAAAATTAATAAAGAGTGAAGTTAGAGTTATGGAAGTGTTCAAAATGTGATCCAAAATGTGTTTCATGTTTCTCATGTGTTGATCATATGCTTGTGAAAATCTAAATTTTTTTTGTTGGTGATCTGTTGGTGATATCTCTTGGCCTATTGCTACTAGTTTGATGTCAGGTGAAAGTCATGTTCACTAGTGTGTGAACTATTTTGGCAGAGTTGGTTATATGTGGACTAGGAGAAATATTTTTGCTCTACATTCCTCCACTATTTTGTTTCAGGTCTGTAGATTTGGAATATGTATTATAATGGTGTTCTTTACATTCTGGTAGAGTTATTCAAGGTTTGGTGCTCTGAAATTTGATTTTCTTAATTGTTATGTGGGTTTGCATAATCTGAATGGATTATTGGAAGGTGGTCTATGCTTGAAGGTTGTTACACCTACTATGGATGTATCTGGAAGTATCTAAGATGTGTTCTCATGCATAGTAAAGATGTTACGTCATCCATGTTTTATCTTGGAAAGAGTGTAATTCAATGTTCATTTGTGTTTTCATCAGGTTTGGTCAGCTTGGTGTTTACACTTCATATGAAGAATAAAATTTAATTAAGCATGTTGTTGATCTGAGATGTTAATTTTGGTCTTTGTTAAGTGTTTAATTGGTCCACTCTCATTACTTTTCATTACGGGAATGTTGATTTTCCAACCTAATTTGAATTTATGAAATGAAGAGTATGTGACTAACCTTGGAGAAAGTTTCTAAGGTTGAATATGGTATAAGTGAAAGTTTTTGGGAAGGGAGCCCTTAGTAGTGAGCCTTTGTATTCAGTTTTTCTATCACTTTATATTGTGAGTTAATCCTCATTGTGGTTTTCCCCTCATTGGGTTTTCCATGTAAAATTTGTTGTTCATTGTGTTGATTTTTCTTTTTGTTACCTACATTTCATGTTCATACTTAATAATAAAAAATTGTGGTTGTAAAATTGATAATTGTTTGAAGTTTGAGTTTAAATTTGGTGACAACTAATTCACCCCCCTCTCAGTTGTCTTGAACATTTTAATAATTGGTATTAGAGCTTTGGTTCCTTGGTGTATAGCTTAATGTCTTAAGGAATATCCAATGGCACATAAGTTATTGATCCCTATGTTCGTTGGATATGATTGTAGTGACTGGAAAGTGAAGATGAGAGGATATATTATCTCTCTTGGTTACAAGACCTAGAAGGCTATTGAGATGAAGTATGTTGCTCTGATGGGTGGTCTTACTATTGCAGATGAGGTTTCTACTTATGAGGAGAATGAAAAGGCGAGGTATGCTATTTTTAGTGCTCTATCTAAAACTAAGCAAAAAAAGGTTCTTTCTTTGGGCATTTCTTATGAAGTTTGGAAAAAGTTGGAAGATATTTATGAAGGAAATGATAGAGTTAAATTAACAAAGAAGCTGATGACAAAGTGTAGATATGAGAATTTGAAAATGGAAGAAGGTGAAGATTTTGTAAGCTATTTCTAGAGGGTTGAACTTGCAACAAATGAAGTTAAGAATCAAGGGGGGAAACTAACTAATGAAAATATAAGTTAGAAGATCCTAATAACCCTACCTGATTGTTACCGTGATAAGATCTCAATTATTGATGAAATGCATGATCCTAATAAATACACTAAAGAAGAGCTATTTGGAACCTTGATTGTATTTGAGATGAGAAATTTTGGAAAGAAAGAGGAAAATATAGAAACAACATTTAAAGAAACAAAGACTAAGGATGATTCGGATAATGATGGTTCTAATGAGATGGAAGTGAATTTTACAAGTTGAAGAAAGCTACTAGTACATATAAAGGTATGTTGTCCTTTAAAATTTTATATTGTGGTAATATTGGTGATGACGCTTCAAGATGTCTAAATAGAGCTGTACATATGAAGAACAAGTATTACAAAGATAAAGATAGAAAAGATAAGAAATGCAAGTTGTATTATGTTAAGGAAGAAGTCAAGATGTCTGATGATGAATATGATTGTGAGGGTAATGATAGTGAATGCTTTTTTTTATCGTTGGAGAATAAATTTGTGTCTACTAACCTTGGAAAATGTGCAAGAAAGAATGTTCTGGAGAACAAGAAGAATGAGATGGAAGGTAATTTGGTCACCACCTTTCATGCTAGACATGATGAAGACTACTAGGTGTTGATAGTGGATGCTCTAATCACATGACCAGAGATACATGTAAGTTCACTAAACTTGAAAAGTATGATGGTGGTTTGGTCATGTTTGGTGATGATTCAAGAGAAAAGATTGTTGGGAAAGGTACAATTAGTTTTTTACGGAATACAAAACACTGATAATGTATATTATGTAAAGGTTTTAAGGCATAACCTTGTGAGTTTTGGACAGATGTGTAGCAATGGTTTTAAACATGCATTTCAGAATAATACTTGTGAGATCATAAAAGGATCTAGAGATATGGTTACTATAGGAAGAAGAACTCATGGAAACATCTATCAACTTAAGGGTGTCAATGGTTAGTGCCTTGTATCTCAAGTAAATGAAAGTTACTTGTGGAACTGGAGAATGGGACATGTAAACTTTGATAATCTAGTTAGAATCAGTTCAAGAGATGTTGTCTAAGGTCTACCTAGAATTAAAAAGCTCGCTAATACTATTTGTAGAAGTTGTCAGTTAGGGAAACAAACAAGATGTAATTTTAAGGGAAAAGAGAAATCTACTATTGGAATGTTGGAAATAATTCATATAGACCTCTATGGTCTGACTAGAATAGGAAGCCTAAATGGTGATAGGTATTTCATGCTCCTTATTAATGATTATTCTTGAATGAAATTGGTTGCTTTTATTAGAGAAAAGACTTAGGATTTGGATAGGTTTAAAGTGTTCAAACCAAGAGTGAAAAATGAAGTGAACCTAAGAATCAAATGTTTGAGATATGATAGAGGTGGAGAATTCGCTTATAGTGAATTTAATGCATTTTTTGAAGAGTATGGCATAAAAATACAATTTTTTGCTTCAAGAACCCCTCAGTAGAATGGAGTGGTTGAGAGAAAAACAAAATAGTACAAGAAGCTACAAGAATCATGATGAAAGAATCAAATGTACCTAGTGTGTACTAGAGAGAAGTAATACACACTATTGTTTATGTTCTTAATAGAGTTCAGATTAAAGGAAATAACACAAAGACTCTTTTTGAGTTATGGACTAGTAAGACTCCTATTGTGAAGTACTTTAAGGTATTTGGAAGTAGATGTTACATTAAAAGAGATGATAAAAATATTGGGAAGTTTGATGCTAGATATGATGAAGGAATTTTTCTTGGGTATTCAACTACCAACAAAGCATATAGATGCTTTAATAAAAGATTGAGGAAGATTGTTGAGAGTGCTAATTTGAAATTTGATGACATGCATAGACCTATTGAGATAAGTGAAGTTGAACTTGATCCTATCTATGGAAAAGTACCTAAAGAGAATAAGGAGGAGGAAGAAGAAGAAACCCCGAAACATTATTTTAAGACTCCTAAGCATGTCCAGAAGAATCATATAGAGGAATAGATAACTAGAGACAAGAGTGAAGGTGTGAAGACTAGAAGTAAAGTAGCAGCTGAGGTAAATCAATTTTTAATTTCTAAAATAGAACCTAAGTCTTTGTGTGAAGCATGTGAAGATGACAGTTGGGTTCGAGCTATAAAAGAAGAGTTGCAACAAATAGAAAGGAATTAGACATGGGAATTGGTTCCTAGCCCTATGAATAAGAATGTAATTGGTTCAAAATAGGTGTTCAAGAATAAGTTGAATGAAAATGGTGAAGTTATAAGAAACAAAGCAAGACTTGTATGCAAGAGATACTCACAAGTTGAAGGCATAGACTTTGAAGAGACATTTTCCTTTGTGGCTAGAGTGGAAGCTACTAGAATGTTCTTGGAATTTTTTGACCACAAGGAATTCAAAGGATATCAAATGGATGTCAAGTCTGCATTTCTAAATGGTGAATTGGAGGAAGAAGTATACATGGAAAAACCTAAAGGATTTTAGTTATCTAACAGACCAAATATGGTTTGTAAGTTGTAGAACACATTGTATGGACTAAAGCAAGCTCTGAGAGCATGGTATACAAGACTAGATAGATACTTGACACAACAAGGATTCAACAAAGGCTATGTTGACAACAATCTTTACTTCAAAGTGCAAGGTAACAAAATGTTGATAGTGGTAGTATATTTTTATGACATCATCTTTGGAGGAAATGAAGGTATGTGTAAAAGATTTGTAGAAGAAATGCAAAAAGAATTTGAAATGTCCATGATTGGCGAGTTCAATTTCTTTCTTTATCTTCAAGTAAATCAAATTGATAAAGGGATATTCATTTCATAATCAAAATATGTGAAAGAGCTATTCAAGAAGTTTGGAATGGATGACTCCAAACTAGTTAGTACTCCTATGGTAACCATATGCAAGCTAAATAAAAATGATGAATCTACTAAAGTTGATCAAAGAAAATATAGATATATGATTGGTGGGTTGTTGTATATTACTACTACTAGGCCAAACATTATGCATGCAGTATGTTTAGTTTTCAAATCTCAAGTAGATCCTAAAGAGGCACATGTTATAGTTGTAAAGAGGATATTTAGATATCTTAAAGGTACATTGGATTATGACTTATGGTATCCTAAGGGTGTTGATTTCACTTTGAGTGCTTATACCAATGCAAATTGGGCTGGTTGTATGGATGATCGAAAGAGTACCAGTGGAGGTACTTTTTTTTTTCTTAGTGGAAGATTAATTTCATGGTTGAGTGAGAAATAGGACATAGTTTCTTTATCCACTATATAAGAAAAATATATATTATTGTAGCATCTTGCTACACATGGGTTTTATGGATGAAGCAAAATATGAAAGACATCGGAGTGATATGTGATGAGTCTATTCCTATTTTTGTGAAAATAGAAGTGCTATAAACATTTCAAAGAATCTAGTAATTCATTCAAGAACAAAACACATATCTATCATATATCATTTCCTGAGAGAGAAGGTGTTCGAGAATAAAGTTAGGCTAGAGTATGTGTCAACAAAGGAATAGATTGCAGATATATTTACTAAGGCCCTTCCAAAGGATAATTTTGAGTATCTTAAGGAGAGGTTGGGGGTCATTGGCCCTCTGAACTAGGTGCACATGGAGATGCATCAATCTAGTGAATTCACATATTCTTCATTTATCTGGACTGATGAATGGGTCTACTCTATAGGGGGAGTAGAAAAGTTTTCATTGTTGTAGTATGAGTTGAATGGGTGTACTCCTAAGGGGGAGTAATCAGAGAATTTTATCTTTTCTATTGATTTCAAAGGGGGGGAGAGTCATGAGATAAATAGAAGAGAAAGAAAATGTGTTCTGCCAGAATATTGGGTAGGTTGTTTGTGTTCTTTGATGGTTTTTCACATAATGTGTTGCCATCAATGACAAAGGGGGAGATTGTTGCAAATATGAGAAAGTTTGGTGGTGTTGCCATTTATGTTGTCATTGATGTCAACATAATTCAATATGTTGCAGATTGTGCATGAATAGTTGAGACACTATTTAGATATAGTGAGTACATGGAGCTATCCTTATGATGTTGTAGATGTGCTGAAATAATGATTTACCAAGTTATTTTGAGAAAATTAATAAAGAGTGAAGTCAGAGTTATGGAAGTGTTCAAAATTTTCTCTAGAAAGTGCTCCACGTTTCTCCTATGTTGATCTTATTCTTGTGTGGATCTAAAGGTTTGTTTTTGGTGATCGATTGGTGATATCTCTTGACTTGTTGTTGTTGGTTTGATCTCAGGTGAAAGTTGTGTTCACCAGTGTGTGAATTATTTTGGAAGATTTGGCTATCTATGGATTGGGAGAAATGTTTCTACTCCATAGTCCTTTGTTGTTGTTTTTTAGGTCTTGAAGATTTGGAATATGTCTTATAATGGTGTTCTCTACATTTTGACAGAGTTATTCAAGGCTTGGTGCTCTAGAAGTCGAGTTTCAGAATTGTTGTGGAGGTTTACATAGTCGAGATGGTCTATCAGAAGGTGTTATATGTTTGAAGGTTGGTACACCTACTACAAATGTATCTGGAAGTATCTAAGATGTGTTCTTGTGTATAGTGAAGAGTGTTATGTCATCCACATGTTATCTTGGAAAGCATGTAATTCAATGTTCATTTTTGTTTTCATTAGGTTTGGATGACCTAGTTTTTACACTTCATATAAAGAATTTAATTTAATTAAAGAAGCATCTGGTTGATCTGAGACATTTCTTTTGGTCTTGGTTAAGTGTTTAATTGGTCCATTCTCATTCCTTTCTATTGTGGGAATTTTGATTTGCTGACCTAATTTGAATTTATGAAATGAAGAGTATGTGGCTGACCTTGGAGAAATTTTCTAATGTTGAAGTGGTATATGTGCAAGTTGAGTTGTGAAGGTTTTGATGATGCAAAGCAATGAAGTAAGTCATACTTTAAGATAAAAGTTGTGTGAAAGTGAGTTGGGGTAGTAGTACTTCATTGTGTTAGATTCCTAAAGGCAGTGAGCTGAAGATTTCTGCAATCTTCTAATCAAGGCTATAGATGTGTGTAAATTGTTGTGGTGGATATTTCTTCCCTTTTTTATTTATAGGAAATGAGCCTCCCTATTGGATAGTGAGTCCTTTCTATAGGCAGTGAGCTTTTCTATCTAGACAGTGAGTCCTCTTCTAGACAACAAGCCCTTGATAGTGAGCCTTTATATTAAGTTTTTCTATAGCTTTATATTGTGAGTTAATCCTCGTCATGTTTTTTCCCTCATTGGGGTTAACACAATATCTGGTGTTCATTGTGTTTCTTTTTGTTACCTCCATTTCATGTTCATACTTAATAATAGAATAGTGTGGATGTAAAATTGATAAGTGTCTGAAGTTTGAGTTTAAATTTGGCGACAACTCATTCACCCCCCTCGTAGTTGTCCTATTCCTTTTAACAAAGTCTTGAACTTGATGTTGACCCTAGTTCAACACTTTCTATTGTCCCTTTGGCTATTTTTCTACCTTCTATATATGATGAAAATGACTAAGATATAGATGACTTGGTCATAGGTTGACTTGCATGTTCCTTACTAGTCTCTTGAATTATTTTCTTGTTTTGTATGTGATTTCATGTGCGTAATGTGATCCCCCATGATGTTTTTTTTATCTCTTTTTGTGATATTCCTTTATTTGTACCTACATTATTCTCTATGTCATAAATCTTTTTCTTTTAATTTGTCTTGTGTTTTCCTTTTTGGGATGATGCAAGATGTCAAGACATTTAGGTCTCTTCCATGTTGACTCAAAATATTTTCTTTTATCCTTTTCATTTTTCTTTTGTTTTTCTTTTAGGTATGATGTAAGGTGTTGAGACATTTAGGTCTCTTCCATGTGTTGGAAATGGAATTTTGATGCTTGTTAGTATTCAAATCTCTAGTAACAAAAGTCTATTGATCTGATATTTTGGTGTAGATTATCCTATTTTGTAAGAATTCCTTAGAATCTCATAAAATGTTCCATATTGATATATGTTGCATCCACTTACATGGTTTCAACTAACTAAGTTGTATGGTTGGAATTGTATAGTCATAAGAAGTCTAGAAATAGAGTTATACACTAGCTCTGTATGATGGTTCTTTGGTATGGATTCAATCATAGAAAAATATATCATCACAAGAATTTGTACATAGGTTTGAGACTACAAGATGAATTCTAATTTGGAGTTTCATAATAATATGTGAAGGAATTTGAAAGATATGAATGATAGTATTTTGATCTATAAACTACAGTAAGCCTTCACACAATACATTGATGTAGGAGATTCCACATTTTCTCAAATTTGATTGTCATATCGTGTGGTGTTGAAAATAAGAAGTTTGATGTTGTATGAAGGAGAATTCCATTTTTTAACAAGTTTTTGGTTACACACTTGATGGATTGATTGTTTGTGTTTTGGTCTAACTATGATTAACCTAATTATACATTAAGATATACTATGAATGATAAAGGGATCCATCTTAGGTCCATGTTGACTATCTACATGAGAAGATGAATGTGTTTTGAGGATAGTGCCAACATAATTAGTTTTGATTTTAAATGAGAAGATGAATGTGTTAGATTTCTGAAGGTAGTGAGCTAATGGTTTCTACAATCTTCTGATCAAGGTTGTGAATGTGTGTAAATTGTTGTGGTGGATCTTTTGTTTTCTTTTTTATATGTAGGTGGTTAGCCTCCCTATTGGAAATTGAGTCCTTTCTATAGGAAGTGAGCCTTTGTATCCAATTTTGCTATCACTTTATATTGTGAGTTAATCCTCACCATGGTTTTTCCCTCATTTGTTTTTCCATGTAAAATCTAGTGTTCATTGTGTTTATTTATCTTTCTATTACCTATATTTCATGTTCATACTTGATAATAGAACAATGTGGTTGTCAAATTGATAAGTGTTTGAAGTTTGAATTTAAATTTGGTGACAACTGATTCACCCCCCTTCTCAAATGTCTTGTGCCTTTTAAAAGAGTATTGAACTTGGTGATGACCCTAGTTCAATAATTTCTATTTTCCCTTTGGCTATTTTTCTGACTTCTATATATTATGAACATGATTGGGATACAAATGACCTAGTCATAGGTTGAATTGCATGTTCCTTACTAGTCTCTTGCATTATTTTCTTGTTTTGCATGTGATTGCATGTGTGTAATGTGATCCCCCATGTTTTGTTTGATCTCTCTCTTTCTGTGACATTCCTTTATTTGTACCCACATTATTCTCTGTCGTAAATCCTTATATTTTAATTTTTCTTATTTTTTCTTTTTAGGGATGATGCAAGGTGTTGAGACATTTAGGTCTCTTCCATGTTGACCCAAAATATTTTCCTTTATCCTTTTCATTTGTCTTTTACTTTCCTTTTTGGGATGATGCAAGGTGTTGATACATTTAGGTCTCTTCCATGTGTTGGAAATAGAGATGTTATCATTGATGTTAATAGATAATGGAATTTTGATGCTTGTCAATATTCAACTCTAGTAACAAAAGTCTATTGATCCAATATTTTGGTCTAGATTATCCTATTTTGTAAGAGTTTCTTAGAAGCTCATAAAATGTTCCATCTTGATATATGTTGCATCCACTAAAATGGTTTCAGCTAACTAAGTTGTATGGTTGAAATTGTACAGTCATTAGTAGTCTAGAAATAGAGTTATAGACTAGCTCTATATGATGGTTTTTTGTTACGGATTCTATCTCAGAAAAATAAATCATTACATAAATTTGTACATAGGTTTGAGACTACAAGGTGCATTATAATTTGTAGTTTCATAATAATATGTAAAGGAATTTGAAGGATATGAATGATAGTATTTTGATCTATAAACTACAGTAAGCCTTCACACAATAGATTGATGTAGGAGATTCCACATTTTCTTAAATTTGATTATCATATTGTGTGGTGTTGAAAATAATAAGTTTGATGTCATATGAAGGAGAATTCAATGTCTTAACAATTTTTTGGTTACACACTTGATGGATTGATTGTTTTTGTTTTGGTATAACTCTGATAGACCTAATTACACATTGAGATATACTATGAAAGATAAAGGAATCCATTGTAGGTCCATGTTGACTATCTACATGAGAAGATGATTGTGTTTTGAGGATAGTGCTGACATAATTAGTTTTGATTTTAAATGAGGTTTATTTAATTAGGTCAACCTAATTAATAAAAATGGGTATATAGGTATATATGTAAGACATTCAGTAAGGGAGAAGTAGTGAAAAAAAGGAAGGAAGTAAGTGCGAGAGTTACGTGATGGAAAAAAAGAATATTAGTGGATAGGTGTGCTATGTATGTATTGTGCTTCACTAGAACTGAACTCGAGCACAAGGAAGGTGCACTCTTTATCAGTTCATGCCTTTGGCAGTGAGCCATAATTTTTTGTACTTTGAATGTGAGTCTTTTAAGGATAGTGAGTCTTGGTAGTGATCCATTGTAATATATTCTATATCTAGACATATTATATTGTGAGATAATCCTCACCATGGTTTCTCCCATTTTTGGTTTTCATGTAAAAATATTAGTGTTCATGTGTGTTCATGCATTGTCTTGATTCCATTTTTTCTCTTATTGATTTAGTCAGACTTGTGATAATGTTTAGATGGATTCTATGTGAATGGTTTTGTAGAATACTAATTCCCCCCCCTCTTATTATTTTGAATGTTCAACACCATGTTGACCCAAAAAAATTTCCTTTATGATCTTTATCTGTTCATTTTTCTTGTATTTTCCTCTTGGGGATGATGTAAGGTGTCGAGACATTCATGTCTCTTCCATGTTGACCCAGAATAAAAAAAAAAAATTCACTCTCTTTATTTCATTCTTCCTATTCAATGAGTATTTGGGGAATGATGACAGTTTCAAGCTCTCTAAAAACATTATACCAAGAACATACTAACCTCAAATCCATGGATCCCTCATGTGTTTGAAGTTTAATTTTAGGGGAAACCCCTCCCCTTTTCATGATGTAGCTTTATTTGGAAACATGTGACTTGGGATAGGGATTCCAAAATAAGCCCTCATGTCCTCTTTATTATTGGCATTTATCATTTGCTACTTTAAAGTAATTTCTCACAACATGGTTTTTAGCAATTTCTATAAAGTGGGGGCATACATTGGAATTATTCCTTTTACATTTTTCATTTTTCATTATGTATTCTTCTTACTTCATGTGGCGTGTTTTTTTCTTTGTTGTGGCATTGGGTGTGATGTCCCTCAAGAGAATGATCTCTCTTATCATATACTACATCCCCTCTATTTTGAATCTTCTATTCTTTGATTGGTCCTCTCTTGGAGACAGTAGGAAGAATGTTCCATAAGTTAAGACCTTACATGAGATAAGGAAAACTCCTTTGAATGTATATTACATTACTTTTGCATTTACAACATCTGTTATATGGCCACCTTGCATAACACACTTTTCTTTCTTGTGGTGTCATCTTGTATGTACATGAGTATCAAGTATATGAAGTTTTGCTTGCCTCATGGAGAACAAAGTTCATTGTTGTGTGGCACCTAATCAAAGTTATCAGGAGGTATATATTTTGTCTTGTTGTAAGTATGGGAGCCAAAAGTAGGTGTGACTTTCCCATAGCCACTTGCTTTTCTATGTGAGAACATACCAGCCATGTGGATATGTGTATCATTGGGGGATCACCTAGTGGATGACCTGAGGTTCCACTAGCTCTTGTGAGCATGTGTTTGGTTTTCATAGTGGACATCATGTTCCACTTGCAAATTTTCTTGGAAAAACCACTTAGATATAATCCACAACATGCATGGAAAATAGTAGAAGCTTGATCCACCCCTCTTTTGTTTTTCTTTTTGTTTTCCTTTCTTGTTTATGTATTTGTTAGTGTATTCTTGTGCCTTGTTGTTGCTCCTTACATCATTTTCATGTGTGTTCTTATTGTTCTTATGTTGGTTTTCCATAGGATCTTCATCCTAGGGGCTTGATCATCCCTCTTGATCATTTTCATCCTCTCACTAGCATTAGTACATTGGGACCCTCATGTTGTGAGTTTGTCTACCTTAGTGTGAGTTTGAAGCAAGTTCCTCCTCTCACTAAATTCAGTTTAAATGTAGTGTAGAAAAAAATTCCCTCTACATTTTCACATTTTTTTGGGCCCTGTAAACTAATTGGACTTAATTGTGCCTTATTTAGGGTGTTGTAAGGTATTTCTTACACTTTCACACTATTCTAGGGTCTTATTAATTAATTGGGATTCTTTATGTTTTAATTGGCCTTATTTTGTATCCACGAGCCTTAATTACTACATCTTTTGAGGAAAATATTGACATATATGGATTTTCCAATCAAAAATTAATGATTTTGGATTGTATGGCCTAGATTTAGTGATCTAGGACTCATACACCATCTTGGGTGTATGGATACCACCTAGGTTTTGGGGCCTAGATCTAAATTTCACATTAACTAAACATTTCTTGAAAAATGTGTCCCAAGCTTAGCCTGATGGGACTCATACCACACAACAGTTGTATGAGTCCTACTTAGATTAGACCTAATTTAAATTTAAATTCTTAGAAGGATTTTATTCTCCTAATTTTATGTCATCTTTTAGTGTTGTAATTTTAGAAAATTTGGCATAAAAATGTATAAATACAAAGTTATTTCACTAATTTCTCACCTGGCAAGTTGATGAAGAATTCTTATAGAAAATTTATGATAAAGAGCACTTGCACAAGAATTTATAGGATAATTCAAGGGTTATTATCAAGTATTTTGGAGCATTATTTCGGTACCAAGAATCATTTCAAAGTCATCATGCATCATGTTTGTTTTTGAGTTAACATTTGTAATGTAGGGTTTTGTGATTCAAGGAAGCAATCAAATCAAGATCCATCTTATTCATGCTAACCATCACATCCATGCTTTTAGCATCTTATTCAAGGGTTTGGTGAGTTACAACATAACATATTTGTTCATTCATCATTCCTCCTTTCTATTTTAAATCATTTCAAGGTTTGATTACCAAAATGGGGTTTGACCAAGGAAAACCCCTATCCACTAACTAAACAACATTTTTCCCTATCTTTGATGTATGATTTTTAGATCTAGATTGAAGATCCATTGAAGAAAAATATTGGAGAAAACTTGTCAAGTTACAATTTTTTCAAAGTTGTCACCTTACTTGCAAGATCACAAAAAGTCACCTACAGGTTGCATTTTAGTGATTCAAACTTAGAGATGTGGCAAGAAGAAAGCTACAGGAAGTCATTAGAGGATATCAAAGTTTCAAATCGTACCTAATACTAGGAATAAAACACCACTTGTGGCATATGAGTTTGAGTATACCTAAATCTAGGCATTTCTAATAAATCTTGATTTAGTAGTTCTAGATTCTAGTTTCCATCAAAAGCCTTAATTTGGGAATAAATTTCCCAACCTAGCATATGAGTCCTAGTGTCCATTAAATTTAGCATTTTAAAAATTATATCTTGTTTTGAGCACATTCAAATTTCTAGGTGCACCTCTATACTTTTTCAATCTTTTATTCTACATTTCAATTTCATAATTTAAGTCATATAGTTAGGTTTTGCATATCTTTTACATTTCTAGCTTTTCCAAGCCATAGCTTGGTGGTGAACCCTCTTATTTCCTTTAATCACACCCTAAGACAACCTTTAGTAGATCTCTTTCCTTATTCCATCCTTGGATTGAGATATCTAAGGTTTCCTTGAGTGAAACTAAGTGAAATAGGTCCTAAACCACTAGGTTCCATCTCGTGAAAGGTGGTGTTGTGTGGTCTCACAACACACCCCATTTTTTTTTGTTTCCTTTATTTTTTTTCCTTTGTCTTTGATTGCTTCAGTGTGTTGCTTTTAAAGAAAATGGTAAAATGCAAGTTTTGTTTCAACTTGCCTAGTCATAGCTATATTATTTTCCCTTCCAAGATTTAGGTTGTCATAGTTTTCTTTCCTACATTTTATCAAATTTTTAGAGACTAAATTATTGGAGTTGATGTGGTTGTGTCAAGGATATTGTATATTTGGCTAGTCCAAGTTTCTCACCTGGTTGATAAATCATCTTGGTGCATGCGTGTCCTTTTTTCTTCATTGATTAGTCCAATGGTTTCTTTTTGTTTCTTTAGCCAAAGGTTAGAAATTAGAAGTTTTGTCACAAATATGTTTAAATTATTTTTTGGTCCTACTCAAACCTAGGTCTCAATTCCTCTTTTTGCATCAGCTTCTCATGGACCGGATGGGTAAATGTCTCAAATCTCCAAAATATTTCAAAGGTCTAGTATTGGATGATTCAAATCTTTTGATCATCAATGGTCACAAACTCAATGATTTTTTTCCTTGTAATTCATTTTCCTCGTAAGAATCAAAGTGACACACAAGAGTACCATGTAATTTTTCATGCCATCTTCTTCTCTAGTGGTAGGCTTGCATAGAAACTAAGGAGTTTGTGATTTGAACCCTAATTCACCTTGATTACACCTTTACTCAAGAAAATTAATGTATTGTAATAGGTAATTAATGAAGTTGGTGAACTACACATGTTCTTGACACCACCCCTAGCATGCAGTTACTTTTACAACACTTTACCTTGGGCCATATTGCTAATTTTCAAGAACATTGAAATATCAAGACTCATATTGCAGATCACAAAGAAAGGTAAACCGCAGGAAACAAAGAACACAACTATCAATGGTTTCAAAGCTACATTTTGAAAATGTTTTTTTTTTATCAACAAAATCAATTATGTTTCAGATAACCAAAAAATTTCTAGTCTTTTATTCATGCATATCTCAAAATAATGGTATTTCCTCTAGTAATTGAAATTGTTGATTATTTTGAAATGAATTTAACCAAATAGTAGATTATAAGTTTTATGAATTATTGAAGATAACTGGATAAATTTAACCCTAATTTTCACACAAGGCACATACAAAATGCATGACACAAAAGTTAAAATGAGTACTTTTGAAGTAAGGCTAGAAAATGAATTTCAATATTTCACTTCACAAGCTATATACCAATTGGTTGGATAGTTACTAATACCCATCCAGGATGGTTTTTTGATGTCAAATTCATTGCATGATCCTAGTAAGAGAGCACCTCTCAATGTACAAAAAATGTCATAGCAAGTGGGTTACATTTAGCATAAGGGTTTCCACTAGTGATTGAGGCCCTTGAATTGGTTATGCAGTGTTTGAATTATTACAACCGAGATAAGAGAGTTATTGAAAATGAGGGAAGAATCTATGTATATCTCTATGTGAAAGGAATTGTATATACATTTGTGCTCCTCACATTTCCTCTTATGAACCCAGTAGATGTGCGAATAAAGGCTAAAGTCTACTTGATCACTGAAGAGAATAATAGAAAAATTATGAACATGCAATTGTGCCAGTAGGAAAATACAAAGCAAATGAAACCAATTCTAAAATCTATGTTCATCCTAGATATTTATATGTTATAACCATATTAAGTAAGATAGTTGGACTTAGAGATGCTAGTAAGTTCAAAGCATGGATGTTCATGATTATAGTCAAATGAATGGAAGGCCCTATGTAGATGTATTGGGGAAGTCTTATCAATGATAGGATACACAATCAAATAAATGCATTTCCATAGCTAGGATGGTTTTATATGTCCTCAAATAAGATTTATTCTTGTTCCCTAAGGAAAAATAAGCAAGGGTTGAATACAATTGGTGCCCTAGGTGGAGAAAAAGGGTGTTGGTTTTAAAGAACCAAGAAAATCTCATTGAACATTTATTAATTTTCTAGATTCAGTCCTTGAATACTCATGAGGTGATTGCCCAATGAATGAGTGGAAGAAATAATGCTTCCCTCTTGCACTTTGGGCTCTACAAAACACCCAGGAGGGTGATCCCACAATGTGTATCTTGCATTCTTCTAAACAACTATATCACACATTGTATAACAAAGTATATATATATTCCCATTTGAATGCTAAATAGATGAAATCCTTCAAGAAACTAGCAATTCCTTAAAGAGAATTAGACACATAAAGCTAAGAATACCACACAATACTAACTCCACATAAAATAAAGTGATTATAAATTTGTTTATAAATCTTGTTCTCAAATTGAAATACTAGAACCACAAGAAATGCACTCAACACTTGTTACATCAGTGCCTTACCTTAGGGTTGGGAGTCAAATCACAAAAAATTGAACTATAAGGTGAATTTAATTTCAAAAATACATGATCTATGTGTAATTGCATTACAAAACACATATCAAATATTAAAAATCTATGACTATCCATTGAACATTCACATGAAATCATGCTTTAATTAAGGTATTTTAATTGATTCATTAAACCAAAGCCAAAATTAAAACACATTTCATTGCAAAACAACAATCAACATTAATGAGAGACCATTGATTAGGTCTTCATTAATAATTCAAGTGAAATGTTACAAATGGAGAGAAAATAGACTCAAAAGATTGCATTATTCATTCAAACATTCTTGAAAACCATACAATTTAAAAACCTTGATAGCTTGACTCAAAAGCTAACATAAAGACTCAAAGCATATTTTCTGTATGTTTCTCCATTTGCATTTTCAAATCTAGAATTCAAAAATTGACAGACACCAATGGCCTTGAATTCCCTTTTATCATAAACAAGAGAGAAAAACAAGCTTCAATCCAATAGTATGCTTGTCAAATTTTCATTTGACAACTTAAATCAGCCATTCCATGAGGAATGGTTACAACAAGCTAAAATAATAATCTCATTAGAAACAAATGTTGTATTTCAATAAGTGGAAAATGTCACACCTTCCAAAGGGAAATTTGTTGAAGAGAGTGGTCTTTAAACCATAGGAGAATCTTTATCATTTACTTGACCAAAAGATAAAAAGTGTGAAAAAGGAAAAGAACCATGTGGATCCATATCCAGAAAATCATCCAACACTTAGTCCAAGATATCAAAAGTCAACTTTTACATGTCATAGTTGAATTTGGAGAAACAAAATTTTATGCATTATAATATCTAAGGCCAAACCTACACTATACTTGACCATGTATATGTCTTCTCCATCCCTATGCCTACAACTCCAACTCATCAATGAAAATATTCTTCCAAAATTCATATTCTTTATTAGAAGGTCAATTGAAATATAATAGTTCATCCATATTTTTTTTGTAAGGGGCATAAGTGACCATTACTGAATTGGCCTCTTTGTCATATTTATCTAGGAAACTAATAATGAAAGATAGATTCTCAAGTTTGTTTTTCAATAGATCAATATCAACACTCACATATGAGAGATACTTGGGAAAAAATAGTTACATATACTTGATCCTTCCATGCCTGTAGAGGCTTTACCCCATCATATGTGTGTTGAATACCAGGAAATAGTACCAAATCTTCTTCATCAAAATTTTCTTTTAACTCTTTTATCTTTACCTCCAAAGGAGTAGCATACTCTTGGAACTTTTTTTCTTTAATCTCATTGACAAATATATATGTTGGGATGATCTTTGGATATTTATCTTTTGATTTGGAGACCCAAATGCAATGAGCTTTAATTTTCAACCTTGGGGATCCATCTTTCCATGATAGGGGTAGCCAAATCCTTGTCTCTTTGAGATAACTTTATTGCTCACAATATTAAAGAATAGTTGGAATGAATACTATTTAATTTACCCCGAATCTTCTTATTCAAATGCTCCAAAATAGTATAAACAATCTTTGAATTATTCTCATAAATGGTATCTTGAACCTATGCAAAAAAATTCTTATACACTTCAATTTGTAAAAAATAATTGCTCCTTTGTAGCCTCACTTGATGCAGCTACACCTAATGTGATTGGCTCCTAAACTACAAGTGGTTCTTGGTCCAAGTTTTATGGAATTATTTCGAAGAAATGTTTTGGTAGAGGAGGAGATTGAGTATATGCTATTGGATAAGTGGGTGCATCATGACTTGAGATAGATGGGCCTTGGGTCCTCAATGTTTCAATCTATTTCTTGAATAGTGCTAGCTTTGTTTCCAATACAACTACATTTTCCTAACTCTTATTGTACTCATCAATAATTTCATTATATTTCCCTTGTATAAGTCTCTATCAGTAGTGGGACTCTCCACTATTTCCTTAGTAAATTTAGTAATATTTTTTGTCATACTTCCAATGATGGAGTATTAGAAACTCTCCTTTTAATCAATTTCCCACTAAATTTAGATGGTTTCACAAGTCTTGGCTTCCTAGAACCCATAGACAATGACAAAGGGCCAAGATATCTCATTCCTCACTAAATGTTGACCCTTTTAGTGCTAATTTTTTCTCTTCCTCTATTTGTAACAAGGGCCTTTCATGCCTCCTTATTGTATCCAACACAACTACATCGACAATATCCCATTCAGGAAGCAATAATAGACCACTGTTTTACACAAGTGCTCTACCTTCTTCATCTGTGATAACTTGGAATTCCTTCCTCATTTCCTTCCTTACATTTTATTGAATAATCCCTTTAGGAAGTTTTGGATGTAGGTTCCTCTCTTTTTCCACATTCTCTACATATTATAGAGCATTATCTCTCCACACAAAATATTTGAATGCTTTAGTCTCAATAAAAGAGTCATCTTCCATAAATTCCTTGTAGGCTTCCTACTTCAAATCATCTGCATTGTTCAAACCACTTATATCAGCCTTTCCCAGTCTAAGGATGCTTTCTCCAATACTTGATGCAACCTCCCTTGTGGGAGAAGGCATTCCTTATTGCATCTCTTCAGGTGTAACCAAGATGTAATCCTCATCTATCTTAGAGTAATCAACTACCCTACCCACCTCAATCCTTTTCCTTTTTCTTGGTGGTTGCTTTGATGGAGAAGGACCTCTTGGAGGTGAATGAATATCAATTAAAATAGGTGGAGCCTATCTAGAAGGTGATGGCACTAACCTCATTGGAGAAGATACTCTTGACCCCTTTGATGTAGTAGGGGTTGGAAATGTTTGTTGCTTCTTTACTACCTTCTTCTTCCTAGAGTATGCTTTGACTTTTGGTTGTGGCTGATAAGAGGGTCTCTCTACCAATTATTCTATTGGTTCCTCTTCCACAACCATTTCCTTCCCCTTATTACTTATTGTGTGCTCCTCTTTGAAAATAACCACTACATTCTCAAAATTGTCTAGTGCATTCTTGGCTATTCAATTCACCCTTAATGTTGGGCAGAAGGTCATAGTTGGGATCTTATTTTGTAACCTTTTTCACCATCTTGTTCAAAGTGAGGTATATTGCTTTCCTTTCCTCATATTTTTGAAAAGAAAAAATATTCCTAATTACATCTTTAGGATAATATAAATTGTGAGTAAAAGAGCCACTTCTATTGTTTACCTTCAAAGCAGCAATGAAACCCTCTAGGTCATGGTTTCTTGGGTGCACATTTTTCAATCCATAAGGTGCAAGAACCTCCCCCAATTCTTTCCATCCTCCCTTTGTCATGAAAAAACCTGTAAACATTGTCCACTCAAGAAAGAATGAGCCCTTCTTCAATTACTTAGGCAAGTACACTATTTGTGTTGCTCCCAATTGTGTCATAATCTCAAGGAATTCAATGCTCAATGACACATCTCTTGGTAGTGCATTTGAATTCAAATTTATGCCATAAAATCTGAAGATTGTTGTGCTAGTGGATGGAATTATATCCTCCCAATTTTGGTTCAAATTCAAATCAAACCTCCTTTCCAAGGGCCTTAGAAAATAATTTATTTCCTTAGGAATTATTGGTGGATCATAAACCAAGAACCTTCTCAATTTGGAGGAAAATACATTATGGAAAACAACATAGTCAAAATTCAAATAGTCTTTGTCTAGAATTTGAGTCCAAAATTAGATGTAAGTAGCTCAATATCATCCTCCTTCTTCCTCAATGTCATGCATTTACCAAAATTCTTCTCTCCCTTGTATAGGAACATATGCAGTAAGAGAGAATACAACCAAAACTTTACCCAATCTTTTCCTACCTTCAGTGCAACCAAACCCTACTGAATGTGCTTTTCCAGATATGTGGAATAATCATAAACTACATTATAAGGTGGGTGTTGATTTTGTCCTTCCATATACATGAAATCTTGTGGCATGGTAGATGGTGGATAAAAACCAAGAATTTAAGACAAGGAATAAACTATTTTCTTCATGTAATTGGAAACATTATTATCTATTTCCTAGATTTCCCAACCTTAGTGCTTTTAGTATGTATGGGAAACATTGTTAACCTAAACAAATCCCTTGTATTTTAATATTATTTCCTAAAAGTGTCAAGATCAATTGGTATCATATCCCTATTCCATTCATGCAACTTGAAGATTTTTACAATCTCCTCTTTGGTTATTTTGAGAGTTTCAACACCATCATATGCCCTGATCACTCTAGAAATAGGTACATACCTCATAGCTATCCTTAAAAAAATCCACATCTAGGTATACATTGGGGACTAACAACTTTCCTATGTCTAATCTCCAGGGGCTATAGATAGGAACTCCACTATTTCTATTTCCAAACCAGTTTTGGAACATTTCCCAACTTGTGTATGGCACATCAACATCCTTGATAAAATGTTGTTTGTCTAGTAACCCATATTTAATTGTAGGGCCATAAAATAGAGCTCTTCCCTTGGAATTTTTACTAGTTGAGGATTTCAATTGGTCAATAATGTCTTTGGAAAGAGATCTAGATGTGGTTTTAGAACTAGGAACTTGTTCTTTGGGCACCATTGGTAATAATGTGGATTTAGACTAATCTAGGGTTTCAACACATAGAGGTTCAGAACCTAGCTTTTCTATTCATTACCTAGGGCATGGCTTAAAGGTACAATTTCAATGGGCTTGACAAAAAATCACATCTTATACAAATTTCAAACCACTATAAATCAACTAAAGAGCACGTAGACCAATTCAATTGAAAGACACAATGCATATTTACCCTAATTCAAGATAGTTTGGATAAAGCACAAAGAATGGCATTTTTTTTACTTACAATTTTTTTGCTTGAAGGAAACCCTAATTTTGATTGTGTTGAACTCTAGAATTATCTTCTCGATCTCTTGGATGATTCAAACTCATCTAGAATATTTAATTATGTGAAAATCTAATCTTTTATGTGCATTTAGGTCAAGATTGGGTAACTCTGGATTGTCTTTTCCACCATTATTGCTCACTCACACTAAGCATAATGGATAGAATTTTGACTCATTTTTTCTATGAGATCCACCTTATTTTCTAAGAGGTAGAATAAATCAACATGTCGTTCACCTGCTAGCCCTGTTGCTTTTCATAAAATATTATTTTATTCCCATGGGGTGACTAGGGAATAGTTGAGATTAAATATCAATGTTACATCTTGGTCATTGATTAAAAACCTTAAGGAATTAGGTATTTTAGTGGAGAATAGGCCCCACACCTGTAGTGAAACATGTGTCTTTAGCCCACTGACCCAGTAACATTTCATAAAGTATTATTTTATTCTCTTGGGGTAGGTGGGGAATAGCTAGGATTAAATCCTTTGATCTAATAGTAAAAAATAATGCACATGCATAAAAGTTAGTTTTAAATAAGGGGGCCCAACTAGGTTGATGGGACTAAGACCCTTGAGATTAATAAATTAAGACTTAAGTCATTCTTAACTTAAGAAATATTTATGTTTGACTTAGGAAGATTAAAGCAATGGTAATGTTGGATTACCGACAAACCTAGACCAAGGGGCCAATAATAATATGTCTGTGATGGCTCAAGTTGTAACTTAAGTGACTGGTAACTAGGTGTAACAAGTCAATGAAGAAATATAATGCCTAGGGTTTAAAACTATACAAATATGAAATGAACAATTTTGAACCAAAAACCTAAACCCTATCCTAAGGAAAAGAGTTAAAAAATCATCACAAGTCAAGGAACCAACTCAAAATTTTCAAAATTTAGAAGCTCTACCAATGGCTCATGCTTAGGGATGCATACCGCTAGTGGGTATGGTGAGATTTTAAATCTCATGGTTAAAGTAGATTGACAAAGAGAAATGAAAAACCCAGGAGCTTGCTAGGATAGTGAGAGTAGATTCCATTAGAAGCAAACACACCAAATCTATATAAAATAATTACAAGACTATCCACTGTACATGGAAAAAACCTATTTCAAGAGAAATAGGGATTCAAGAACTATACATGTACTACCAGCTCTAGAAGTTCACCTATTAAGTATTACAAGAAGTATGCATCCTCTCCATGTGCATTTGCAATAAGATATGGGCCCAGCCATAGAGGATCAATTTTTCCATGTTTTCATTTATCTTCCATGCTTTCATTCCACACCAAGACCATTCTTCCAACTTCAAATTTTATTTCAATGGCCTTATTATCATACATATGCTTGAATTGAAGTTGCAACTTTTCATTTCTTTTATGAGCTTCTCTTCTAGTTTCATCAAGCTCAGCTAACTCCCCCATTATATGTTGCATCTCAGCACAAATGTTTGTGTCACTTTCCTAAAAAAAACTTATACATTTTCAATAGTTTATTGTGAGGTATCATAGCTTCAATCTCATATACAAGGTTGAATGAGAATTTCCCAATGACCTTCTTGATAGTAGTCCTATCAGCCAATAGTGCATGCTATAATTTTGAATCCCATAACTTTTTATTCTTCTCAATCATTTGTTTTATGATCTTAATCAAAATCTTGTTGTTGGATTATGCTTTTCCATTCCATTTAGGGTGATAGGGAGATAAATAGGAGATATATATTCCATTCTTATTGTAAAAATAAGTTGAGAATTGTGACTCAAATTACTGGCTTGATTGACTTCCTAGAGTAGTTTTGTTTTCCTCCTTCATTGACCTACGTTAAAACATTGGTTTTCAAGTTGTTCTAACTAAAGTCATGAGGTTTTGAAGTTTCATAACCTCCTGACTTAGTGACTATGAAGGG
Organism: Sequoia sempervirens; assembly: GCA_007258455.2. Taxonomy (NCBI): domain Eukaryota; kingdom Viridiplantae; phylum Streptophyta; class Pinopsida; order Cupressales; family Cupressaceae; genus Sequoia; species Sequoia sempervirens. The sequence continues at coordinate 608,119,574 of VDFB02281492.1, read as the reverse complement.
AAGGCTACTTCCTTTGTTGTTAGTGTGTTGTAGCTTTTGGGAACTTTGTAACCTCTGACATGAGGTTTTAAAGTTCAGGTTTTGAGCGATGTAGAGATCCCTTTATTAGAAATTTGTGGGTTCTAGGAACTTCCTAACTTCTTTCAAGAGGTTTTAAATTTTGGTCTTCTAGTTATAGAGTGACTTGGATACTGATGGATGTGGGTACCACTTGGGACCTAATAAATTTGGTGGATCATGATAGAGGCCAACAAGTGGTGATAGCATGGAGGACAAATGGAATGTTGGACCATGTGCTTGGTGAGATAGTAATAAATGCCTCTTTGACTAGGTGGTTAACCCTAAATTCGACAATGGAGATTTGTTCGAATACCAAGATTGAATGTTGGATGATGGTTTTTGGATTGAGGTGAAACCCTAATGGTTGTGGTAGTTGAAGAGTCAAAGAGAGAGATGAATGATGACTCTTGAATCTTGAGAGTCTCTTTGGAATCTCTCTCAGAGTGGAGGTCGACTAGGGAACAAGCCTAGCTATAGGCCAAAAGGCTAGATGAGGTGAAGGCTAAGAGATGGCTCTCACTAAGCTTAGAGTAGAGAGTGGTGGTGGCTGAGAGCAATGAAAATAATGTGTGGTGGGCCAAAAGGCTAAGATGTTGTGTGGTACTAGGCACCGAATAAGCTGTGAGGGCCAAGGTGCTAGATGTAGGCTGAGAAGCCAAATGTGGCTAGAGAGGCTACAAGGCTAGGTGCAAACACACTGAGGTTACCAGGTGGTTGGGTGTAGAGAGGCTGAGATGTTGAATGTAGGGCGAGAGGCTAGATGCAAGCAAAGAGGTTGTGATGCTAGGTGTGGACTGGCCAAGAACTTGGGTTCATGTCATGAGGATAGGTGAAAACTAAGAGGTTGGATTTAGGTTGTGGTGTTACCAAAATGGTTGCAAGGTTGTGAAGTTGAGAGAGAGATAGATCTCACAGAAGGTGAAGGTCGAGTGACTGTGTGATAGAGAGGCTGAGAGGCCGATGGTTGAGTCATGTGGTTGTGTAGCTGTGAGATTTCTCTCACTGAGAGAGGTGGTCACAATGGGTTATGCTACCAAATATTCTTTAGAATGGAACAAGATGTAAATCTCAGGTAAAGACCATGAGCCTGATATTGTATTGTAACTAGTTTTGTTGTTGCATAATACAATGGTGATCTAGGCTTTTGGAGTGTGGGGTCTTTTACCCAAAAGGTTTTTGCCCACATATATCTATGTTTTCATGTCTTTTATTTCATCTTTCATAGTTTTTGGTTCTTTTTGTTTAATTTCTTAATAGTATTGTTGAAACTTGTTTTTCATGAGTTTCTCTCTAAGGGTTAATGCGGGAAATGAATTGGGCTTGTTTCTACTTTATGGCATAGTTGACATGTCCATCCTTTGCCCCTAAAAGTGGTATTAGAGCTATGGTAAAAAAAGAAGAGTGGAGTCTAGGACCCCCTAATACCAACAAGTGGTATTAGAGCCTTCTTCTAGGATGTTTGTTTCTTCTTGGTGTGTTCCTAGTTTTGGGTATTCCTTCTGTCAAGATTTCTTAGTCTACTAGGCTTAAGGAAATCTAAAAGAATTGGTTGATGTTTTGATCCTTTGATGAGTGGAAGTTCTTGTTTTTATGTTAAAGTTTCTAAGACAACACACAACATGAAGGATGGTGGAGATAGAGAAATTGGACTGATCGTACTATAATGTTGTGATTTGAGGTTCCTTGTTGGAAGCGGTATAACCCTAATGCAAGGGGTGGAATATTTTTGCTTCATGGTTGTGTCACAAAAAAATATTTCATATTGGATGTCTGCATGAGAGGCTTCCTAATGATATGGAGAAGCTTGGGTTGTTGTTTATTCATGGAGTAATGTGCTTATGTTGGGTGGTTTTTCCTAGAATTTGAAGGAACATTTTTTTCTAGTACCTTGATTGCATGAAGGCTATGGAGTTGATCATTAGATGATTTGGAAGCTTCTATAATAGCCTGTCTCTTAAATGCATGTGCATGTTGGTGGTTTTGGAGTTGGATTGAAATGGGCCTAGAGTTCCCAAACTGCTATTTGTACTTGCATGGCTATGTGGTTTTGTAGGTTTTACAAAGTCAAGCAAAAACTTGTGGTTATGTGGAGTTGTTGTTAAGGTATTTTCTAGACCCTAGATTTTGGGCATGACTAGATAAGATAGTTGTAGTTTGGCATGGTTTGAGGAGGTTTGATGTCTTCTCTACATGGGAGTGTTGGTACATTCTTTTCCACTCAACATTCTTGTGGTGGTGTTTGTTAGGTTCCTTGACCATGGTGCTTTAGTTGTGGACATGATTGGAAAATGGAATCTGAGCTTGATTTGGTGTTTGAGTCATGTTGTCTATGTTTTTGTCTTTGAGATCTTTGTTATGTTGTTTCTAGTGTGATGATGCATTTGCATGTTTCTGTTGAATGGATCTATGGGTTATGAAATGTTGTGGGATGTATTTACCTACATGTTTGTTGTGAGACAACTCAGAAGTGGACTATCTATATCCACAAGGTTGATTCATTATTGGTGCAAACTTGTTAGTTGGCCTTGTTTGTGCTCACTTGTGCATTGGTGTGGTGCTTTGAGATGAGAGAATGGATGGTTTGAGTACTTGAATAGTTAGCTATGGGGACTTGTATCATGATTTAATGGATAGCTTAGATAAACTATTTTTTGTAAGTCTTTTGATAGTGATGGTTTTGTCTACTTGGTTTTGGAGATCTTGGTGTTGCTTAACATTGTTGTCAAATGGACATGTTGTTGTTATGGACCTAGAAGACTTTTAGTTTAGTAGATGTTGGCCATGATTTCTGGAAAGTTTGTTATCATGGTTTAGTGGGAAATTTAGCAGTGACTATGGGTTAATCAGTTGGATGGGAGTTGCCAATTTTCTAGTTGTTCTAGTTTTTGTTCTAGTTGATGTTCTATCTTGTTTTTTAGAGGATGGCTTCATGGTTGTGTTCATGTTGAGGGCTTTGAAATTGAAATTGTGGTTCTTTTGTATAGCACATGAGCACAATGGAGTGGTGGTAGTGTTGGTGCCCTTTCCATCTATAGGATTTGATGTTTGTGTTCTTGAGACTGGTGCATATATGCCTTGGCTTGTTCCTTTTCCTATGGTGGATGTTTGGAACTATTGATTGAGTTGGTGGAAATCTTGGATGTTGTTGTAGGTGTCTTATTTGGAGCACAAAAGCATTGTTTAAGATTTTTGAGTTTTCTTTGCAATGAGCTAGTAAATTCTTTGTCAAGTGGGAGAATGTTGAGAATTGTGACTCAAATTATTGGTTTGATCAACTTCCTAGAGTATTTGTGTTTTCCTCCTTCATTAGCTTGAGTTAAGTCATTTGTTTTCAATTTGTTCTAACTAAAGTTGTGGAGTTCTGAATTTTTATAACCTCCCAACTTAGCGACTGTGAAAGGAAGGCTAATTCCTTTGTTTTCAGTGTATTGTGGGTTTCAAGAACTTTGTAACCTTCAACATGAGGTTTGGAAGTTTTAGTTTTAAACGTTGGATCAATACATTTATCAGTGAGTCACAAGTTCTAGGAACTTCCTAACTTCCATCAAGGTTTTGAAGTTTAGTCTCCTAGTGATAAAGCAACTTGGATGGAGATGGATGTGGGGACCACTTGGGACCCAATAAAGTTGGAGGATCATGAAAAAGGCTGACAAGTGGAAATGACATGGAGGATAGATGGAATGTGGGCCCATGTGCTCAGTGAGATGGTAATGAATGTGTCTTTGACTAGGAAGTTATCCCTAATTTTGATGATGGAGATTTTTTTGACTACTTATCCAATGACCATGATTAGATGTTGGATGATGGTATGTGGCTCAAGATAAAACCCTAAGGGGTGAAATAGTTGAAGAGTTAAAGAGAGAGAGATGAATGACATCTCTTGAATCTTGAGAGTCTCTCTAGAATGTCTCATAGAATAGAGGTTGACAAGGGAACAATCCAAGCTACATGTTGAAAGGTTGTATGTGGTGAAGGATGAGAGATGACTCTCTCAAAGCTTAGATTAGATAGTGGTGGTGGCTAAGAGTCGTGATTATAATGTATGATAGGCCAAAAGGCTGAGAGGTTGCATAGTGTTGGGTTCTACACAAGCTGAGAGGGCCAAGGTGCTGGATGTAGGTTGAGAAGCCAGATGTGGATAGAGAGGCCACAAGGCTGGGTGCTGATAGACCAAGGTTACTAGGTGGATGGGCATAGAGAGTCTAAGATTTTGAATGCATGCTAAGAGGCTAGATGCAAGTAGAGAGGCTAGGATGTTGGGCACAAACTAACCAAGAATGTTGGTGCATTCCGTGAGGTTGGGTGCAGGTCGAGAGGTCAAATGGAAGCTGAGAGGTTGGATGTAGGCTGTGGTCTTTCCAAACTAGTCAAGGGGTTGGGAAGCTAAGAGAAAGACATATCTCACAAAAGGTTAAGGTCGAGTGGCTATGTGATAGCAAGGTTGAGAGGCCGATGGTTGAGTTGTGTGGTTTTGTAGCCATAAGATGCCTCTCAGTGAGAGAGGTGGTTGTGATGGGTTATGTTGCCAAATATTCTTTAGAATGGAACAAGATCTAAATATCCTATAAAGGTTATGAGTCTGATATTGTATTGTAATTTTCTTTTTGTTGAATAAAACAATGGTGATTTGGGCTTTTGGAGTGTGGGGTCTTTTACCTAAATGGGTTTTCCCCATGTATATCTGTGTTTTCACATCTTTTGTTTCATCTTTCATGATTTTTGGTTCTATTTACTAAATTTTTTAATGGTGTTGTTGAAACTAGTTATTTTGCATGAGTTTCTCTCTAAGGGTCAATGTGGGAAATGAACTATGCATGTTTCTACTTTATGGCATAGTTGACACATCTATCCTTTTTCCCTTAAAAATCTATGAATTCTTGTGATTTAAAACACATGACATTGTCAAAGATAATCCTTTATGGGACTCCAAATCTAATCAACATGTTATTCATCAAAAAATCAATCACTACTTTACTTGTTTCTTTCCTTGTGGGGATTGCTTCCACCCACTTTGTAAAATAATCTATCATGAAAATTATCCAAGAGTGTCCCCTGCTAGACTTATTTGAAATTTCACCAATAAAGTAAATGCCCCATTATTGAAAGGGAGCATGAACTAAAATTGGTCTAAGAGGCAGATTACCTGAGAACTTTAACTTGCTAGTGAATATTTGGTATGTATCACATTCTTGAAAAATATATGAGCATCCTTAAACATATTTTTCCACCAAAATATCACTCTTACTATTTTATGAGAAGTGGTCTTTTCCATGTAATGACCTCCACATGCTCCATTGTGCATTTTATTTAGAATTTCTTCAGCCTAATCTCAATCCACACACCTAAGAAATACACCCTATGGGATTCTCCACCATAGTTCATTATCAATAATGATGTATTTTATAGCTTGCAACTTTAAGGTTCTTTTTTAATTATTAGGCATGACTTTAGTACATTGCATAGTTTGCAAGTGTTCCACAATTCTCCTATACCATCCATAGGTTTGCATGTCACACATAGGTGCAACATTTACATGTTCTACTTGATTTATTTGGTTTTCTTCTAAGTTGGTTTTAGCCATCAACTTAACAAAATCCTAACCTCTTACCAATTTTGTGATCTGCACATCAATATTAAATTCCTAGATCTTGTTGATCCATCTACATCTTCGGCTTGTTGTTTCTTGCTGGGTAAAAATATCCTTGACAACAACACTTGGAACATATGCCACCACAATTTCTCCCATTAGATATTTTCTAAAAATTTTGATAGCCTTAACAAAGAATAAGCTTTCTTTTCTATCAAGTCATACTTAAGCTCAACAACTTGCAAAGACTTGCTAAAGAAAGAAATATGCTACTCAAAGCCTTCATTTTTTTTTGTAGTAATACTCCTACCACAGTATGAAATAAAGAAAAAGTAAATAATTGAAATGGATTTGAGTAATTTGGAGGCTTGAACACAAAAGCTTCTTTGATGGCATGCTTTATAACTTGAAAGTATTTGGTAGGCTCTTCTATCCATTCTATCTTCTCATCCTTCTTCAACATTTTGGAGTTGGGTCTAACAATCTCAACAAAGTTAGTGATAAATCTTCTCACAAGATTGATTTTCCTGAAAAAGGATTGAATTCCCTTTACATTTTTAGGTTGTGGAATTTTATCTATTGCTTCCATACACTTAGGATTAATCTTGACCCCATCTTTAGAGGCAATGTGCCCTAAAATCTTACCTTCCTTAACCCCAACAATGCATTTCTTAGGATTCAAGGAAATTCCATATTTCAATGCTCTAAAAAATATCTTCTCCAAATGTGTAAAATGATCCTCTTCCTTTTTTTATGTGTAGTGAGGCCATCTTGATATATGGCCAATAATAAATCAATGAAATCAATAAATGTAACATCCATGGCTCTCTAAAATGTAGCACCAACATTGATTAAACCAAAGGGAATTCTCACATACACATAGGAACCCCAAGGTGTATTGACTACATTCTTATATTGTTTAGATTCTCTTACCATAACTTGGTTGTAGCCTGAGTATCCATCCATCATTGATAACAACTCACACCCTATCACCTTTTGTGACATAGCCTCCATATTAGGTAGTGGGTAGTTGTCTTTTAAGGATGACACATTCAAGTTTCTAAAATCCACACAAAGTCTCAGGTCACCATTCTTTTTCCTAACTGGAACCAAGTTAGAAACACATGAAGAATTTCTTATAGGCTTGATAATTCTGGCATCCCTTAACTTTGTGAGTTCTTCTTGCATTTTAGGCTGCAATGTTGGATTTATTGGCCTCTACTTCTGCCTAGAAGGTTTGGCATCTTGTTTCAAGGGTATCTCATGCTGAAAAATGTCTTCCCTATAAGCCTTGAGGTCTTTATATGACCAAGCAAACACATGTATATATTTTCTTAGTAGAGAAATCAACATGGTTCTGATATGAGGATTCATTTTTTTTTCCTATATATACCTTCTTGGGAGCATTCTCAGTTCCAAGATTAATCTCTTCCAAATATTCCTTGTGAGTAGATGTCAACTTAGCATTTTTTTTTATCATGGCCATCAAAAACCATTTCCAATGCAGCCAACCCCTTAGGAATCTTGCTTTTATTCAATTGGATTACTTCATTTCCAAACAATGTTTCTTTACCATCAACTTCCACCACCAATACACTGAATTCTATTTCCTAACTTTAATATTGATCAATACATTGCTAGAATTTCAAAATATAATTATCATCATCAAATATTTTCCAATTAAAAATATTATCAGGTACTATGGGCCAATTTTGTACCTCTATTTTTTAATACCATCAAAAGTGATATCATGTATTCTCACAACAATATTTTCCAAAAAAAAATCGCTAACATTCATTCCCCTTTTTACCCAGTCAATGTTAAATGCATCAAAATCTTCAATGGCATTGCAAACTGCATTCCTATATTTCTTAATTTATTTTTTGAAATAAACTTGGACCTAACTTGGGATACCATTAATTTAGAATCACCCAACACTTTTAGCATTTTAATACCATGCTTTGAAGCTAAATTTAAACCAAGTGGAAAATCCTCATATTCAACCACATTATTTGTGTAGGTGGAGTTCAACAAGAAAGAGTATTTTAATGTCTTACCTTTTTGGGATATTAGGATAACTATTGTACCTAATCCCTCATTGGAACAAGCTCCATTGAAATACATGGTCCATAGAGCATCTCCTTGTGAAGTATCTATGACTTCTCTATCAATTGGTGTAGGCCAAACTTTGGTTTCCTGTTGTAATTCTTCAACTCTAAAATTATCCAAACTAGTATCCAAAAAATGAATTCTTGTTGGTTCTTCTACATGCTTAATCATATGGAAATCTTTTGATTCTCTAACAATATTGACATCCTTTTCATCAATGGAGAAGGTAGCATGTGATAAATCACATTGTATACTCCTACCCATGGATGCACTCCATTGTCTTGACAACAACATTCCATAGTTTGGTGTGATGTCCACCACTATGACACGAATGTATAATTCCTTCTCACAGAATGCTACAATCTTGTATGGGACTCTATTAATTACTCCTATGATAGCTACTTCTCTTGAGTCCATAGCATAATACTTTCCATCAATGCTATCAATTTTCAAACCCATTTCCTTCATAATTTCCATTGGCAAGATACTAGAAGAGGCTCCCGAATCAATCATGCAATTCTTGAGCAACTTCACATCAATAATCAAACTCAAAAAAATGGATTAACATGACTTGGGAATGCAGTAATTATAGTTCCCAAGTATATCTCAGGGTTCTCATTAATCACTCCTTCCACTTTATCACTCTTTTCTTGAATTTTTCTCAGTTTGGGTGGATCAATCACCACCTTATCATTAGAGGCCATAGCTACACCATTAATGAGAGAAATTTCCTATTTTTTATATTCACTGATCCTCATCATTTCCAACAATGGGACTATAACCTTAACCTAAGATAACATTTGAAACATGTCCATAAGAGCATATTTTGGTAATTCAAGAAGTATTACATCCTTTTCTACCATTTTATCATCATGTTCTTCACCCTTTTCAATATTAGATTTGTTCTCTTTAGCCTTTACAGCTAGGGAAATAACTTCCCCATCTATCTTGACTTTATCACCCTTTTCAGCCCAAATTGTGGCTCCTTTACTTTCTTTGGGTTTTGTCTCATATTTCTTGGTTTTTGTCTTTACCTTTATCATACACATTCTCTTCTTTGATGAACATGTTGGTAGGCTTTCCTTGATCACCATTCACAAATTTTTTTCTCAAATGATAAGTACTCATTGCTTGAGTAGCCAGTGTAATTTTCATATTTTGGATTTCTTTATTTGACAATTTTATGTAACAAATATCATCTGATTCAATATTGTAAATGTTGCAATCATTGTCTCTCTCTTCATTTGAGAATAATTTATATTGTAAACACTCACTTCCTACCTTTGCACATCAACATCACCTATACAAGACTCATCATTAGAAGAGTAGTCACTATAGGCCAAGTCTGATGTAGTCATGAGCACTATTTTGTCTTGATCATGAGGGGAATAAAATACTCCTTGATCATCTTGTGATTCTTCTATAGATCTTGGAACAACACATTGTTGTAATGAATGAGGTAATTGATAGACCATACACCATGGAAAATCTTCGATGAAATTTGTAGAATGCATCTATAATGGGTCAGGTGTGCCTTGGGCTTGAACATTTTTTTGATTTTTGTGAACTTGCTTTCCATTGTTACAATTAGTGTGATAGGGATAATATTGCATCCTGGGTGTCCTTTCATTTCTCTTGAATTGAGTTTTCTCATTTTTTTCCACCTTTTGCAAAAAATTGACAATCTGATCCAAATTTTCATTAGGAGCTACAACTTTACCAACTCTCTCATTTTGAGTTTTAGGATTCTTCAAATATTTAGGGCCATCTCTTCTCCATACCTTGACTGATGCTCTTGTATTGTTTTCTATGTGGACCACCATTTTATAAGCCTCTCTCATAGTTTGTAGATCTTTGTCTCTAATTAAATAGAATATTTTTGAATCAAATGCATTACAATATACCACTAAACATGCACTCTCATTAGGCCTTAAATAAGTAGGAGCTTTATTCATGGACTTCTGAAACCTTGCATTAAAATTATTCACCATTTCATTCTACCCTTTTGTGATGTTATTGAAGTCATTTAGCCTAAACCTGTGATCAATTTTATCTCCATATTGCAATCTAAAAACTCTATAGAAGGTATCTTTTGAATCAATACTTGCATAAAGCAAGATCCTATACCAATCTCTAGTTTCTTTAGTCAATGATTACATGAAATAATTCATTGTAACATCATCATCCCAAAGCTCAAAATCTTCAACAAAACTATGAAAGGCTTTCAAACAATCTTCATCACTAAATTCATTGTTATAGATGAACTTAGGGAGATATTTTCTTGCATTATCAGGAATGGGATTTGGATACCTTGGGATTATATCAAAGCATAATTTCCTATATCTATCTATATACAATTGTCTTCTTGCAAAGGGCCACTCCTCTTCATTTTTAATTTCATGATTCCTTCTCCTATCATAATTATTTTCAAGCCTTCCAATGTCAAAATTCTTGGTTGGGAATCATATTGATCATGTTGTTGAGTTGTCCTAGCCTTATTCTCTAGTTGTGAAGATGAAGTGAAACGGTTTTTATTGGACAAGGGTTATCATTCAAATGGGGATTTGAAGATGATGCATGAGGATGAGGGTTTTTGGTTTTAGGAACATAAGCCTTTAAAGTGGATTCTAGGAAGCCTAGTTTCTTTGTTATATCTATATTCATAGCCAACAGTTCCATCTCATTCACTCTTTTTTTAACTCCTAATTTTATTTAATTAACTTCTTAGCCAATGAAACACCATTATTTTTTGTTGTTTCCCTCTAAGAGGAACCTCCCTCATTTATCTTTATAACCCTAACTAGTTTCTTTCCCTTATCAACAATCTGGGAAACAACATTTGTATTACTAGGGATAGGATCAATTGCAATAGAAGCTTTCACAATAGGATTTGATCATGTATTCACACAATAATTATCAACTGAGGTAGTTCCAAGATCCCTTGTTACAATCTTTGTAACTATAGGACTAGTTGTTTGGGTAGATTGAGCTACTAGTCGTTTTATCTCTTTCATTTTCTCAACTTTTATTCATAACATATCTCTCTCAACCATAGAATTCCTTATCCTTTCTTCTACCTCCTTATCCCTCTTTTTTCTATTTTCATCTAATCTTAATGCTTCTCTTCTAATTTTTTGAACATCATTGAAGATTTCCTCCTCTCCTAGTAAGGTAGTATCAAAATCTGATGTCACTACAATTCCACGATTGTCATGAGCATATTCATCAAACCCAATCAACAAGTCATGAGGAAGAGGAGTATCTATATCATAAGTTGAGAAAAAACTCCCTACAACCCTAACACAACTAGTATTTACATTATCTTGTTGTATCCTTTCCTTCTCTCTTCTCTATTTAGCTATTAAGACTTGATTTGAGCATTTCTCACTCATAACAATTTTCATTGTAACTTTTCCTCTTTTAGGAGAAGTATTATCACTTAAGTCTAAAAAAAATTCATGTTAAAAAATAGAACTATAATGAATTTCATCTTCAAGAGTTGGATGAGGAGTAGACTTACTTGTTCCTATATCCTTTGCTTTCCATTTTTCACGTGTTCTTTGGAAATTATCCTTCAAGTCTTTTCTCTATATGTTTCTTCATATTGGCATGGGTTCCTCACTTTTCTGCTTATATCTTCTTTTCTCTGATAAACCTATTAGCTCTCAAAAACATAGGCAAGGATACCTCAAGAGGTTTCCAATCTCTTGATACGTTTTAGGGTAACAAAACAAGGTTCAAAACAATCAACCTTCTACTCTTTAGGTGCTATTGGACCTAGGTAGGTATACCTAAAATGATGAAGTTGACTTAATCTATGGTATTTCCTATTGCAGTGATTTCATCCACAATGGCAGATGGAAGTGGATAAAATGGGTTAAACTTGGTGTCAATTATATGTTGAAATGAATACTAACTCCTACAATATTTAGTTAACAAATGTGAAGAAATTATGAATGAGATTGAATGATATGAATGGTGAGACCAGTGCCTTATATGATATGTGGAGTCAAGAGAAATCTAAAATGTGTGCTCTGTTCTGGCAAGAATTCTAGCCATTTAGCATATGATTTAGTTTATAGCTTGTATAAACATGCAAGGTTATAATTACCGAGTTCTTCTTAAATGATCCAACTGATATTTTCTAATCACTATGATCAATTTAGAGGATTTAATCTTTGTTGGAAAGAACCAATTAATTGATCATACAATTACAGCAAATGAGTACTGATAAATTGGGAATAAACTTGTACACCAATTTAAACAACCAGAGAACATCACATTGGAGACAACTATGATAATATTTTCAGTAAGCATAATAAACAACTGATACCAGAAAACAACTACAACAAATCAATAGATCTTCATTGATATCTCCATAATTTATACTTGCAACATAGTCTCATCTTGACGAAAAAATGATTTTGAACTATATCTACTCCTATTGTATTCTACTACCATCCCCTATTTGAAGTTTGAAATAAAATTTATACATTGCATACAGGAAAGGATGCGTCCTTTTGGTAATCATACATTTACATAACAAACATTTGAGAAATTAATTAGGCTCTATTTAGCCACAAGTGAGTTTTTGCGAGATGGTCCAAATAATCCTGGTGCTCTATGTGTCGGCATCTCCAACTACATTCCAGATTGTAATTTCCATCTTGACCATTTTCTCATTCCATTTGCTCACTTCTTCCAAAGATGTACCTTCTGCAGCAGTTGTTCTCAAGACCTCATTCAATATTGATTCACATTCATTTTTCCATCTGGTGGTCTCCTTCAATTCCCCATTGTCATCAGAGAACGTAATCATAGTCTTTTTAGCAGCATCCATTAATCCCTGCTCATCCCCTTGCAATTCATTAGAGAAGTTCTGATGACAATTGATTATATGATTTGCAACTTCAAGTGTTGCACTGCTAGAATCATCTCTTTGAGCCAATTCATGAAACTTCTCCATAACTCACCCATCCATTCTTGTATGTTCCTTTAATGCAACAAGGGTATGAGAGTATCTTCCCCATCATTTATTTAACTAGGATGTTACACTATCATGCCTCCTTTTGATAATTGTTGTGATTACATCATGTTTTCCCTGGGAATAAGCACTTATCCCTACCCAGTGACCTTTAGCTTGAGAGCTTTCTCCTTGAGTGATAATTTTAGTTGGCCCCATTGGAATACCATTCTTTCACAATTGGCCTTATGTACTTCTCTTTCTTTTATTAGCATTTGGATCTGTGCCTTATTTAGCTTCACAATATTCACCCCTATCTCTGCAGTAGCCACAGGGTCAGCTTCTCCAACCTTCAAATTCATTACATGGCCAAATTCCTTCTCAGTGTCAATTACCACTCACTTCCTATGGGGTGGATATAAGGCCCAAATCATTAGTGACCCCTCATCAGTATTGTAATTTGACCCAGCATATACCTCTGTTACACTTTCTTTATCAAGTTTATGTGTTGCATTACTATCTCTTAAGAAACTATTGAAAACAAGAGTAGAATTTAAGTCAAGACTAGGGAAAATAATTACACTAGCATCTTCTAACATTTTCCTTCCTTTCTTAGGGGTCATATTTTTCATTTCATCATCCACACATTTTCTTAATTGACCCAGTAGTTCTTCATTTCCTAAAGTGATATCATCAACATTTTCTCTAATTTCCTTCCCCTTTTGTTTGTACATGAATGCCTTAAATTCTGTGGAATTTATAAATTCATCATCTATGATAAAGGACCTGTATTCCATGTGCCTCGCATCTATATCCCCACTTTTAATACTCTGTTCTCTTTTTGGGTAGACATAATGGTGAGTTCTCATCCTAGACACCTTTTCTGCTCTATCTTTAGGCACATTGTCTTGTGGTGCTCCCTCATCTCCAGAAGATAATAATTCTACCTCCAGTAGCTCTTGATTATATCTTTCCACAACCATCTCAGCTTCATCTTCATCCAAATTTCTTATCATATCATCAAAAGAATAGGGTACATGTTGATACCCTCCAAAGTTTATCTTTGTCTTAGCAGAATTAATATAACCTTCAGGATCAAAACCCTTCTTGGTTGGTCCTTTCTTCAAATTATAGTGCATCAACCTATCAGGAATTGAATTATACCCTTCTTTGGATAATACTGTGAAATCACCAAAACACAATGTACTTGGCATAAAAGCTTGTTTCCTAAAAGAACTGAAATGCATCACATTGCAATAGTCCATTTCCCTGACAATCTATACGTATGCAATTCTATTCAGCACTGTCTTTGGCAAGATCAAAGGACCATCCTTGAACCCATAGACTCTAATCATTGTAGCCCCTTCCAAACAGTACCAATCACCCCAGTTGTGATCAATTGGCCCACTGAAGTCTTTGGGCCAAAGGAATCTCTTAATTTCATCAGATAGTGAATAGTTGCATGGATAATTATACAATTTATACAATGTTTTTACAAAATATTCTTCAAAATGAATATAACTAGAATTAGCAAATCTTTCATCCCAAGTAGCAATCCACATTTGAATAGGCAATGCATTACCTTTCTTTCCAACTTGAGAAATTTTCATCTCTGTAGGCTACACACCCAACTCCTATCCATAATATATTACTAAATGCATCAACAATGAATAGTGCCTGAGATGAGCAATAGGAGCTCCACTTTTGATAGCCATTAACCTTGAATCAAGCCCCTTAGCAATGTATGTAGCATAGTCAAATGGCCTAGAGTTATGATATTGGATATCTACTATAATAACCATTGGCACTATTAACATGAATTCTGGGGCATCCATTCCCAACACTTGACATACATAAAAATATGTATACTTCATATAGGGCTCAAATAAGTCAACATGATAAGGAGGCCCTTCATTATCTTGTAGGGGTTTTGGCTTGTTTCCCTATTTAACCCTATGAATAGGTAACCTCCAGCCCTTATATATTGTATCCATTCTTGAAAATTCTTTCTCTAATTCTTCAAGGATTATTTCCTCATTACAGAATCCCTCTAATTTGAAAACCTCACCAATTGCATCTTTGGATAGATATATCTATGGTTTTCTAGATGGATCACAGATAGATTTGAATTTTGGTTCATCATGGTCAGCAAGTAGTTTAACCAATTCTACATTTACAAATACATTGGGACATACCAGTTTTCCAACATTCAGCTTCCACGAATTGCAGACTGGTTCAAAATAGTTCTGCCTATGATAATGGAAATTGAAAAGCTCATATCCCCTCACAACAATCCAAACATCACCTATGAACTTGTACTTATCATCTAATTTGTCAATTTCTGCCCTAATTTGTGTTGACCTTCTGGCTTTAGGCCCTGAACCAGGTAGTTGATCTATAATGTCTTGGTTTAGTCTTCTTTCAGGGCCCTCATGTTCTATATTAGCCTTTTGTTTCTTACCTTTTGGTTGACTACCCTCACCAAGTTTTCGACCCTTAGCTTTTCCAGAATGAGAAGACTCCATTTTTTTGAAATTTACAGAAGATAGAATCAGAAGGCTTTAAAATGCAATAACTTACAGTATTCTTTTCAAGCTCCTCAAGCTGGAAAATGTCTTGGTTCTCTGTTCTACACTAATGAATTTTCTACAATCAATTCAACAATGATGCATCGACTAAACATATACTGTTATATTCCCTCACACCATTAATGAAGCATGAATAACATTCAATTGGAGCTGGCACTGTGGCATCAGACATCCTATCGGTGATAGATTTTCAAATTTGAGGCAAAGACCTTTTGCAATGTTTATTATCACTTTTGCCAAGACATTCTGCAGTTATACTAACACTTGGAATAGCTATTACACATGTCACTATAACAACCTCAAGTTGGGGAGACATCTCATAGATTTCATTAGGTCTTACCGAAATGCACCCTTCATCGTATTCTCCAGTCACCTAGACACTCCTTTCTCTTTCACCGATGAAATTATTCTTATCGATGAAGTCATTTATCAGCAAGACAATGATCCATTGGAAAGACTCATATTGCTACAGGATATTATACTAAAACCTTTTCTTTATTTTGTTCATTGAGACTTACCCTAATGACATCCTTCCTGCCAATGTGTCCTTTCTGTCGGCGTAACTTCTGAATTGGCAAGACTTAGTAGCTTCTCCCCAATAACCTTTTGATGAAATACTCTTACCTCTTATTGGCGAGACTATTTACCTTTGGCAAGACACTATCCTGATTTACTCTAGTCTTACCAAAATGTATGTTCTTGTTGTCAGTCGGTGAGACAATTCATATTCACCAAAACATTACTCCAAAAAATTTTAGCTTGGCCAAACACCTCCGCGTGCATCATTCAGCGAGACATAATATATTTTATATAACTTTTCACCAATACCCAAAAGCTTGGCCGAAATGACCCTTCTGTTTATTAGTCATTATAGCGTATTGGATTCGCCATAACATCACAACGATATCTCAAACTTCTACCGATAAAGTTTTTTCAAATGTCATTTGGCAAGACATCGATGTTTCGCTAAGACCTTCTCCCAAATATGATTTTCTATGCCGATATGTATCTCCTTTGTCGCTAAAACTTAAGATATGTCTTGTCGATATATGTAACAAGAGTTAGTGGGAAATACACATGTCAGGGAGACTTTTACCCTATCTTGCCGAAATGGAAAATGTGATGAAATATCACACTTTAGATGGATTCAAATGGATTATATGATGGAATATGGGCAAGGAAACACAAGGAAGGGATTTTATGCTTGTGAAAAAGGCTCAATTTGGATACTTATGAATGCAAATGATTGTGAAAAATAGCAAAAATTTTCAGTTCTAACAGTGGCTCTCTCTGGGGCTGAATGATAGTAAAATCATTGCAAGAATCTAGATTTCTAGGTGAGTAGAACAAAAATGAGGCAATGGATAGTATGAGTAGAATGGAATGAAAGAGATGACCCTACACTACTGTACATGGAAAAAACTATTTTGAAAGAAGGAGAATCAGGATTGTCCATGTACTGGCAAGTCATGTTCCTTGTAAATCCTATACTACTATGCATGGAAGAAAAATTAAAGAGGATCACTAAGGATTGTCCATGCATTGGCAACCCTAAGTCCTCTGTACAATTTCAAGAGAAAAAATGCTTCAGAAATTTCCCATGTACAGGCAATTCCTAATTTTCACCAGTCATATTCTATGAATAATATGAATCCTCTCCTTGTCTTCTAATCACCACAAAAGGACCCAACCACAAGGCTTCAAACTTGCCATGTTTTCCTTTCTCCTGGCATCTTGAATTCCACATTAATACCATGTCACCTTCTGCAAATTTTTTGTCTTTTGCTTTTTTGTCAAATAAATATTTCATCTGTGTTTGCAACTTCATGTTTTGACTTTGGGCAATTCTTCTTATCTCATCAAGTTCTGCTAGTTGCTCCATCCTTTCCTCCATAGGCTCAAAAATATCTAAATCTTCTTGAAGGACAAACTTATACACTGGTAACAAGTTTTACAATGGCATCCTAGCCTGTATTCCATATACCAATTCAAATGGGGATTTCCTAGTTGCCTTTTTGACTGTAATCCTATCAGCCCAAACTGCCAACCTTAGTTTTGAATCCTGAGCTTTCTTATTCTAACCCAACATTCTCCTTATAATCTTTAGAAGACTCTTGTTACTGTATTCTGCTTGTCCATGGGCTTGTGGATGATAAGGGGTTGCATAAGAGATAACAATACCATATGTGCTACAAAAGGTCTTGAACTCATCTGATCTGAAGCACATCCCATTATCAGTGATCAATCTCACTAGTGTTCCAAATCTAGTAATGATGTTGTCTAATAGAAAGTTTGTCACAACTTTACTTGTAGCCTGTTTCGTTGGGATTGCTTCTACCCATTTTGTAAAGTAATCAGTGGCCACCAATATCCAACTATGTCCATTACTTTATTTTTCTTGTATTTCTCCTATGAAATCAATTCCCCATTGATGGAAAGGGGCATCAATTTGCAAGGGCCGAAGGGGCAAAGCTCCTTGGTATTTCATTTTTCCAGAAAAATTCTGGCAAGCTTCACACTTTCTAACATATGCATAAGCATCATTGAAAACCTTTGGCCAGTAATAGCCCGCCCTAAGAATTTTATGTGTAGTTGTTTTTGCTGAATAATTTCCTCCACAAACTCCTTCATGCATTTCACACAAGACATGCTTAGCTTGTGATTCATCTAAGTACAACAATAGTATACCATCTCTATTTTTCTAGAATAAGTCACCATTCATGAAAACATATTAGATGCCTGCAACTTCAGAGTTCTCTTCTGATTGTCACTCATTCCCTCTGGACATTTCATATATTGTAAATAATGCATGATATCATTATACCATGGAGTATGCTCAATGCTTGCAATTACAGTTTCTTCTCCCACATTGCAAATTTGATTTGCTTCAATATTTGCTTCTGCCATTAGTCTAGCCAAGCCCTGGCCTCTCATCAGTTTAGTAACTTGTATCTCCATGTCAAATTCCTAGATTTTATTAATCCACCTGCATCTTTTTCTTGTTACTTTAGATTGTGTCAGAATATCCTTAACAGTTGCATGAGGAACATAAGCTACTACCTTTGCTCCAACAAGATATGGTCTGAAAGCTTTTACAACTTTTACCAATGCAAATGCTTATTTCTCCATTATATCATATTTTTGTTCTGACCCCTATAATGATTTACTAAAGAAAGACACAGGTTATTCATGACCATCCTCATTCTTCTACAACATGACAGCAGCCACAGTATGCATTGAAGCAAAGGAAAATATCTTAAAAGGTTTTGAAAAATATAGAGACATAAGGACATGAGCCTCCTTGATGGCCCTCTTGATTGATATAAAGGCTTCCAAAGCCTCTGTAGTCCATTCCACCTTCTGTCCTTTTCTCAACATTTTCGCTATGGGCTTAACTATTTCAGCAAAGTTAGACACAAACCTCCTAACAAAGTTAATTTTCCCAAAGAATGATTGTATAGCTTTAATAGTTTTAGGGACATGGATTCTATCAATAGCCTCCACCCTTTCAGGATCTATCTTGATACCTTCTTTTGAAACTATATGCCCTAAAAGCTTACCCTCTGTAACTACAAAATGACATTTCTTAGGATTTAAGCTAATACCATATTCTAGGGCTCTTATAAATACCCTTTCCAAATGTTGAATATGATCTTCAACATTCTTTGAGTACGCAGTTAAGTCATCCTGATACACCACCATGATAGCATTGATCAGATCTGCAAATGCCACATCCATAGCTCTCTGGAAAGTTGCTCCTGCATTTGCAAGACCAAACAACATTCTCACATAAACATAAGTTCCCCAAGGAGTTGTGAATGCTATCTTGTACTACTCAGACTTTTTAACCTTAACCTAATTATACCCTGAGAATTCATCCATCATAGACAACAATTCATAGCCTGTCACTTTATGTAATATAGCCTCCATATTAGGTAGAGGATAATTATCTTTGAGGGATGCCATATTCAGATTTATGAAATCCACACATAATCTTATGTCTCCATTCTTCTTTCTCACAGGGACCAAGTTTGAGACCCACGTTGAGTGCCTAATTGGCTTAATGATCCCACCATCCCTAAGCTTGGACAATTCTTCTTGCATTTTAGGCCCTAGATTTGGATTTATGTGTCTTTTCTTCTGTCTGAATGGTTTAGTATCTGGCTTCAATGGTATCTCATGCTGAAACAAGTCTTCCCCATATGCTTTTAGATCCTCATAAGACTAGGCGAATACATGTTTGTATTTTCTCAATAATTCTATCAACATTCTTCTGATTTTAGGGCTTATCTTTTTCCCAATGTACACCCTTTTTGGCGCCAGCTCAATCCCTAAGTTAATTTATTCGATGTCTTCTTTTTTGACTAGTGTCTACTTCATAAGGGATCGATCACCTCCATCATACACCCTTTCAAGTGCCACTAATCCTTTGGGAAGTTTATTTGTTTTAAGCTGTAAGATCTCTTTCCCAAATATTGTTTGTTTCCCATCCACGTCTTCAACAAAGGCATGGAAATCTATTTCTTGAGCTTCATACTGATCAATACAGTGGAGAAACTTTAAAAGGTCAGTATCATCATTAAAAACCTGCCAATTATATATATTATCAGACACAATAGGCCTTGTCTTGAATTCAATTTGTGATACTCCAGCCAATGTAGCATCATCCCTCTTCAGTGCTACATTTGCAAGAAAATCTACCATTATATTCTTTGATCTGTCAATCCATTCAATTGAGAATGCATCAAATAACTCAATTGTGTCCCATACAACATTTCTATACTATTTCAATCTCCTATGCTTTGCTGCGTACTTTGACCTGATTTGTGAGACAACCAATTCAGAATCCCCTCGAACAATTAGTAACTTGATTTTATGTTTCAAAGCAATATTCAAACCTATCAGTAGAGCCTCATATTCTGCCACATTGTTTGTACATTCGAATGATAGCAGAAATGAATACTTAAATGTAACACCCTCAGGTGAAACAAACGCTATGCCTACTCCATTACCTTCTTGATTGCAGGATCCATCAAAGTACATCTTCCACACACTGTTATAGTCTTGTGCAACATGCTTCTCAATT
The DNA here is from genome assembly GCA_007258455.2 of Sequoia sempervirens. NCBI lineage: Eukaryota > Viridiplantae > Streptophyta > Pinopsida > Cupressales > Cupressaceae > Sequoia > Sequoia sempervirens. Next base: position 608,099,181 of record VDFB02281492.1, on the reverse strand, counting down.
GACTCAGTATTGACCAACTCTAGCTAGGCTGGTTCTATCTTGAAACTCCCAAGATCAACATCATAGAAACAATTGATTTGATCTTGTGGTACACTGTCCACAAGCTAATTCATCCTTGGCTCTCTATACAACTTCACTTCTTGACCATTCACTAGAATTTTTGCATAAGATAGATCAAATTGGACATTTCCACCAATAGCTACTGTCCATTGTTTAGATAAGAGCATTCCAAACTGAGGAGGGGTGTCTATTACTATTATATCAATATTATACACCACTTGAGGGTAAGCAAACAACTTGACTTCAACACCTTTTATGATACCTACCACAAGAACAAGTTGGTTATCCATTACATAGCATTTCCCTTCGTGTGTATCCACCCACATGCCTAGTTGTTTCATTACTCCTACTGGCATAATATTCATGGCAGCACCAAAATCAATCATGCAGTTTCTTAACAACTTATTATTTATTAGTAATGTAGTGAAGAAGGGATTGATCTGTGGGGGGCTTGTTAGTACATTACTTAAACAAATTTCTGGGATATTTACCTTCTCCTATTTACCACTCGCCTTAGTGACCACCTTTCTATCAGATTTCACAGGTATTTCATTTTCATTTGTTATCAATTGGATGGTGCTATCTCTATATTCCTTAATCTTCATCATCTCAAGTAATGGAATAGACATCTTCACCTGAGATAGGGCCTGAGTGAAATCAAAGAATGGTCCCTCTATTTTGGCTACTTTCTTTTGTTCTAATGTTTCTCCTTTGTTCTCTTCTTTTTCTATTTTGTTTGGCTGATCAGGCTTTAGTACTTCTTTATATAACTTCTTCGCTTCCTCCTTTTGAGTAGACTTCTATTCACTCTTATCATGCTGTTTGTTTTCAGTTTTCTTTAAAACTCCTTGTGCAGTCTTTTGATCCCTCATAAAGATGCCCCTTGGAACACCCTCTTTCTCATTCACTGTCCTATTCCTCAACTAGTACTTACTCTTTGCTTCTTCTACTGCAGCAACAGTCAATTTTTCTATCTCTTCCTCAGTAATTCTCCTCACACTACATTGAGTAGGCACCTCAATAGGTTGTGGTTCTGTATATTCATCCTTAGAGTCAGAGAAGACTTGTTGCTCAGCCATATGGACATTGTACCTTTGTTTTGAAACATCATACTCATAACTCCCTCCTCTGAGGATGAGTACCTCTCCTCAACATGGTGACAAGCATTTGAAGTTAAATAAATCATGTGATCTTCTTCCCCATCTCCCACTAGCACTCCTTCTTGCATTCTTTGAGCCACAACACAATAATGAGGGGAATGTGGCTTATCACAAGCCTCACAAAAATAATTGTTATTTGCCATATATGTTCCCTTCTTTCTCAATGGATCAAGAGTCTCCTTGTTTCTAGGCCTATCTGTTATAGGTTTCCCATCTTTCTAGTTTGTGTTATAGGGCATATCATGTAGTCTAGGCCTTTCATTCCTATATGTGTTCTCCTACTTATATTGATAATTATTGTTTTGTTGAGGAGCCCTAGGGTTGTCTCTTTTATTCATTATCCTTCCAGCCCTTCTATTGTTTTCAATTGTTAATGCTATTTTTTGTGCTTCAGCCAAGTCTGTTGGGAACCTATTTCTCAACTCATACCCAGTTTTAGGATCAAAGGCATTCAAGTAAACACTTAGTGCTATAGGGTCTAGTAGCTTTGATCTAGGAGGTATTTTGTTTTGCAGTTTATTGAATATTCTGTTGAAATCAAAGATCAAATCATTCTGATTTTTTTGGATTCGCATTAGTTCATGGAGGGCAGCATCTGGTGCACTTAGATTCCAAAATTGATCAAGGAATTGATCCTGAAATATCTGGAGAGAATTAATAGAGGTTGTTGCTAGACTGTTGAACTAGTCTCTAGCCTCCTCAATAAGAGACATCATGAATAATCTCATGTGTAAGTCTTCATAGGGTACATCCAAGTCTTGAATGAAGGCATTAAAACTCCTCAAATGATCCTTAGCTATGATTGCATTACTCCCTATAAATTTAGGCACTCAACCTCTCCAACTGCTATCCATGGGGTAAGGACATAGTTGAAATCCTACTAGATCAAATTGTCTGATTGTGGTAATATATTGATGAGGAGGAGGATTAGGTGGATACTGATATTGGTACATAAGGTTATTATACTGTGTGTTCTACTGAGGGATAAAATTTTGACCATGGGTTGGAGGCATATTTTGTGTGGGAGTGTACTGAGGGTAGTTTGGTTGTCTATATTGGTTCCCATTCTGATTGTAAGGAACATTATGTTGATTTGAGGGTCCTGCAACATGATCACCCTGCTTGTGAGGTGGAACATATTTTGAGCCACCAGTCGTCTGATCAACAATTTGGGCTCTCTATAATTTAGCCTCCAATTCCTTTATCTTCCTTTCTTGTTGTTCCTATTGTGCCTTTGCCTTATCAGAAATCGAGACCTTATGGTTTTTTTCAAAAATTTCATGATTACCCTCCATTCGTTGATCATATTCATGCTGGATTCTAATTCATTTAGGTTTGAGTTTAGCTTCAAATTTAGCTTGTTTTCTAGCTTCAAATTTGGCTTGTTTCTGAGGGTTGTAAAAGGGATTTTTCTAATCCTCTGGGGTAAAAGGCTCTTCAGTTGAACTATCTTTCCATGTGTCAAAACAATTCTCACCATAAGGTAGTGATGTTTTGTCATTGTTTGTAAAGCACATGTCCTCACTTTTCCCTTTACCCTTGTCAATTCTATCATCTTTGTGTGTTCATCTACCATTGCCAACAGGGGCTCCAGTATGACCTCCCCTAAATTGAGATCTTCTTCCATTCATGTTGAGATATTTTTATCAGAGTCGCCACTCACTTTCTTAAAAGTGAGAAAATGTTTGATATTTCCCAATAGAGTCTTATACAAGGTTTCTGACTCTATAACTTAAGGCTTTGATTCTGATATGATGATGTCCCCAGTAGAGTCACCAATTTGTTAGCTCTCAAAAACACAGGCAAGGATACCTCAAGAGGTTTCCAATATCTTGATATGTTTTAGGGTAATAGAATAAGGTTCAAAACAATCAACCTTCTACTCTTTAGGTGCTGCTGGACCTAGGCGAGTATACCTAAAATGATGAAGTAGACTTAATCTATGGTATTTCCTATTGTAGTGATTTCATCCACAATGGCAAATGGAAGTGGATAAAATGGGTTAAACTTGGTGTCAATTATATGCTGAAATGAATACTAACTCCTACTATATTTAGTTAACAAATGTGAAGAAATTATGAATGAGATTGAATGATATGAATGGTGAGACTAGTGTCTTATATGATATGTGGGGTCAAGAGAAATCTAAAATGTGTGCTTTGTTTTGGCAAGAATTCTAGCCGTTTAGCATATGATTTAGTTTATAGCTTGTATAAACATGCAAGGTTATAATTATTGAGTTCTTAAATGATCCAACTAATATTTTCTAATCACTATGATCAATTTAGAGGATTTAATCTTTGCTGGAAAGAACCAATTAATTGATCATATAGTTACAACAAATGAGTACTAATAAATTGGGAATAAAATTGTACACCAATTTAAACAACCAGAGAACATCACATTGGAGACAACTGCAATAATATTTTCAGTAAGCACAATAAACAACTGATACCAGAAAAAAACTGCAACAAATCAATAGATCTTCATTGATATCTCCATAATTTATACTTGCAACATAGTCTCATCTTGACAAAAACATGATTTTGAATTATATCTACTCCTATTGTATTCTACTACCATCCACTATTTGAAGTTTGAAATAAAATTTATACATTGCATACACGAAAGGACGTGTCCTTTTGGTAATCATACAGTTACATAACAAAAATTTGAGAAAGTAATTAGGCTCTATTTAGCCACAAGTGAGTTTTTGTGAGATGGTCCACATAATCTCAGATCTCGTATGTGTTGCCATCTCCAACTGTGTTCCGGATTGTAATTTCCATCTTGACCATTTTCTCATTCTGTTCGCTCACTTCTTCCAAAGATGTATCTTCTGCAACAGTTGTTCTCAAGACCTCATTCAATATTGATTCACATTCAGGTTTCCATCTAGTGGCCTCCTTCAATTCCCCATTGTCGTCAGAGAACGTAATCATAGTCTTTTTAGTAGCATCGATCAATCCCTACTCATCCCCTTGCAATTCATTAGAGAAGTTCCAATGATGATTAATTATATGATTTGCAGCTTCAAGTGTTGCACTGCTAGAATCATCTCTTTGAGCCAATTCATGAAACTTCTCCATAACTCACCCATCCATTCTTGTATGTTCCTTTAATGCAGCAAGTGTATGAGAGTATCTTCCCCATAATTTATTTAACCAGGATGTTACACTATCCTGCCTCCTTTTGATAATCACTATGATTACATCATGTTTTCCCTAGGAATAAGTACTTATCCCTACCCAGTCACCTTTAGCCTGAGAGATTTCTCCTTGAGTGATCATTTTAGTTGGCCCCAGTGGAATACCGACCAAATCCTTTAACCTATCATTCTCTCTAACCATTCTTTCACAATTGGCCTTATATACTTCTCTTTCTTTTATTAGCATTTGGATATGTGCCTTATTTAGCCTCACAATATTCACCCCTATCTCTGCAGTAGCTACAGGGTCAACTTCTCCAACCTTCAAATTCATTACATGGACAAATGCCTTCTCAGTGTCAATTACCACTGACTTCCTATGGGGTGGATATAAGGCCCAAATCATCAGTGACCCCTCATCAGTATTGTACTTTGACCTAGCATATACCTCTATTACACTTTCTTTATCAAGTTTATGTGTTGCATTACTATCTCTTAAGAAACTATCAAAAACAAGAGTAGAATTTAAGTCAAGACTAGGGAAAATCATTACACCAACATCTTCTAACATTTTCCTTCCTTTCTTAGGGGTCATATTTTTCATTTCATCATCCACACATTTTCTGAATTGACCCAGTAGTTGTTCTTCATTTATTGAAGTGATATCATCAACATTTTCTCTTATTTCCTTCCCATTCTATTTGTACATGAATGCCTTAAATTCTAGGGAATTTATAAATTCATCATCTATGACAAAGGACCTGTATTCCATGTGCCTCACATCTATATCCACACTTTCAATACTCTGTTCTCTTTTTGGGCAGACATAATGTTGAGTTCTCATCCTAGACACCTTTTCTACTCTATCTTTAGGCACATTGTCCTATGGTGCTCCCTCATCTCCAGAAGATAATAATCCTACCTCTAGTAGCTCTTGATTATATCTTTCCACAACCATCTTAGCTTCATCTTCATCCAAATTTATTATCATATCATCAAAAGAATAGGGTACATGGTGATACCCTCCAAAGTTTATCTTTGTCTTAGCAGAATTAATATAACCTTCAGGCTCAAAAACCTTCCTGGTTGGTCCTTTCTTCAAATTATAGTGCATCAACCTATCAAGAATTGAATTATACCCTTCTTTGGCTAATACTGTGAAATCACCAAAACACTATGTACTTGGCATAAAAGCTTGTTTCCCAAAAGAACTGAAATGCATCACATTGCAATAGTACATTTGCCTGACAATCTATAAGTATGCAATTCTATTCGGTACTATCTTTGGCAGGATAAAAGGAGTATCCTCGAACCCATAGACTCTGATCATTGTATCCCCTTCCAAACAATACCAATCACCCCAGTTGTGATCAATTGGCTTGTTGAAGTCTTTGGGCCAAAGGAATCTCTTAATTTCATCAGATAGTGAATAGTTGCATGGATAATTGTATAATTTATACAATGTTTTTACAAAATATTCTTCAAAATGAATATAACTAGAATTAGAAAATCTATTGTCCCAAGTAGCAATCCACATTTGAATAGGAAATTCATCACCTTCCTTTCCAACTTGAGAAATTTTCATCTCTTCAGGCCACACACCCAACTCCTATCCATAATATAATACTAAATGCATCAACAATGAATAGTGCCTGAGATGAGCAATAGGAGATCCACTTTTGATAGCCATTAACCCTAAATCAAGCCCCTTAGCAATGTATGTAGCATAGTCAAATGGCCTGGAGTTATGATATTGGATATCTGCTATAATAACCATTGGCACTATTGACATGAATTTTGGGGCATTCATTCCCAACACTTGACATACAGAAAAATATGTATACTTCATCTAGGGCTCAAATAAGTCAACATGATAAGGAGGACCTTCATTATCTTGTAGGGGTTTTGGCTTGTTGCCTTGTTTAACCCTATGAATAGGTAACCTCCAGCCCTTATATATTGTATCCATTCTTGAAGGATGATTTCCTCATTACATAATCCCTCTAATTTGAAAACCTCACCAATTGCATCTCTAGACAGATATATTTGTGGTTTTCCAGATGGATTATAGATAGCTTTGAATTTTGGTTCATAATGGTCAGCAAGTAGTTTAACCAATTCTACGTTTACAAATACATTAGACATACCAATTTTCCAACATTCAGCTTCCATGGATTGCAGACTGGTTCAAAACGGTTCCGCCTATGATAATGGAAATTGAAAAGCTCATATCCCCTCACAACAGTCCAAACATCACCTATGAACTTGTACTTATCATCTAATTTGTCAATTTCTGCCCTAATTTGTGTGGACCTTCTGGCTTTAGGCCCTGAACCAGGTAGTTGACTGATAAGGTCTTCGTTTAGTCTTCTTTCAGGGCCCTCATGTTTTGTATTAGCCTTTTGTTTCTTACCTTTTGGTTGACTACCCTCACCAAGTTTTCTACCCTTAGTTTTTCTAGAACCAGAAGACTCCATTGTTTTGAAATTTATAGAAGATAGAATCAGAAGGCTTTAAAATACAATAACTTACAGTATTCTGTTCAAGCTCCTCAAGCTGGAAAATGTCCTTGTTCTTTGTTTCGCACTGATGAATTTTCTACAATCAATTCAACAATGATGCATCAACTAAACATATACTATTATATTCCCTTGCGCCATTAATGAAGCATGAATAACATTCAATTAGAGCTGGTACTGTTGCATTAAACATCATATTAGCGAGAGATTTTCAAATCTGAGGTGAAGACCTTTTACAACATTTATTAGCGCTTTCACCAAGACATTCTACAGTTATACCGACACTTGGAATAGCTATTACACATGTCACTTTAACAACTTCAAGTCAGGGAGACGTCTCACAGATTTCATTAGGTCTTACTGAAATGCATCCTTCATCATATTCTCCAGTCGCCAAGACACTCCTTTCTCTTTCACCAATGAAATAATTCTTATCGATGAAGTCATTTATCGGCAAGACAATGATCCATCGGAAAGACTCATACTGCTGTAGGATATTATACCAAAACCTTTTCTTTATTTTGTTCATTGAGACTTACCTGGATGACATCCTTCCTACCAATGTGTCCCTTCTGTCGGCATAACTTCTGAATCAGCAAGACTTAGTAGCTTCTCCCCGATAACCTTTTTTGAAATACTTTTACCTCTTATTGGTGAGACTATTTACCTTCGGCAAGACACTATCCTGATTTACTCTAGTCTTACCGAAATGTATGTTCTCGTCACCAGTCAGTGAGACAATTCATATTCACCAAAACATTACTCCAAATACTTTTAGCTTGGCCGAACACCTCCACGTGCATCATTTGGTGAGACATAATATATTCACTATAACTTTTCACTGATACCCAAAAGCTTGGCCGAAATGACCCTTCTGTTTATTAGTCGTTATAGCGTATTGGATTCACCATAACATCACAATGATATCTCAAACTTCTTCCGATAAAGTTTTTCAAATGTCGTTTAGCAAGACACCAATGTTTCGCTAAGACGTTCTCCTGAATACGATTTTATATGTCGATATGTATCTCCTCTGTCGCTGAAACTTAAGATATGTCCTACCAATATATGTAACAAGAGTTAGTGAGAAATACACATGTCAGGGAGACTTTTACTCTGTCTTTCCGAAATGGAAAATGTGATGAAATATCACACTTTAGATGGATTCAAATGGATTATATGATGGAATATGGGCAAGGCAACACAAGGAAGGGATTTTATGCTTGTGACAAAGGCTCAATTTGGATACTTATGAATGCAAATGATTGTGAAAAATAGAAAAATTTTGGAGTTCTAACACAACCTCTTCAATGTTCTTCTATTTTTCTACTTAATGTATTTGATAACTTCAAGTATTCATAGACACTAGTACATAGACTTCAAAGTGTCCACCCAAATTGATTAGGATAAATTTATAACAATCGTGCTAAGATCTTATGCTTGCTTTACAAGAACTTTCACATTCACATGAATTTAAAATTGACCTTTAAAAATTCAATAGGATTTTACAAATATGAAATAATTTTCATTGAAATTTGAGCAATGGAATCTAAACACAAAAATGGCTAGAAATCTGGAACAAATCTAAGCAATGGTTAAAAGAAACTTCAACTAGATTAACTCTTTGGATGAAAATCACTATAAATCATAGTGATATAGACAAGGAACTCTAGAGAAATTTTTTTATCAAATGTATCCCCATCAGATTCACCAATTTGTTGGCTGGTTTTAAAGAACCAAGCAAATCTCATTGAGCATATATGAATTTTCTAGATTCAATCCTTATATACTCATGAGGTGATTGACCAATGAATGAAATGAAGCAATAATGCTTCCCTCTTGCACTCTGGGATCTACAAAACTTAGGAGGGTGATCCCAAAATGTGTATCCTACAATATTCTAAACAAATATATCACACATTATATAAAAAAAGTAGATATATTCCCATTTGAATGCAAAATAGAAGAAATCCTTCAAGAAACTATAAATTCCTTAAAGACAATTAAACACCTAAAGCTGAGAATACCATACAATACTAACTACAAATAAAATAAAGCAATTGTAATTTTTTTTATAAATCTTGTTCTCAAATTGAAACACTAAAACAATAGGAAATATACTCAACACTTGTTAGATCAAGGTCTTATCTTAAGGCAGGGAGTCAAATCACAACAAATTAAACTATAAGGTGAATTTAATTTCAAACAACCATGATCTCTATGTAATTGCATTACAAAACAAATATAAAATATTCAGAATCTATGACTACTTATCACAATCCACAGAACATTCACATAAACTCATGCTTTAATTAACATAGTTTAACTAATTCATTAAACTAGAGCCAAAATTAAAACACAATTCATTGAAAAACAACAATGAATATTAATGAAAGATCAATGATCAGATTTTCACTAATAATTCAAGTGAAATGTTACAAATGGAGAGACAATAGACTCAAAATATTTTCATTATTCATTTAGACATGCTTGAAAACCATACAATTTACAAAACTTGCTAGCTTGACTCAAAACCTAACATAAAGACTCAAAGCATATTTTCTCTATGTTCTCAATTTACATTTTTAGATCTAGAACTCAAGAAAAGACCTACACTAATGGCCCCAAATTCCCTTTTATTAGAAATAAGGGAGTGAAAGAAGATTTAGGAAAATAGTACACTTGTCACATTTTAATTTGATAACCTATACCAGTCATTTCATGAGGAATGGTTACAAAAAACATAAATAATATTCTCATTAGAAATAAAGGTTTTATTTTAGTTGGTGGTGATTCTTGCACCTTCCAAAGGGTAGTTTGTTGAAGAGAGTGGTCTTCAAACCATTGGAGCATCTTTATCATTCTCTTCACCAAAAGAAAAAAATCGTGCAAAAGGAAAAGAACCATGTGCATCCATATCTAGATCATCATCCAACACTTAGTCCAAGTCATCAATAGTCAACTTTTACATATCATATTTGAATTTTGAGAAACAAAACTTTTATGCATTATAATCTCTATGGCCAGACCTGCACTATACTTGACCATGTATATGTGTTCTCCATCCCTATTCCTACAACTCCAATAATTCAATGAAATTATTCTTCCATAACTCATATTATGTATCAGAAGGCCAATTAAAATCCAAGATTTCATCCATATTTTTTCTATAAGGAGCATATTTGGCCATTACTGAATTGGCCTCTTTGTCATATTCCTCCAGAAACTAATGATGAAATTGTGAGTGTCTAATCTGCAATAAACTAACAAGAAACATCAAACAAGTGTCAATCATGTTAGAAAACCAAATAAAACACTCCCGATGAGATTGTTGATCAAGAAAGATAAGAAAACATGAAGAAACATGAAATAAACCAAACAAAATCATGCAAACCTATCTAAATTAACCAAGCCTTCATGCCATAGGGGGAGTGTTGCTCCTTTTATGTGGAAAGAAGCCCTTTCCCAATCCATTTGATAAGCTTTGGTGATTGAAGATGATTCCAAGTATGGAATTGAGGTTAAATGATGAAACTATGCTTAAAAATGATGGAAATGGTGATAACTATGAGGTGAAATGCCTATAGTAAGAATGATTGAAGTTGTGGATCCATAATGCGAATAGAATGCTTCTATTTATAGAACTCAAGGGTTGAAGAATGATAGAATTTGGTGAATGTGGGATAAAATGGGAGCCAATGAGAATGTGATACTTGTCACAATTTTATTGGAGGAAGGTGGAGCACATTTTGGGAAATGTGTTGAGGAAAGGGGGTAAGAGGAATAAATGAGAATGGTTGAATATTTGAAAGGTTGTAAGAAGAATTTAATGAATGTGGTCGGAGAATTCAAAGAATGTAAGAGGAGTTATTGAAGATGTAAGAGAAGTTATTGAGGATGTGAAAGGTTTTTGAATCCTTTAGAGGGAAATTGAATGAGAGGTGGCTGAGAGGAATATTCCTTAGAATATGCCATTGTGAGGATAAATAGAGAAATTAGACAATTAATAGAAATGATTTTCATGTGCAACCTAGTTAGTTGACCATGGGTTGATTTAACTCTTGAGGATTTAAAATATGGAGGTTTTATTAATGCTGATTAGAAAGTGATTTAGGATTAATTAATTGGAATTGTGACATTTGATTTGATTGATTTAATCAAATGGGAGGATTTAGGGGGATTTAATTAAATGATTTGATTTAATTGAATATGATAAATATTAGTTAGAAGAAGGGTGAATTAATCAATAAATCTAATTATTTAATTAATAATTGAATCTGTGGAATTTACCTAAACAATATTAATTAATTAATTAATTGCTTAATTTGAGGTCAATTCAGAAGAAATGGTGTTAATTTATCAGAATTAGATACATAGTATCAATCATGACTTTTTTAAGTGTCTACATTTTATCCCTATTTGAAGTGAGGTATCTACTACGTTGGTTCAAAGAACAACACTACCAATATAAAAATTCAAAAAAATTATAATTTTTTGGATGCCCCACTACTACCCTAGTGGAAGAAGTTATGCTGCTAAACTACCCCCTTGAGAGATTAGGGGAAAATTACAAAATTAGGTCAAGCTCATGGAAAAGGTTCAACAATAATTTAATCACAAAAATAAGCCCACGAGATGTGAAAATAATCATACAATGAGGGAAATGGGTCAAAATGGGCTTTGTTTGGCAAAAAATAGATTAATGGGCTCAAAAACCCTAAAAATTACCCTAAAAAACCTTAAAAATTTTCATAAATAGGGTTAGAAGGGTCATTTTCAAATTATTTGCACACCTAAGTTTCTAGAATCCTTGAACTTTTTTCTTTGAGGTGCTGATAGAATGGTGACTTGTGTTCTCCCTAAACATCAGATGGATTGAGTTCATGAGTTCTAGCAGTCATAGGATGCAAGATCCTTGGTAAACCTTTTGAAACACTTCTCATTTTTCATGTTTTTGATGCATTTATTAGAGTCCAAATAGGTCAACCAAAAGTGGTCCTATAGGGTGTCACTTTTGTTATAGGCGGCATCACCTTTCTACATGCAAACTTGCATTTGTAGCATGACGTCACACAACATTGGAGGGTCTTAGAGTTATGAAAAAAAATTGGCTTGACTTTGCAAGATGGCATCACATAGCCTAAAAAGATTCTGGCATCATCCAAAAATGTTGACTCACTTTTGAGTTGTAGTGTCATCTTTGATTTTAGCATTGCCTTTTCAAAATGACATAGTGTCGCTTTTGCAAAAGCTAACTTTCCTTTTATTTTGGGAGATTTTAAAATTTCCAGAACATGATAGCTTTATTAAATTTGACATCATGGGAATCTTGGATGTAGGAGGTCCTGTGAGTGCTCCGCTCAAAGGAGCATAGGAGATGGATTTTTCTCCAAGCGAGACACTTGATAGATGATGCATTGTTTTTCCTTGGTTCAATTGGTTTTGGACACATGGCCTAGTTTCCCAAGGCGAGGAAACATCTAGCAATGATGACCACATTGGTAGAGAGATGGTGGAGACAGACCTCCTCATTCTATCTTTTGACTAGAGAGGATACTGTGACTCTAGAGGACATATGATAGATCTTGTAGATCTTGCGAATCCTCATACATAATGAGTGTATTATATACAATGTTGAGGTTGGTGGTGACATGATATTATAGCTATTTGGATTTGATTAGTATGAGGTAGATAGTGGGAAGATCAACCTTTCTTGATATGATGGGATTGCCCCATATATGACCTTATTTGTTGGAGCATTGATCTCAGGAGTCCTCATTCTCAATTGGTGAGCTAAAGGTTACAACATTGGATGGGGGATTGTTTGGTCCCAAATGATGAAGGAGATGATTGTCTATGCCTGGGGGCCAATTTTCCTAGCATTTTTATATCATGACATGCACCAAGTTGTGTACTATGGGGCCCATAATATTGGAGTGGGAGTTACACTTCTTCATGTCTTGGTGTATGATCACACAGCCATCTTCAGGCCCACCATTGTAGATGTTCAGATAGACTGTGATGATCCTTCAGTATACAGGCATGGTGGGATGACCACCCTCCACTATATAGGCATTATAGGCATTCCACACTGAAGGCGAGTCATTGATGAGATTATAGTGGTTTGATGGAGACCTTGGCTCCATTTCCATAGATGGCATGATGATGATGCCCAACTTTTTTACTATCACTAGGCTAGATACATGTAGGGGTGAGAGTGTCATATGATAGAGCCATACCTTTGAGATAGGGTTTCTCACCAATTTGGAGAGGTATTGGATGCACCCGATGATGCCCAGAGAGCCATATTTATACAAAGATCATGAGAGATAGTTGGGGGCAATAGATCCTACCCTAGCATATTGTTGATGACTTCAAGTAGTTAGTGATGGTGTCATGGGTGTACTTTGATGGTCCTCCAAATGTGGGAACTACACAGGAATATGATGCATATTGGTTTGTTCACACCCTGATTCAATGAACATTAATAGTTGTGCCAGTGGTAGGTAGAGGAAAAGTCCCCCAACAACCAAGTCATCAGCCACAAGATGGTCAAGGTAGAGGTAATGGGTGGGTAGGGCATGATGGATAGGTTCTACCATTGGTGTCACCCATTGGTTAGAGGAAACCATAGTAGCCACACCAGTAGGTTCCATAGCCACCACCACTAGGTCTCAATCCCAAGGATAGGAAAATAGTAGTGTTGCAAGCATAGATATAGGTCTTGATAGGGTAGTTGTAGCAGGTATAGGCTTAGATCCAAAACCTAATTCAAGAGATAGATTAGGAACGATAGGAGGTGGTGTAGGAGCACCAAAAGAGATAGGATGTGGGCCTCATATTGGCATAGGAGACAAGAAGGAGGTTGTAGCACAACAAGCATAGGGGTAGGCCACATTCCAAGTTGAGATGTATGTGCAAGTGATGCAGGAGGCATCATATTACAAGTTATTATATTATAGAGCCATGACATAGGCATGAAAAGAGCCTAATTTCTCCCATTTCGGTTAGGTTTCTCCTAGTAGGATGCTCAGCGCAAGACTATTAGGTAGACCATCAGGTTCACATCACCAAAGCTGAGGTAGCCACCATGGCAACAGACAAAGCAAGGGTAGCTTAGGGCACTGATGCTACACTAGATACCTTTTTTAATTATGTAGCCTGATTTATGATGTGTATACATTCATTGGCTGAGTTTTGATTAGCCTCTTGTATATTTGATGATGATACTATATATTTGATTCTGATTGTATCATGGCATTCACAAATTTTCATATATATACATGAGATGATTTTGATGCGATTATATTATGTGATGTTATTTTATTTTATGTGTGATGGAGGCATATGATATGGATGAATGTACTTAATGAATATAATTCTATAATGCTTCATTTTATGATGTGATGTGATATTATCGATCTATGGTATGAATGCACATGGATCTATATGGATGCACTTCATATGATGGATTAAAATATCATTCTCTAAAGGATGATGGATGCAATGATAAGTTTAACATGTTTTTTAGTATCATTTTCTATGTGATGTGTATATAGAAAATGTGATGATTTTAATAATGCTTATATGGTTATGCAATTGATGATTATGTAGATGTATTGTTTATGAGATGCCCAAAAAAACCAATCTATATTATGATGGATAATGTTTCATATTATGACGATAAGTATGATATGTAGTATGCTAACAATCTGTGGATGTAGATATATCTTTTTATTTTTGATTGTCATGATACCATGTTAGTATTAATATATGGAGAAGATTGAAGAAAGAGGGATCAACCCTTGAGTTTGAGATGATGTAGAAGTCTAACAAGTCTATGAGTTGTCTAGACTTTATTAGATATGATGATGAGTGATGATGATGATGTGTTACTCATCAAGGATTGGGGATGTAAAGAGCTTACTTTCCTTATTTTTGATAACACACATAGATACAATGCATTAAGGTATAGAAAATAAGGATGGTGTTGTATCTAGTGATATGGACTTTGAGTCAACAATCAAATAGGATGTACTTCAAACACTTCAAACATATCCGACTAAAACATATAAAGGAAAAACCTTCCCATGTAATAGCCAACAAGACATCTAAAACACCCTCCGTACAAACCTAAAAAAATTAACCATGACCAAGGTTATATTTCAAGAATATCCAACAAGCACAATAGAAAAAATATATGGATCAATGTCCCATTTTTTTCTATCTAGATTATTTTGATAATCATCAAGAGGTCATTGGAATGAGCACAATAAGATAAATCAACAAGACAAAGATTAAGTAAACGAACAAGCCAATTTTATTCATACCTCTATCCAAGCCTAACCTACAGTGATGTTTGATGTTGATGTCCATTGTAGGAAGGATGAATCCTAGGACATGATATTAGCAGATGATTGCAAGATTAATAGGATGATGGGATATTGATACCAAGAGTTGAACAACTTTTGTACCTATTGACCTAAACTTGAGACCTTGATGTTTGAGTTTTCACTTTTAATCTACCATACTTTCTTTTGAGTGCTTTACTAAAGGTTGGGTTTGATGATAATTTATTATGACTAGATGTTTATTGTGGGTGAACATTGAAGTGGGATGGATGATTTTGGAACATTTTTGAGGTTTTTTTTGGTATTTTCAAGATGTTTTACAAATGTTCTAATTTTCAAAATTTCCAATGTTTTTTGTATTTCTAGAGATTTTGACCAAGAACCTAACCTAAGGACCTATCCTAGGGGCCTCGGGGCCTGATCAAAGATTATCCTTACCTAAATTATACATGTAGAGACCATGTAGCTTGACATGATGACTTTTTTTTTTGAATTTTTCTATTTTTGACCTATTTTTGGATTTTGATATGTTTTGGATGTTATTTGGATTTTTTTTATTTTATGAATGTTTTTAGATTTTTTGATATGTTTTGGATGTTTTTGGATTTTTTTATTTTAAGAAAGATTTCAAGAATATACATGAATCTAATCTGATGTAGGTATAAGAACATGCCCCCAGCATGATAGAATAGACTACTCCGATATAGGTAGGAAAAATTGACCTTACGAATGTACCAAGTAGTTCTAAGATGTAACATGATACAAACACATGATCAAGCTATTATGCAGATGTGGATGTGTAATGAAAAGCAATGGAAGGTGATGGGTGAATGATGTAGAACAAGCTGAAGAGATAATGGTGGATGGAAAATGCTTATTTACACAAGGTACTTGATTGCTAGGTTTCCACCAAGGTACTTTCCTAAAGTGGCATCGAAGTGGTTTTCACTAGAGGATGATTTTTTTCTTTACTATTTTCAATCACCTTTTTTTTGTATTTTTCAATTTATGCCTTCCAATCTTAGGCATAATTTTTTTTAAAATGGGAGCTACTGGTGGGCTCCTATAGAGACTCACCTTCAGGTGTGGATAGCTAATATGCTCATGACTTGTAACTTGTCATGATGAAAAAGGGTCCCAACCAGTTGTGTTCAAATTTTCCCTTATTGTCTAGATTTGGTATATTCTTCTAATTTTCTTTCAACATGAGCTCTCCAACTTGAAATGACTGAATCTTGATCTTATTATAACTTTTCTTGAGATAGTTTTGATAGACCTATAGATGGTTCAAAGAATCCATGTGCCACTCATCCAGGATTTCTAGCTCATTCAACCATGACACCCAATATTCTTCATCAATAATGAGATTTTGGAATGATATTCTTAAGGATGGGAGCTTGATCTCAATGAGAAGGATGGCTTCTAATCCATAGACTAGGGAGAAGGGTATTGCACTTGTAGGTGTATGGATACTCATTTGGTAGGCCCATAAGACACAATTTAGCTGTAGGTACCAGTCATGACCAATTTCATTGAATATCTTCTTTAGGATCTTCAAGATGGTTTTATTTGTAGCCTCAACTTGGTTATTACCTTTAGGGTAGTATGGAATGGAGAAGCGATGTTGGTCATTAAATTTTTGGCATAACTCATGAATATCCTAGTTTTTGAAAGGTGTCTCATTATCTGAGAT
Source organism: Sequoia sempervirens (assembly GCA_007258455.2). NCBI lineage: Eukaryota > Viridiplantae > Streptophyta > Pinopsida > Cupressales > Cupressaceae > Sequoia > Sequoia sempervirens. The sequence continues at coordinate 608,082,250 of VDFB02281492.1, read as the reverse complement.
AAGGGCTTGTGGGACACTATAATGGAAAATGAGGTAGTTTATGATGAACTTGGATATTTTCTTCCCTATGATATAGGTCATGGGGATGTCCTCTACCCACTTTGTGAAGTACTCTATGGCAATGCTAATGAAATTATGTCCATTAGATGAGGTGGGTACAATTTTTTTGATGAGATCGAGCCCCCATTGTGAAAAAGGACAAGGTGTTATAATCAGTTGGAGTTCTTGAGTTGGTGCATGGATGAGGTTAACATGTTGATAGTGTAAACATTTTAGGACATAGTCATGAGCTTCCTTCTCCATTGTATGCCAGTGGTACCTAGTCCTCAATGGTTTCTTTGCCAAGGTCATACCACTAGAATGTGAACCACAAATATAGTCATGTACCTCAGTTAAAGTAGTTAAAGCTTTCTCAGGGTTAACGCATCACAAAAGGGTTCCTCCAATACTTTTATGGTATAGGGTGGCACCTAAGATAATGAAAGGGGATGACTTCTTAATAAAGTTTCTTTTGAGGTTTGGGGTGATCTCAGTAGGGAAAACTCCTATTTTTAGGTAGGTGAATATGTCATGGTACCAAGGATCACTAGGACCAATGATTTCACACACAAACACATATTCTAGTACCTAAAAAGCTACTATGAGAAGCTACTCTACCAGGAAGTCATGTTTATGGACATTGCATGGGATATCCAATAATGATTCGATTGTAGCCATAACATCAACTGTGTTGTTTACCCTAGGTATTTGCTAAAATGTGATGTTGATGAAGAATTCCTTGAGATCCTCCACCAGTTTCTTATACAAGGTAAGATTTTCTTCCTTTTTTTGGTATTTTTCATTGACCTAGTTGATAATTAATGACAAGTCCCCATAAACCTTAAGTGCCACAATTTTCCATTGTACTATAATTCAAAGTCATATGACTAGAGTCTTGTACTCCACAATATTATTGGTGCATGGAAAAGATAGCTTATATGACTTTGGGATGCAATCTCCTTGTGGTGTGATGAAGAAGACTCCTACTCCTAACCCATGCTAAGTATATGACCCATTGAAGTACACCTTCCAAGGGTCTACTACACTAAGATTGAAAATGGACTCATCTAGAAACTATGATACTAGGAGGTTCTCTAAATATATAGGTGCTTCCACCAATTGATCTACGATTACTTGGCCCTTGATATCTTTCCATTCTACATACTCAATGTCATATTCTATCAATATCAAGACCCACTTAGCCATTCACCCTATGAGTTTTACCATACATAGTAGATATTTTAGGGGGTATATCTTGGTGATGAGCTTTATTTGATGAGCAAGCATGTAGTGCCTAAATTTTTGTGCAACAAACAATACTATGAGGCAATATTTTTCAATGAATTTGTAATTTAGCTCATGTCTCACCATGATCCTATTGGTATAGTATATGGATCTCTCTTTACCTATTTCATCATGTTGTGCTATAAGAATGCCAAGGGTTGTCACTACTATTGATATGTACATGATCGATGGTTTGGTTTTGGATCGATGGCATGAGGACTAGTGGTGTTAGAAAGTATTCCTTGATTTTATTGAATATCTTATTGAATTTCTCATCCCACTTGTATTTTACCCCATTGTGGAGTAGATTATAATATGGGACAACTTTATCTTCTAACTATGCTATGAATCTACGAATGTATTGGAGTCTTCCCTGTAAGCCCCTTAACTACTTCAATTTCTATGTTGCTTCCATTTAAAGAATTACTTTGAATTTTTAAAAGCTTATCTCAATTCCCCTCATTGAAACAATATACCCTATAAGTTTTCTTGATTGCACACCAAAGACACATTTCTTAGGATTGAGTCATACTTTATATTCTTCTATTCTATCAAAAATAGAACCTAATGTTGCTATATGGTCTCAATGCTTCCTTGATGTGGATAGTATGTCATCCACATAGTCTTATATATATTGTTTGATCATCTCATGAAAAATTAGAGTCATAGCTCTTTGGTATGTAGCTCCAACATTCTTTAGCCCAAATGGAATCATGTTCCAATAATAGGTCCCCAATAGACAAGTGAAGGTTGTCTTATGCTAATCATCCTTTGCTATCATAATCTGGTTGTATCTTGAAAACCCATCCATTAGAGATAACATCTTTTTCCCTACTGGTAGATCTACAATCATGTTTATGTTGGGAAGAGGGAAATCATCCTCAGGGCATGCTTTGTTTATGTCCCTAAAGTTAGTGTAGATTCAAATGCCCCTAGTAGGCTTAGAAATTTGTACAAGGTTCAAAACGCATTTAGGGTAATGAATAGGTTGTATGAAGCCAACATCAAGAAGTTTCTACAACTCAAGTTTGACCAACAATGCAATCTATGGATGCATCTTTCTTAATTTTTATTTTACTTGTTTCTCCTCTGCATAGACTTCTAGATGATGGAATACTACCTCAGGATCAATGCCCAGCATATTAGCATAGGTCCATGCAAAATTTACTTTCCTTTCTTTCAAAAATGTAGCTAGAATTTCTTGTTCCTTGGTCAAAAGTGAATCTACATAGAAAGTGATTTGTGGTGTTTCTTTAGCTCCTAGATCGATTGGATTACATTTTTTTGCTAGTATTGCTGATTTTCTTGATGGATGGAACTAAGAGGAAGATTGAATCCCTCATCCTTTGGTGCCTCAAAGAGGTTTTCACCATCAAATATTTCCTTCATTTTTACTATTTTTGGGTCATAAAGTTCCATAGTATTATTTTCACTTAAAGACCTTGACATTACTCTTAGATTTACAATTTTGTGACTAAAAGATTCAATTGTTTCCCTATAGTATGCATGTGTGTACAACTCAATATCAAACCCTTGTTTATGATCTCCATATGGTATAATATCCCTTAGTCCCATGAATTCCAAGAGAGACTCATCATTTTTTAATGTGTCTAAGATTGGTGGTCCTCATTGGTCATAATCGACGAGTTGGGGGTAAACAAGTTTCAATTTAGTGGTTTGGTTACTTGACATGAAACACATGGTTTTGATCATAAAAATGAAGGAGTCCTCAAATAACATGGGTAAATAAGAGATAGGACCCTCAAAAGGATAATTAATCAAAATAGGTAATGACAAGGAAGCTTTGACTACTTTAATTGTAGCACCCTTACCAAGTATAGTTAGCTTCATTGGGGTACATCCAAGGCCAAGATTCTTAGGGAATTTCTCAGGAATAATGGGTTCAAACAAACCGTTGTCATTTTTCCAAATCTTCTCATTTTTGTTATAACCCAATTTAAACATTAATTGAAGACCTTTGTTGCTTTCTTCCATGGGGAGATCTGGCACAGGCCTTTCATCTCAATATAATAGGCTTGAGGCATCTTTTCATCTACTGCCTCTTTTCTTAGGTCTCCCCACTTTTTGAAGGTGGTAGCTTCTTCTTTGAAGGTCTGAGATGTTGTTTCAATTGGTTGTGGTTTCCCATGAGATCTAGGAGATTGAGGTAACTATCCTATCACAAAAGCACTCTTCTTTATTTTATAGTCCCCACATCCATGATCTTGAATGATAACCATAACATCTAGGATGTTTAGAATGGAAGGTGTCTTTTTCACAGAATTGGAGGCTAAGGTGGTTGGGTCAACATAAGGAGATGTGGGTCCTTCATCATTTTTTAAGACTTGGGGGATTTTATAATATTTGGCCTCTAGATTTTTACAAAATAAAAAGGCTCAAGGTCAACATGAATTGTGACTTCTTTGTTTTGATAAGGGAATTTGATACATTAATGGAATGTGGATGTGACATCTTGCATCCCTTAGATCCATGGATGCCCCAGGATGATATTATAGGGGAGTTCAAGGTCAAGAATCTAGTAAGTGGTCTCCATGATTGTTGGCCCTACTTGGATAGGGAGTTGAATGGGGACTTGAGACATCATTTCTTGATCATCATAAGCCCTAATAGTGATACTTGTTCCTTTCTCAATGAAATCTTCTACAAATCCAAAATTCTTTGTTAACTATAGAGTATAGATATTCAAATCTGCACCACCATCCACCAAGACTCATTTAACTTTATTCTTGTGGACTAAGAATTCAAGATGGAGTTCATGGTTGTGATATGGTTGGGTTGGGAGATCCTGATCAGAGAATGTGAGGACATGTAGTGTAGTGATATGTCCAATCATAGCTTAGAACTAGTCTACATCAAGATCTGTGGGGACGGAAGATGCAACTAATGCCTTTTCTAGGATTTCCCTATGTTCAGGAAATATTTTTAGAAACTCCATGATGGAGATTTTAGTGGGGATATTTTTCAGCTATTCTAGGACATTGTAGCCATTATGGATTGACTTTGGATTTGGTGGGTGCTTTGGATGGTGGTGAAGGTCCTAGAATGGTAATTTTTCTACCATGTGTGGTGACTCCACACTTGGATCTAGGTCCTTTTATATTAAAAACTATTACCCATTCATCCAAGGACATAATAACATGGTCATAAACATGGTTCACATTGTTATAACTCTTTCCTTTACCGTCATTGTTTCCTTTATTGTGATCTACAATTGGATTCATGTATATCTTGAGATCTTGATTCCCAGCTAGTTGTTCAATGGTTATGGTTTTATCATCAATGAGATCTTAGATCAGATTCTTGGGTCTCATACAACTAGCTATTGTGTGTCTCTTTATTTTGTTAAAATCACAAAGGTGCTTCTCATTATACCATGGTGGTTTAACTTGAGGCTCTTGATAATTTTCATAGATTGGAATTTTGATGAGATTCACTTGTACTATTTGTTGCATGACAAATTTGATTAGTTCCCCAAGTGGTGTGTATTTTCATTTAGGTGGATATTTATTTCTTGGGGGTGGTCCCCCTTGATAATTTAGGTTGTTGACGGTTTGATTGTTGGGGTTTTGTTGTGATAATGGGTTGATTTTTTGTTGTTGGTAAGATTTTTTTTGTGTATTTTCCCTTAGGGAATTGATAACAACTTTGGTGTCAATGACAACATCATTGGTAACATTTTTTTCTTTTCCCACATGCGAGGTTTGTCATTGTAACTTGTTGATGGTCAATTGTATTGGTATGTGGGTGTGCCCCCTTGTGATATAAGGGCTCTTTTGATGTTGAGAAATTTGGGAATCAATTGGTCATAGGTTGTTATGCATTGCATTTTCAAATGAAAGGAAAAGGTCCCTTTGAGATTGTAGATGAGTCCCAATTTGTTGTTCTTTAGGCATAACCCATTTTCTTTTATTAGCCTTGGCTCTCCATCATTACGAGAAGGATGAAAAATTTTCTCCCTTGTTTTTTTTTAGGTTGGATAATTCTTCCAAGCTCACTTCCATGCCTATGTTAAATGAATAATTATGTATGAATAAGTCCACAATTTCTTGAAACTTTTTAATTCTAGGGGGAAGATGGGAGAACCATTCCATTGCTAGACTTTCCAAACTTTGAGGGAAGAGTCACATCAGATAGGAATCGTCATATGCAACTTCCATATAGTGTATGTGGAATTCCCTTATGTGATCTTCAGGATTTCTAGTCCCATGGTATTTGTCAAATTTTGGTATCTTGAATCCTTTTGGGAATGGAACCATCACAATGCTTCTATAAAACAAATAGGGGCACAAATTCCCTTGGGATTTCATTTTCTTTCCTAATTATATGTCGAGAACTTGTTGCGAGAGTAGTTTAATTTGTGTAGAAAAATCATTTTATGGATTAGGTGGTGGAATGTATGTGTTTTGGGGTGGTATGGTTGCTTGGTGATGGTTGGGATGACTTACATATTTGGTTGTGTTTTTGTGAGAGGTTTTTGTAAGATTTTACGTGTAAGAAACACTTATTGGTATGCCTATAGTTGTTATGCCAACAATGCTTCTTATTGTTACTTAGCTATTAGTGATTTTGTTATGCATTTTGTTGCAAGGCTTGCTAATAGGCTTGTTGTTGTAACAAGGCTTGTTCTTGGGCTTGATGTGCTTGGTATTGAGCTTGAGCTTGTTGAGCAACTTCTATAGCTTGTATAGCCTATTCATTTAACATAGTCATGGAGGTGCTTATTGAGTGATGACAAGGGGTTGTGTGGTAGATGGCATGGTTGATGTGCTTGTTCCTTGGGAGACAACATTTTGGAGAGTTTGAGCTATTGTAGATGGTGTAATGATTGGTTGAGATGTTTGGATTGGTACCACTTGGTGTTGTGATATTAGAGTCATGCTTGGAGGATTTGGTATGATTCACATGTTGATTTGATTTGATTTTTTTTGGATTGGTATTTTTTGTAAAGGGGTTTTCTCTAAAACTTGGACTAGTGTGGATGTTGATGTTAAAAGAGGGAATGATGGGAATATTGGTGGTATGTTCCCTTGTAGAAGTGAGGATGATGTGTTAAAAGTTCCCAATTATCCAAATGAATCTACTTGTCCTTGTGATATAATGGGGAGAGACACTTTTGTATCAAGAGGGTATGCTAGTATTGCATAAAAGGTGGAGGGATTGTTGGTATCATGGAAGATGAGTAGTACATATGGATTTTTTGGATCTTGTGGGATGGTGTTAGCCATACCCAAGATAAAGTTAGCCTCTATATTTTGAGTGTTGACAAGTGGATTCCCTTGAAGGGCTTGGAGTAATGAACTTCCTTTGGTGATCATGGGTTGACTTGGATCATGAGAAGATGTTGGTTGTATGATGATTTGGATGATGCTTGGAAATGATTTCGGTGGCTTACATTAAAATTGAAAGGGATTTTATCCCATTCCTTTTCTAATGCCAACACGTATTGTGTGGGATTGAGCCTCATGATTGTGTTGACAATCTTGTGTGTTTCAGGGTTTTGGACTAGCTCAATTATTTCATCTTGGGTCATTCTTTGGAAATTGTTGGTGACATCCTCCACTTGACAACCTCCCTCTTGAAGATATTGTGATTGTTGAGAGGGGTTAAGTGAAGGGTTGGTAGATTTGGTTGACTTTTGATGTAGTTCTGCTCAAACTACATGAAGTGGATGTTTCTTTGTTTTTCTCCATGGTATTCTTGTGTTTTGATCTTGTTTGGACCATAAAATTAGGATCAAATTTTAGGAATATAGGAGGTAAACCTCTAACTATTTAGGTTGGTATAAAATTTAGGTACAAAAAGAAAATATAGGATGTTTTAAGGATCAAATGATGGCAGTATGAAAAATGAAGGATGAATGATATGGATTTTTTAACTTTTAAGAACTTTGGAGGAATACTAGAATTTAGGATTTTTGGATTTTGATTTGGATAATGGATTTATAGATCCCATGATGTTAGATGTTATCTTGAAATAAACTTGTCCACAAGGGTTATAATTTAACTAAATGTATGAGGAAGGATTCATCCACATACACTTAGAAAAACAAGGTGATATTTGATTTAGATTGAAAGATTTACCATAAGTCTAGCATGAATGATTTTTACAAAGTTCTGAAATTTGTTTGTGAGATGGGATTTGATTGATGATGGGACAAATGAAAGTGTTGGTTTGATCCTAGATGAACCTAGAGATACTTTTTTTTACAAAACCAAGGTATTGAAGAACATGCTATACCTCTAAAAATATTCAACTCTATGTGAGAAATTGAAAGCATTCGAAAAGACCCAAATTTTGACAATAATAGAATGAATAAAAGTTTGGATTATCCTTTGAAGCACATTTGTATAAGTTGTATACCAATCTATATTTGGTTTCATAAATTTCTAAAAGGTGTTTCTTGAGATCCTTTGGATAAGACACTTGTGATGATTGATAGAACTTGGTTTGAGGATTTTGAATTTGTAGGAAATCATGAGATCGAACACATATGTGCTGTCAAATTGTCTTTTATCTTGATTAAATGGATTCTTTTTACCACATTAACAATTCTTTCTTAACTTTCAAACTGAATGTCTATGTCATAACTCCTTTTCATTCCATGAGTTCCATTATGTGAAATTCAAAGACTCAAAGGAATATTTTTCCTAATTTGACTTTGGAGAGAAAAAATTGAGATATGGGCCCAAATATTTAGAATCCTCTAAGTATAAAATCCCTAGGGATAAGCAATAACATTTGGACTCTTCAAGGATATTTTTTCTTCCAAAGCGTTTGAAATTTTGATGACTTGTTGAATGTTTGTTTCAAAGTTTTAGATCCAAGAAAATTATTTGATTGACTCAAAAATTGAACAAACCTAGGATAGAAATGGTTATAATTTATTGGATTCTCACTTGTATTTCTCCAAATACTAAGACAAAGTGAACAGTTAGAGATTTGGCAACACTAGCTCCCCTCCATGATACACACTTCTTGAGACCACCAGATCTCAAAGTCCTAAAGATCCAGAGAACTTGATGATTTATTCTATTTCTACTTTGAATAGTACAAATGTGAGGCAACTTTAGAACAACCATTCTTCCACCAACAAGTATTAAGGATTTTTGATTTTTTATAGAAAAGGTTGTTGTAAGGACATCCAGTTCAGGGATGCAATGATAAACTCTATCAAGAAGTCTCCCAACCCTTACAACAAGGTATTTACACATAATAAAGATACTAGGGGAGAGCTATTACGTACCACTTCCCATCAATTGCAAACTTAAATTTCAATCAAAAATTTATATAGCAGTTTAGAATAGCTTAGCATTAGCTCATTACTGCTTGGGTCATTTCCTTGGGGTGAGTACCTTTTCCCACCAAGGCAGGCCCTCTATGGATAAAAATAGTGAAGAAGTAAATTTTTAGTTCGACTGCCTAGATTGCACTAGGAGGGAACACAAACAATTCCTTTCCTTCACAGTCACATGATTGTTCAATTTTTAGATCCAAATTTGAAATGTGTGGGTAATTTTAGGCAAGTATATGTAATCATAATGCTTTTGATTCTCAAGAGTTCTGAGAGGAATGAGAGAAGTGCATACGCATTTAAATGACACAAATTGTAAAAAATCAAGACAAATGAATACATTAGTTCTTTTTAAGCCCAAAATAGAGATGAATATTTTTTAGATCACCAAGCTTAAATATGAGTTTGTCTTTATTCAATTTTAGCCCAAAATCACTGCATTGTAAGTTCCTAATGTTCAATTTTAAACCAACTTTGAAAAAGCTTGAGTTGTTTGTTAAATTTAAGCCCAAAAATAACTCTAGTTGGTCATAAAATAGAAATGAAATACAAGATTAGAAAGCCTAATGTATTACAAAGAGCATTAAAAAATGCTTTTAGGACTCTAACTTAATTCTCCTCCCTTTCCTACAAAGGTGACACCACAAAATAAATATGAAACTCTACAACTAGAAAACACGATGTTGAAGACAAAGGAAATTCTCTATTGAATAGCAAAGGTGATGATCTATAGAGGATAGAGATAACATATGTGCAATATCAAAGGTGAAACTCTATCAGAACAATAAATAAGACAAAAGACAAAAAGAGTATACGTGACATTATAGCTGATGGAATGCAACAACAATGAGCAAAGGTGGTGCTTTGCAAGTAATTGAAGGAAATTATATAAGAAAAGGTGACTTTGAATGAGGCAAGGGTGATGTCATTCCCCTATAGCTACACAAAAACAAAATTTTAGCAAAAAATCAACAAAATAAACTGGTATGCCCTTCTTCTAGCACCAATATGTGAGTTTTGAATCTGCAATCAACTAAAAAGAAATATTAAACAAGTTTCAATCATCTTAGAAAACCAAATAAAACTCTCCCTATGAGATTCTTGATCAAGAAAGATAAGAAAACATGAAGAAACATGAATTAAACCAAACAAAATATTACAAAATTATCTAAATTAACTAAACCTTCATCCCATAGGGGGACTAGTGCTCCTTTGATGTGGAAAGAAGCCCTTTCCCAAACCATTTGATAAGCTTTGATGATTGAAGATGATTCCAAGCATGGAATTGATGCTAAATTATGAAACTATGCTTAAAAGTGATGGAAATGGTGATAGCTATGAGGTGAAATGCCTATAGTAAGAATGCTTAAAGTTGTGGATCCATAATGTGAAGAGAATACTTGTATTTATATAACTCAAGGGTTGAAGAATGCGATAATTTGGTGAATGTGAGATAAAATGGGAGTGAATGATAATGTGACTTTTTTCTCAATTCTATTGGAGGAAGGTGGAGCACATTTTAGGAAATGTGTTGAGGAAAGGGGGATGTAAGAGGAATAAAGGAGAATGGTCAAGGATTTGAAAGGTTGTAAGAATAATTTAATGAATGTGGTTGGAGATGTGAGAGGATGTAAGATGAGTTATTGAAAATGTAAGAGAAGTTATCGAGGATGTGTAAGGTTTTTGAAACCTTTGGAGGGAAATTGAATGAGAGGTGGTTGAGAGGAATAATACTTGGAATATTCCATTGTGAGGATAAATAGAGGAATTAGATAATTAATAGAAACAATTTTCATATGCAATTTGGTTAGTTGACCATGGGTTGATTTAACTCTTGATGAGTTAAAAGTTTGAGGATTTATTAGTGTTGATTAGAAAGTGATTTAGGATTAATTAATTGGAATTGTGGCATTTTACTTTATTGATTTATCAAATGAGAGGATTTAGGGGGATTTAATTAAATGATTTTATTTAATTAAATATGATTGATATTAGTTAGAAGAAGGGTGCATTAATCAATAAATTTAATTATTTGATTAATAGCTAAATTTGTTGAATTTAACTAAATAATGTTGATTATTTAATTAATTGGTTAGTTTGAGGTGATTGTGGAAGAAATGGTGTTAATTTATCAGAATTGGATACATAGTATCAATGAGGAATTTTTTAGGTGTCTATAGATAGATTCTCAAGAGTATTCTTGAACATATCAATATCACACACTCACACATATGAGAGATGCTTGGGAAACAATAGTTGTATCCACCTGATCCTTCCATGCTTGTAGAGGCTTTACCTCATCATATGTGTGTTGAATATTAGGAAATAGTACCAAATATATTTCATTAAGTTTTAACTTTAACTCTTTTATCTTTACCTTCAAAGGAGGAGCATACCCCTGGAACTTTTGTTCTTTAATCTTATTGAAAAATTTGTATTTTGGGCCAATCTTTGGATATTTATCTTTTTGATGCGTAGACCCAAATGTAATCAGCTTGAAATTATCAACCCTAGGAATCCGTCTATCCATGATAGGGGTAGCCAAATCCTTATCTCTTTGAGACAACTTTATTGCTCGCAACATTAAAGAATAATTGGAATGAATACTATTTAATTTACATTGAATCTTCTTATTCAAATGCTCCAAAATAGTATGAAATATTTTTGAATTATTCTCATACATGGTATCTAGAACCTATGCAAACAATTTCTTATACACTTCAACTTACAAAAATAATTGCTCCTTGGTGGGCTCATTTGGAGCTACACCTAATGTGCTTGGCTCCTCAACTACAAGTGGTTCTTGGCCCAAGTTGTATGAAATTATTTCTAAGGAATTTTTTGGTGGAGGAAGAGGAGATTGAGGATGTCTTATGGCAAAAGTTGGTGCAATGTGAATTGAGCTAGATGGGCCTTGGGTCCTCAATGTTTCCATCTATTGATTAAATAGTGCTAGCTCTATTTCCAATTCAACTACCCTTTGTTGAATCCTATTGTACTCATCAATAATTTCATTATATTTTCCATTGTATTAGTCTCTATCAATAATGAGACTCTCCACTATTTCCTTAGTGAATTTAGAAATGTTTAATGCTATTTCAACTACTTCCAATGTTGCGGTATTAGAAACTCTCCTTATAATCAATTTCCCACTAAAGTTAGTTGGTTCTGTAACTCTTGGCTTCCTAGAACCTAGAGACAATTACCAAAGGGCCAAGGAATCTCATTCCTCACTAAATGTTGATCCTTGTAGTGAAAATTTGGCCTCTTCCTCTATTTGGAACAAGGGCCTTTCATGCCCCCTTATTGTATCCATCACAACTACATCAGCAATATCCCACTCAAGAAGCAATAATATACCAATTTTCTATATAGGTGCTTCACTTTCTTCACCTATGATACCTTGAAATACCTTCTCACCACCTTCCTTAAATTCTATTGAATAATCTCCTCAGGAAGTTATGGATGTAGGCTGATCTCTTTTGCCACATTCTCTACATATTCTGAAACCTTAGCTCTACACACAAAATCTTATATCAATGCCTTGCAAGCTTTTGGCCTCAAGTCATTTGCATTGCTAAAACCACTTATATCAACCTTTCCCAATATAAGGCTACTTTCTAAAATACTTGATGCAACCTCCCTTGAGGAAGAAGGCATTCTTTGTTGCATCTCTTTAGGTGTAACCAATATGTCATCTTGATTTGTCTCAAGGTAATCAATTACCCCACCCACCTCAATCCTTTGCCTTTTGGCTGGTGGCTACTCTAATGGAGAAGGACCTCTTGGAAGTGAATTAATATCAATTACAATAGGTTTATCCTATCTGGAAGGTGATGGAACTAACCTCAAAGAAGAAGATACTCTTGCCACCTCTGATGTAGTAGGGGTTGGAAATGTTTGTTGCTTCTTTACTACCTCCTTCTTCCTAGAGTAGACTCTGACTTTTGGTTGTGGCTGATAAGAGGGTCTTTCATCCAATGTTTCTACTGGTTCTTCTTCCATATCCATTTCCTTCCTCTTGTCAATTATTGTTTTTTCCTCTTTCAAAATACCCAATACATTCTCAAAATTGTGCAACACATACATGACTCTATTTAGTTCACCCTTAATGTTGGAAAAAGGGTCATATTTGGGATATAATTTTGTAACCTTTCCAACCATCTTGTTGAAAGTGAGGTACATTTCTTTCCTTTCCTCCTATTTTTGAAAATAAAAAATATTCCTTTTTACATCTTAAAGATAATAGAAATTGTTAACAAAAGAGCCACTTCTATTCTTTTCCTTAAGAGTAGCAATGAAACCCTCTAGGTCATGGTTTCTTGGATGCACAATTTTCAATCCATAAGGTGCAATAACCTACCCCAATCCTTTCCATCATCCCTTTTTCATGAAACAATATACAAACATTGTCCACTCAAGAAATAATGAAACCTTCTTTAGTTACTCAAGTAAGTGTACCATTTTTTCTTCTCCCAATTGCCTCATAATCTCAAGGAAACCAATCCTCAACAAAAAATATCTTGTTAGTGCATGTGGATTCACATTTTTTCCATAAACTTTGAAAAAAAATTTGTTGGGGGATGGAATTATATTCCCCCAATTATGATTCAAATTTTAAATATACCTCCTTTCCAAGGGCCTTAGAAAATAATGTATTTCCTTAGGATTTCTCGATGGATCATAAACCAAGAACCTTCTCAATTTGGAGGAAAAGACATTATGGAAAATAACATAGTCAAACTTCAAATCATATTTATCTAGAATTTGAGTCGAACATTAGACAAGAAACTCAATATCATCCTCCTTCTTCCTTAATTTCATGTCTTTATAAAAATTCTTCTCTCCTTTGTATAGGAACATATGCATCAAGAGAAAATACCACAAGAACTTTACCCAATCTTTTCCTTCCTTTAGTACAGCCAAACCCTAGTGAATGTGCTCTACCAGATATGTGGCATAATCATAAACTACATTATAAGCTAGGTTTTGAAGGTGTCCTATGGATCAAAACTAAGAATTTGGCATAGGGAATAAACTACTTTCTTGAATTAATTGGAAAAATACTTCAAGGGGAAAGGTTCATATTCATCTAGGACAATTCTTATCTGTTTCGTTGATTTCCAAACCCCAGTGCTTGCAATATGTATGGGAAACATTGTTAACCTAAATAGATCCCTTTTTTTTTCATATTCTTTCTTGAAAGTGTAAAGATCAATGAGAATCATATCCTTATTACATTCATGCAACTAGAAGATTTTTGCAATATCCTCTCTAGTTATCTTGAGCATTTCAACACCATCGTATGACTTGAACACTCTAGAATTAGGGTCATACCTCATAGCTATATCCTTCAACAATTCCACATCTAGGTATACATTGGGGACAACTAACTCTTCCATGTCTAATCTCTAGGGGTTTCAAACAAGAACTCCACAATTTTTGTTTCCAAACCAGTTTTGGAACATTTTCCAACTTGCGTATGGCACATCAACATCCTTGATAAAAAATATTTGTCTAGTAAACCCTCTTTAATTCTAGAGCTATAAAATAAATCTCTTCCCTCAGCCTTTCTATTGGTTGAGGATTTCAATTGGTCAATAATGTCTTGGGAAAGTGGTATGGATGTTATTTCAGAACTAGGAACTTGTACTTTGGTTTCCTTTGGTAACAAGGTGGGTTCAGACTAATATAGGGTTTTGACATAGAGAGGTTGAAAACCTATATTTTCTATTCAAAGCCTAGGGCACAACTCAAAGGTAAAATTTCAATGGGTTTGATAGAAATTCACAACTTATACGCAATTTCAAGCCACTATAAAGAAACTAAAGAACATGCAAACCAATTCAACTAAAAGAAACAGTGAATATTTAACCTAATTCAAGAAATTTTGGATAAAGAACAAAGAATGGTTTTTTTTTTTACTTACAACTTTTTCACTTGAAGAACAACCTAATTTTAACTATGTTGAACTTTGGAATGCTCTTCTTGATCTCCTAGATGCTTCAAACTCATTTGCAATCTTCAATTATGTGAAAAACTAATTTTTTATGTGCATTTAGCTCAAGATTGGGTAGCTCTAGATTGTCTTTTCTACTAATACTACTTTCTCATGCGAAGAAGAATCTTACCCATAGCCACTTATTTGATTTTGAATATCAATCATCAATGTCCTTGTGAGATGGCACTTTGGACGACTTAGATTGAGTCAACAAGGTTTGAATTTCCATCACCATCATTCACCTATTCTTCGGCCAATGAAGTTTTTTTGGTTGGAATGCTAACTCATTTGTTTTGTGGGCTCCACATTCCTTTCCAAGTGGTGGAAGAAATCCATGTTTTTTTCACCCACTAACCCCACTACTTTTCATAAAACGTTATTTTATTCCCATGGGGTGAGTGAGGAATGGTTGAGATTCAAGCACAATGTTGCATCCCAGTCATCGATTTAAAACATTAAGGTGTTGGGTATGTGATTGTAGACTAGGACCCAAAATTGTAGTAGAACACATGTCTTTAGCTTGTTGACTCCACAACATTTTAGAAAGTATTATTTTATTCTCACAAGGTTGGCGGGGAACAACTAGGATTAAATCCTTTGATCTAACAATCAACAAATATGCACATGCATAAAAGTTATTTCTAAATAAGGATATATGACTAGGTCGACGAGAATAAGACCCTTGAGATTAATGACTTAAGACTTAAGTCATTTTTAACTTAAACAATATTTCCACTAGGCTTAGGAAGATTAAAGCAATGGAAATGTTTGATGATCGAGAAACCTAGAGTAAGGGGTTGGTAATAATATGTTCACAATGGCTCAAGTTGTAACTCAAGTGAAATGTAACTAGGTGTAATAAGTCAGTGAAGAAATATAATTCCCTAGGTTAAGACTATACAAATATGAAACAAGGGATTTTGAACCAAAACCCTAAGCCCTACCCTAAGGCAAAGAGGTAACATATCATCACGAGGCAAGGAACCACCTCAAATTTTTCAAAATTTAGAAGCTCTACCATAGGGAATTGTTTGATATATGCTCATTTACCCCAAATTACTATTCATGAATACATGGAGCATTATCGGAGAGTGAATAATGTGTTTTCCATGAAGCTGGTGAGAATAATGGAGGGAAAGCTAAATGGTTGTCTCTATAAGAATAAAATATTTTTAATTAGGTTGGAGGATGGTACATTTAGTTTCCCACTTTCACCTACTTTAGGGTGGAAGGGTTTGAAGGATATCCTTTCATGTTTCCCAGGTACCCAACAAAAAAAGTTACTATTGGAATTAGTAATATAGATGAAGTTGTCTCATGCTCCTTTTAACGCAACACATAAAATAATTTCTATCATATTTACCATCATAATGGGGAATTATAAGTGAAATGTGGCTAAAGTGGCCAATTTGTGTGAAGAAGAATTAAAGATGTAAAAATTTGAGTTCTTTACACTTCAAAGAATTAACTATGATCCAGATTGGAATATTGCAAAAGGGATAGCTATCAAGCATGCCCATGTTCATCATTTAGAATACTTATAGCTCAATTGTGATGAAGAGCTTGAGGTAAGGACAAGATCATATCAAAAAAATTCATTGCAATTAACTTGTATTCTTAAGCTCCATGACATTCAAGATTAATTGGATGAAGATGATGGAAAGGTTTTGAATCTAGTTTATAATTCAACCAAGGTTTATGATGAACCTATTCTATATCCAAATTATGAAAGGATAAATAATGACCATTAAGTAAATTTCTAAAAAAAAATTAGTGCATAGTCAATGATGGATTGATGATTATTGTAAGAATTTAAGAAAATTTGGGGTCATACCCACATACTCACTCAATACAAAGAAGAAACAAAGAGAATAAGGTGAATTTTGGTATGAGGAGCATACTAAGAAGAAAATAAAATCTAGAAAGTAAGATTCAATTTTCCATATTGAGGAGAGATATCCTAATGCCTCAAGCCAGAGAGGTTCATTAGTGCTAGCTAGCCAACATAAAGAAACTAGACCAGGTAAGGTCAAAGTGAAAGTGAAGCCTAGAGAAACATCTTATTCTATGGAAAATCCAAAGATATAACCTATGAATTATGAAGAGGTGAGAATGAAAATGAATACTTTTTCTCAAACAAGGTTTACATCCCAAGAGTTGCAACATTATTTACTTTTCCCCCTTCAATCAATACAACTACAGTAAAATAAAAAATTGATAAAAACTCATGTGGATCTAGATGAGACCTCTGAGTTAAATGAATATCAAATCAAGGAATAGATAGAGAAATTGGGTGCCATGATGGAATCAGTAAAAGAGAAGAAATATAAAGAGAAACCCATGGTACAACCAATGGTAGAAGAAATACCAAATATAGGGTCAATTCCTATAGATGTTAAAGAAGAGGAATTTATAAGAGGAACACTCACCCCAGAGGTGGGAAACACTGAAATAATTTTTGAAAAGGAAATAGGATAAACTATAGGACATGTTCCTATTAATGATGTTGTTATTGAAGATACAATTCATTCCAAACTTTTGCTAGGGGATGGTGAAAATGATGTTAAAAAACACAATTTTTTGAAAAGAAAGGAGAAGACCAGATTGAAGTTGAAAATATAGAGTCTATGCAAAATTTGGATGGTGGGGTGAGGAATGAAAAAAATCTTGTTATAATAGGACATGAAGAAGGTGACACACCTAAGACTAATACTAAGCACATTGTTGGATCGAAAAACATAAGTCTTGGAGATGAAAAGATACTATTGAATCTTGGTAATCCAAAATCCATGCCAGTGAATACTAAAAATGTTCCAATGCCAAAGAATGTGACAGGTAAGGTTAAAAACATAAGAGGAGCAGTTCCTAAGTGTACTAGAAACTAGGAACAAATAAATGTTAAAGAGATAGAATATAATGAAGATGCACTTGATTGGATGGTCAAGTAATTGGTTTCCCCATTGGAAGTGGAATTAGTACCTCTATATCTCAAGAGCTTAATGAAAGAAGTGGAAACTCCTAAACCTAGGCAAAGAGAAAAAACAAAACATGTTATGTAGAAGAATGCAGGTGGAGGAGGAACACTCCATATAGCTACTCTGGTAGTGGATAAAAGAAAATATGAAATAACACCCAAGGAGCATAGAGTGACAAGTATCAATGTTGGACATTCATCTTGGGGAAAATAAATAGAAGAAATGAAGATGAATTTAGAGACAACTTTCACCAAGGTGCAAAAAATTAAACATTAAAAAAGAGAGCTAAAAGAATAGATTACCCAGTTGGAAAATTTTATTGTATAATAAGCTTAATTTGGCCAAACACAGGCCGAATTGCCTCTGAATCTAGTACTCATGTCACAAGAGTGGGTGAATGTTATCACAACACTTCACCATAAAATGAGTGTGTTTGAGGAATAGATCGAGTACTTGGTAAGGAAAGGAGAAGAATTAATCACAGATGTGATTGGGAAGTAGAGGGAGGAATACCAATGGTATGAAAAGTCTAAAATATTAGAAGAAGAATGAAAGTTTTTCCAAGAGAAAATTGATGGTAAAGGGAAAGTTTAAAGGCTCTCATTTGGATAGATTTCTAAGAATTGATAAGTAAAAAGATAATCATGGAACATGAGGTTCCGATGTGTGGAAAATGGAAGAAATAGGTAAATTGGGAAGGTGACAACCTAGTACAATGTGTAGAGGGATTTGAGAAAGTTACTAAGAAATTCAATAAATTGATTGATAAGGATCAAAGTTTCATTGAAATTCCAGCACGGTAATATTGTGATCCCTGGACACTAGGACATGATGGTAAAGAAGTAAAGGTTTTCAAGGATTGATGAAATTATATAGTGTAGAAATACCATGGTCAAATATGAAATAGAGAAGATGCAGAGGAATGCAAATATCCTCTTGATATCATAAGATTATACCAAGATCAAATATAGCTGGAAGGTAGTTTAGGGAATTTTGAAAGAACATATGCATCAAGTATTGGTGGCCTTCTAAGAATAACAACTGAAGAAAGGTCAAGAAGAGTTATCAGACCCAAAGTATGATGCAAAAAAATTAATAATAGAATATCAAATACCAAAAATTAGCACAAGGATATGTTGTTGAAAGTAATTTTGTAGGTTGTTCTTGATCCCAGTGGAGGTGTATTGTCCCAAAATTTGAAGAATACCAATGGCCTTATTTTGTGTAGAGCATATGAGTACCAGAGCTTGGATGTAAAGACTAATGCAAATGAGGAAGTCAAAGCTTTGACTTTGTCTAGAAAATTCTAATGGCAACTGGCATCTAACACATGCTATTTTTTGATCTATTGTTTATGATTCCCTTTGATAGAATTAAGTTTAAAATTTTGGGCCTTGTTCCTATAAAAGGCCATTTAATTCTTTACTTTTATTTTTAAGTTCAAAATCTATGTATGTTGAAAGAGCCAAAACTTCTTTAAGTTTTGTTCTTTTTTCCTCTTTTTTGAATCATTCTAGATTAAAAACTTGTATGCACATAGAAATTGATCAATATCAAAGCTAATTTGAAAGCCACCACTTGGTATGAAGTCTTTTGTAGCTAGTTTTTTGTTCAATTGGACAAGACTATATGTTGTGTCATTTAAGGGTGCATACAGAACCTACCTCATGTCCAAATAAACATTCCTTTCTTTAAAATATTGCATCATTTTGTGCCTAGTTGTGAAGCAATTTGGTGAAGTATAGTGTGGTTTTCTTTGATTTGGTTAATTCTTGAGGCATGCATGGATAATACTTAGGAGCTCTTTTACTTTTCAAGTATTTTTAATGCTTTTTTTAATATTAGATGTTTAAATTTCAAAAATGTTCCAAAAAAGAGATGAATGAATGGAAATCTTATTGCAAATCTTACATATTACTGAATGCTTAAAGCTAA
The DNA here is from genome assembly GCA_007258455.2 of Sequoia sempervirens. NCBI lineage: Eukaryota > Viridiplantae > Streptophyta > Pinopsida > Cupressales > Cupressaceae > Sequoia > Sequoia sempervirens. Next base: position 608,062,704 of record VDFB02281492.1, on the reverse strand, counting down.
CTCTACTTAAGTGATAGTAGAGTTATTTGAAATTCATGAAATATTATTACATATCTGTTGATTTCATGAAATTGTTTGATGACTAGATCAAGAATATCTTTCACAAAACCTTATGATTCCTTTTAGAACTGGAAAGTACCATTTACCCCCCATGATTAATATCAATATCACAATGAACCCTGATGTGAGCCTAGTATGGTGAAGACTTGACTTAAGTGAGCCTTGGGATTATGCTGAGCTAGCCTAAAGATTTAGGTTGTCCTAGTTTAGTCTTACATTTCCATTATATTACTGAATGCTTAAAGCTAACTCTACTTAAGTGATAGTAGAGTTATTTGAAATTCATGAAATATTATTACATATCTGTTGATTTCATGAAATTGTTTGATGACTAGATCAAGAATATCTTTCACAAAACCTTATGATTCCTTTTAGAACTGGAAAGTACCATTTACCCCCCATGATTAATATCATTATCACAATGAACCCTGATGTGAGCCTAGTATGGTGAAGACTTGACTTAAGTGAGCCTTGGGATTATGCTGAGCTAGCCTAAAGATTTAGGTTGTCCTAGTTCAGTCTTTCAAGTAAAGATAGGTTCCCGCGGTCTATCTCTAAGGATTTATCTACACTGTTGGTGTGTGACTAACATCATGATCAATATGAACTAGTGGTAGAAGGAGGGAATTTTTTGTTGTTCTTTTGGTTTTGTTAAGGTTGAAGTTGGATTCTCATAGAGTCACTAGATCTCAGTCTAGTAATCCTCATGTAAATTTAGTTGAACTTAGTGGTAGTATGATACAAAAAATTTGTACTATTTTTATACCTACCTCACCTATAGTGGTGGATTTCTTAAAAGTAGAGTCACTGATCCCATTTGCAGTGTATAATGATCTCCCCAAAAATCTAGACAAGTTGTGTCCTAAGTATTACCTTCACAAAGATGCATAAGAACATGTTAGTATCTTTGAGGATACATGTTTGAGAGAAAGGATACAACATGAAGATGTATGTATGTTAGTTTCCATATGCCTTAAGTGATGAAGTTTACCAATGGTACGTCAAGCTACCTTGTAACTTAGTTAGATCATGGCAAGAGATGGAAATTTAATTTTTAGCCAGGTTTAGAACATCAGTTGATCTTGCCTTGTTATATCACCAGTTTTCTCAAATCAAAAGGTTTGATGGTGAACCTATAATTTATTTTAATGATAGGTTTCAAAAGGATTATTCTAGGTTACAAGTGCATTATGTAGTGGATAACTTTTCTGCCATCATAGTTTATTATACAATAGTAGATCCTTTAACTGCTATGTTTGTTAAAAGAAGGGTAAATCCTCCCACCACTTTACCAGAAGCCTATGTCGAATCCATAAGTGTAAATTTATAAATGAAACACCTCGAAAGTGGATTATCTATAAATGGCAGAAATGGATTGAATAACTATCAAGTTCTAATTATGAATGGAGTCCTGATAAATCATCCAATTACTCGTGATTGTTTTCCTTTGGTGGTCTAGAATGAGACATTTCCTCAATAATTTCTTTCAATCAAGAAATAGTCAAGCTTTAGTCCCTCACCCTAGCCTAGCTATCACAAAGCTGCATCCTAATGGAAATTATTTCTTCTCATAGACTCAAGAGATTCAAAAGGTCAAAAATCTTGATGATAATGAAGAAATTAAGGAAATCATAGCTCAACTCAAAAGATTAACTATAGAGGTTACATAGTTAAGAAATAAGAATCTTTACTCTTAGAGTAATAACCAAAGTTCATAAAGTTGAGCATATAATGCTCCTAGACCACCTAGAGCTTGGACCACACAACCAAATAATGGAGGAATATCCACACCTTTAAATAACACTAATTACTTCAATGATATACCTATATCAAAGGTGAATTTAGCTAATCTTGTGATGAAAAATTGGTGTAGAATCCACAACATAAATGATCATTTTGAAGTGGATTGTCTATAGTTTAAAATAGCCTAAAATATTTTTCTAGCTGCTATGCACTAAAAAAAATAGTGTGACTCTCATCTTCCTAAGGGAATGAATTAGTTCTAGTAGGATATGATTCTACTTTGGTTATTGAAAGTTACAAATGTGCCCAGTCACCTATTGTTGTCACAAGTCATACTTATGAGCATGAAGGAGATATTTTAGTCATGCCTTTATAAACTTACACATTTCCTTAGCAAGATGAAAATAAACCTCAAGACAAACCTAATGAAATTCATCCTTTCCAAAATATTTGGAAGGGCATAGCTATGACCTAAGAAGTAATGCAAATGGTGAAAATAAATTCAAAGTGTCACTGACTACACCAATCTCTCCAAACAACTTTAATACTCCACCTGACAATAATTTGAGCAATACGCAAAGGTTACCCAAAGTGACCCCTCAATATAACTCATCGAGAGATTCACGAAGTGAAAAAGTAGATTACACTAATAAAAAAAATTGATAACTATTTAGAAAAAGAGATCAAAAAGGTAAAAATTATCCTCTCTTTATAATAATTTCTCAAAATGCCTATGATCAGGAAAGATTTCTTGAATACTTTAGAAGATTTTCCAAAATAAGGAAAATTTAAATAATTTTAGGCAAAGGATAACTCCATTACAGAAAAAGACAAAAAATATTACTCCTATGGTGGACATGCAAGTAGCCTTCTATAAAGGGAAAATAGAATCCCCACCATTTTTGCTCATATTGAGAATATTTGGTTAAATTTTTTATAATTGTTTAGTAGATTATGGAGCATCTAATAATCTGATGCCTTTATCGATAGGTCAGATGCTAGGTTTAACTCCGAATAATTCCTTGAAGAAATTCACTCAGCTTGAAAAAATTGAAGTAAACATAGTTGGGAATTAACCAATATTCATATCCAACTAGCATCAAATCCCTGAATTCAGTATTAGATAGATATTTAGGTTGTTGAGATACCTAATACTTATGGGATGCTATTGAGTAGGGATTGTTCAAAAACTTTGAATAGATACATGGCCACTGATTTATCACATCTGTGGATACCATGGAAAGGATTTTCTAATCAAATCAATATTGAAAGAGAGCTATGCATGAAATATATTATCACTAATTACAATAAAAAATTAAGTTCTATACATAGATGTAGAACCAAGGCTTTATAAAATTCAAAGTTAAGGAGTTAAAATAGAATAATTTTTCATGTGTAATGCTAAAAGTCATAATTATATCTCCTAGAGCAAACATGTTAGTTGAATCAGATTATGATTCTTTCGAAGAAGATGATAGTCATTTAGATAAATTTTGGAAGAATATTGTTATAGAATCTTGAAAGAGGGGGAAATTTGAAAATTTTCTAAAAAATTTATTGTTGCAAGGTTGGTGTAGGTTACACAACTCTACACACTCAAAATATATTTGCATGATGTGTTTGGATATCATTCATAGAATTGAAAGCTAGCATTGTTCAGAAAACACTACACTTGGTAGGCCTGAATCTAAAATCCTTGGAGACAAAATGCAAGCTAAGCGGATTGAAAATGTTAATATATCCACTCTCATAAATGTTGAGATCAAAGCTATTGAGGATAAAAATTGGACCCTTAGATTCAATGGATCTAAATAAAAATAAGGAATTGGAATTGGAGTTGAACTCATTAGTCCATAAGGTAAATATTTTCTTGTTGCTTATCAATTACAGTTCCAATGTACTAACAATGTGGAAAAATACAAAGCTATCATTCATGGTTTGATGCTTACGATCAAGAAGAAATTCAATATTCTCAAGGTGTTTGGTGATTCGTAATTGGTGGTCAAGCAAGTTCGAAAACACTATATTTTTCATTACAAACATTTTTCTAGTTACTGACACAAAGTATGGGATCTAATAGAAGATTTTGATTCCTTTAACATCACTCATGTCCCATGAAGATTCAAGCAAAGAGACAATGCTCTAGCTACTACTGCTAGTGCTCTAGAAACTTTGGATTCTTTCTATTTGAGGATATTAATAGTTCAATTGGTGTAGTTACCTTTAGTTCTCAATAATGTTACAAATTTGGAAGTGTTCAAAGATGATTGTCACATATTGGAATTCATTACTAACACTAGTATCTTTGAGGCACAAATAATCAAAGAAATAGATCGCCCAGATGGTGAAATTCAAGATGAAGAATTAGCTCAAGCTAAAGATAATACTATTTTTAAAGGGATAATTGAGTTGGAGAGACTGTTTGATGTAGATCAAATAATCTAATAGAAAGACCTACCTAGAAGTGATGGAGGGTAGTCTAAATTATATAATTTGAATATTAAGGAAGATCTTTAGAATGTGTTTATAGGGGAGGTTCGTACTATAGAAGAAAAAGAAATATTTCTCAGGAACTCAATGATTATTGGAAGGTTATAGCTTGGACATATAGAGATTTTAAAACTTATAATACTTCCATTGCCACTCATACAATCCTATTAAATCTTGGTATAAAACCTTTCTAAAAAAAATAGTGGCCTGTAAACACACTCTTGGAACCTTTGATCCAAAAAGAAGTACAAAATATCCTCTTAGCTTAGAAAAATTTTCCTATTAGGAATTCCACTTGGGTGGAAATTTTGGCTCATATCAGAAAGAAGAATGGAAATATATGACTATGTGTGTATTCTCAAAATCTCAATAAGGCTTTTGAAAATGACAATTGTCATTTTCCTTCAATGGAATAAGTTCTAAAAATTGTTAATGGTTTGCAGATGTTTTCATTCTTGGATGAATTCTTTGGATACAATCAGGTAGTGGTTGCAAAGGAAGATAGGGTAAAGATAGTGTTCACTACAAAGTGGGGAACTTTCACTGATAGAAGGATGCCTTTCAAATTGATAAATGTTGGAGCCACATTCCAGTGAGCTATGCATTATTCTGTCTAAGATTTTATAGGAAAGTGTATCATTATATACATGGATGACCTCACGGTATTTTCAAAAAATAGAGGAGACCATGTCCATGATCTTAGAGAAATATTTTAAAAGTGTGAAACTTATGGAGTTTCACTGAATCCTAAGAAATGTTTTTTTAAGGTAATTGAAGGAAAATTGTTGGGACATGTTATTTTTGAAAGAGATATCTCAATAGACCCAGATAGAGTGAGTGCTCTACTCAAATTATAGCCCTTAGGAAGTAAAAATAATTAGAATTGTATTTAAGTAAGATCAATTTCATCCAGAATTTTATTACTATATTTTTTGAGATAGTGAAACCAATCAATGATATGTTAAAGAAAGATGAGAAAATTGAGTTGAATAATGAAGCCAAACTCACCTTCAAGAATATGAAAGCTACAATTGTGGAAGAGCTAGTTTTGGTAAGTCTTGATTATGTTAAACCTTTTTATATTTAGTCGTTTGCTTCTAATAATGTGTGTAGCAGTGTTGACACAAAGAAGCGAGAACAAAGAAAAAAATTTGATCATTTTTATGAGTGCTCCATTTAAAGAAGAAGAGCTCGTATACATAGATGTTGAAAAACAAGCCATTTCTTTGGTTAAAGCAGTGCAAAAATTATGAAATTACATTCTAAAAAGTATAGTCAAGGCTATTGTCCTTGATGTTGTAGTAATAATGCTACTAACACAGAGTGAGCTCAAAGAAAAAAGAGCTAAGTGGGTTACGATTTTGTAATTATTTTATTTAGATATTATACCCTTGAAGCTAGTCTGGGGACAAGCTTTAGTTAAATCTATTGTTGAGATTGATCCATAAATCTCTAGTCAAAAATATACTCTGGATGTGAAATATCAAGATGATTGGTATTCAAATATATGGCATTACCTAGTTAGCCATAACTGCCCTAATCATATGCAAAGAAATAAGATAAAAGCCCTAAAGATAAAATCTCAGAGCTATATGATTAAAGGAGGGGATCTATTCAAGAAAAATCATGAAGGAATTTATCTAAGATGTTTAAATAAGACAAAAGCAAATGAAGTGTTACATGAATTACATGATAAATTTGGAATAGTTGATGGAGTTCCTTTAGCTATTACACATCTTATCTTGAGGGTTGGTTATTATTGGCCAACTATTTTCAAAGATACCTATGAACACGTAAAGCACTATTACACATGTCAAACAATGTGGAGAAAGGAAGATTTAATGCTCAGCCATTACAGTCAGTGATGGAGATGCACCTTTTCTGACATTGAGGGTAATACTTCATCAACACCATCAATCCTCCATCGTTGGTAGGTCACAGGTTCATGTTGAATACTACAGATTATTGTACTCGATAGAATGAATTGTGTCATAGCAAACAATGTCGTGCAAAGGTGGTAATCAAATTCTTAAAGGAAATTTTTATTACTAGGTTTGGAGTACCATATGTGTTGGTATGTGATAATGGTCCTACATTTTCCTCATTAAATTTTTATAACTAGGAATTTGAATACGGTATAACATTAAAATTCTCATCTAATTATTATCTATAGGGAAATGGATTAGTAGAATCATCAAACACGAATTTGTTGGATATAATCAAGAAATTAGTTGAAAAGAATCCTAGAGAATGGCATTCTTTACTAAAAATTTCCCTTTGGATAGATCATACTAGGATGAAGTCTGCATTAGGGAATTCTCCTTACCACTTAGTCTATGGAATAGATCCTATATTGCCTATAAACTTGAAATTCTCTACTTGGAAATTTTCTCAAGAGTACATAGATTAGATGATCAGACCAAAGCTCAATTGTTGCAACTAATTCACTTATATGAAAAACATACCTGAGCTATAGATCATTTTGCTAAGCACCAATCTGTGGTAAAATGATGATTTGACAGAATGGCTAGATTAAATATTTTTATGATATCTGATTTAATCTTGTATTGGGAAAAAGATCATGACCATAAAGTTCAACATGATAAGTTTGAAAAGTTATAGATAGGTCCTTACCAGGTGTCTAAAATTTTAAGGGACAATACTTATAGACTTAAAACTTTAACTGGAGAAGATGTCCCATTGTATGTCAATAGGAAATTCCTAACACATTACTTCTCGGCCTAGTGTTAGTTGCTAGTTCCTAGGCTAGTCTATAAATAGTTTGTAAATATTTTTGTTTCTTTTTGTAAATATTTTTTATTTTGTAAATAGTGTTTTTTTTTTTGGGTGCTCTCTTGTTGCTTTGTTTTTTTTCTTTCTATGGTTTTGTGTCTTCAAATTATATGATAATTAGCAACCTTTGATGGTGGTAAAAATAATAGAATCTCAATTCTAGAAATATGATCTATGCTTTGACCGAAAGTAGCCCTTTAATTATAAAATATTTGAGAATTGTTTGATTCATTTTAGTGTGGCTTGCATAAATCATTTAGTCAAGGTTGAGCTACAAATGCCCATATCTTAAATCATTCTACTAGAATTTTGGATAGCAATTGTTTGCATTGAGTGAAAAATCAAAAGGTGAAATTTGCTAATGCTGTAATTCTTAACCTAATAAAGGGCTTAATTTATTGTAAGTTGCAAAAAATGAGCTTACATTGAAATATATTAAAAGAAAAAAATGAATATCAAAGAAATATCAAAAGAAAAAAAAAAGAGTTCAACACTTTAGGCTAAGTATCTTTACCAAGGCTATGGAAGCTTGACTAGTAGTTGAGCTATGTTTGGGGGAATTACAAAGATAACCTTATCGAGGCTATAGACACTTGACTAGTAGCAAGGCTCTATCCAATGTTAGCTTAAAAGGAATTTCCAAATTATGTAGGTCAATGCAAACATTTTTTTATGGTCTAAGTTTACTATAGAGAAATTAATCAATTGGAAACATATGAGCTCAGTAACATTTAATCTTGTATGCTGTCTAAAGTGAAGAAATAATGTTAGAATGAGGGTCTAACTATTTATAATTTGAAGATTGAAGAAATTTGAGGCATTGTTATTAGGTTTGGAATTGGCTTTCTATTTTTTATTTATTTATTTTTGTTGTTAGTTGTTGTGTGGTCTCACAACATGCCCCATTTTTCTCCTTGGAAAAATGTGGAAACCCTTTTTTTCTTTGTTGCCTCTCTTTTTTGTCCATTGTCTTTTCTTGCTTTGATGCTTTCGAAGGAAATGGTGAAATGAAAGTTCTATTTTAGCCTGCCTTATCATTGCTAAATTCTTTGCCTATCCCAAATTCAGAGTGTCATGATTTCCTTTCCTAGGTTTTATCAAATTTTTAGACCCCAGAGTCCCAGAGTTGATGTAGTTGTGTGAAGGATATTGTATCTTTGGCTGGTCCATGTTTCCCACCTGGTGGATAAATCATCCTGGTGCATGCGAGTCCTTTTTTTTCATCAGTTAGTTTGATGGTTGATTTTCATTTCTTTAGTTAGAGGTCAAAAATTGGAGATGAGCCATAACATTTTGTATCTTTGGTAGTGAGCAATAAGTTTTTGCACTCTGGTTGTGAACCCTTTAAGGATAGTGAGTCCTAGTAGTGAGCCATTGTAATATTCTACATTTGGATATATTATACTGTGAGCTAATCATCACCGTGGTTTTTCCCATTTTGGGTTTTCCATGTAAAAATACTGGTGTTCATGTGTGTTGATACATTATATTGCTTTCATGTTTTCTCTTGTTAATTTAGTCAAACTTGTGATAATGTTTAGATGGTGTTTATGTGAGTGGTTTTGTAGAATATTGTTTCACCCCCTTCTTAGTATTTTGGGCATTCAACACCATGTTGACTCAAAATATTTTCCTTTATCTTTATCTATTTATTTGTCTTGTGTTTTTCTTTTGGGGATGATGCAAGGCATCAAGACATTCATGTCTCTTCCATACTAGCCCAAAATATTTTTCTTTTTTGTCTCTCTCTTTGTGCCATTCTTCTTGTTCCATGAATATTTAGGGAATGATGATAGTTTCAAGCTCTCTAAAAAAATTGTAGCAAGAACATACTAACCTTGAATTCATGGATCCCTCATGTGTTTAGAGTTTCATTTTCAGGGAAGCCCCTTTCTTTTTCATGATGTAGCTTGATCTAGAAACATATGACCTGGTTGATGGATTTCCAAATAATCTCTCATGTCCACTTTATTCTTAGCATTTATCATTTTCCACTTTAAACTAATTTCTCACAACATGGCTTTTAGCAATTTCTTTAAGGTGGGGGCATACATTGGCATTACTCTTTTTACATTTTTCATGTTTCATTGTGTAGTCTTCTTACATCATGTGACACATACTTTTCTTTATGGTGACATTGCGTGTTATTTCCCTCAAGAGTTTGATCTCTATTAGCATATTATATTCCTCTTATTAGCCTGATGTGACACACTACATCCCCTAAGTTGTGAATTGTCTATTCTTCAATTTGTCCTCTCTTGGAGACATTAGGCATAATGTTCCCTAAGTTATGACCTTACCTGAGAATTAGCATTGATGTAAAAAGGGGATCAGGGGTGAGATGGAGTGATGGTTGCAAATTTTTCTCAATTCCATCAACACTCTAAAGAAAAAATTTGTCTCAAAATTAACATGGGTTTTTTGAGAGTAGCTTAGAGATGCATTTTTTAGGACTAGAGGTTGAAGGTTGTTCTTTGAAAAGGATTACATGCACTTTTGACAAGAATTAGGGTTTTCTAGTTAAACCCTAGATATACATAGTCATGGAATCATACAAAAGTTTCTAATTTGATGGTGACCTTTGTTTGCTAATTGTAGGTAGCTTAAGTGATAACTTAAGCCTATTATGTCTTGTGAGGAACTGGCCCCTTCACCCAACAATTACCCTCTACTAAGATAATATTTGTGGAATATAAATTTTCTAAAGTCTTGTGTGAGTATTTTCCTTTGGAAAAAATTAATAGTTTTGGTTGAGACTACAAGATCTAATAGTCTCCCCAACAACCCAATGAGTCTATGGTGGGTTCCAACTAAATCCCATGGGGACATGAGAATTAGTGGAAAGTAATTGACAATGGACATTGAGGCCTATTGTGGAAACAAATGAAGTTAGTGGTACATGATATTATCTTGGACAATTGGTAGAACAAGGTTGATATATGTTTGTGATCATGTCATGGTGGAAAATCTGACGATGCTCACTTTCCCATGGAAAATGTGGTGGGACCCATTCATACCTAGCAAGGGAGTACCAAGAGTGATGGAGATCAAATGAATTTGATCAAACAATGCATGGTGGTGATGGAATAAACCTTGGTAGATCCTATGACATGTGGAATCATCACTACACATTGTTGTTATGACATGAAGCGGTTGGAAGTTGTTGGGTGATAAGTGATAGAGAGGTGACACTTGACACAAGTACACTAGCATCCAAAGATCTTGTGGGCCCTTTGTCAATTCTAATGTGATAGTCAAGGATGACATAGATTGATCAATAGCTAATCCAATGGTGATTGCTACATTGAGGAAATGAATGCAAATGTTTGTAATGGACATGATTAATGAAGGATATTTAAAGGACTAGTTATCAAATAGTCAAGATTTGAAGATGTGAGGATGAATGGCAAATGCAGGTTTGTAGAGAAAAAGTGGGAAATCGATGGCCTAGATTTGAATGAGGTGATAAAAAACAACTAAATGCATGTAAACAAGGTTTTTCCTTCAAATTGACCTAAAGATGAAAATTAATTGGGCAACCTAATTCAATGATAGGTGTAATATGATTAGATTCATAGAATGATGGTACAAATAGGAATAGATATATAAATCAAGATGAGATCATAGAATCATAAGAGAGAATTAACTACAAATGTTTGGAATGATGGAAAGGAAGAAGAATTAAATGTACACAAGGAATTAATGTTGCACAACTCAATGTATCCGGAGGACAATGAACAAGGTATTCACCCTTATAGAAGATATGAATATAGCAAAAGATCCTGAGGTAATTATGATTTATAGTGCACTACATAAAATAGATGTTGAGTGTGTCTAAGTTAGTAGAAGAGAGAGGATAGAGTAATGTGGTCCTAAGCTCCTAAATCAGTTATAGAAAACACAAAAAATAGAAAAGGAGGGTTGTAGAAGAGTAAAATGGTGAATTAAGGCAGAAAGAGAATGCACTAAATAAGGAGAGGAACAGAGTAGGAGTAGTGGGGTGAAGAGAAGTGAACAAAGTTGCAGTGATAGCAACAAAGATTTGGGTAGTTACATAGTTATTTGTAACATTGAAAAGAGTTCATTAGGAACAAATTGTAATCATCTTATATGTTGTAAATTTGATTTGTTGGTGCCATGAGATAATTGATTTGGTGCTTAGCTTAGGAGACAGGTGTCTCCTTAGGGTTGGTTCCCTTAAAAACTATAACAGAGGATTTCATTGTGAGGCTAGATTAGAACAGTAGCTCCTAGCAACATTTTCTCACCATGGTTTTTCCTGCCTTGGGTTTTCCACATGCATCTATTGTTATGTGTTGATTTTGTTTATGTGCATGTGTTTTCCATATCTTTAGTTTTAATCTACAAATCTATCTTTAAGTGATGTAACTATTTTTTAGAAAGGAAGGCTAAATTTAGCATCTAATGATTCACCCCCTCTCAATAGAGTGTTGTGTTCCAACAATTGGTATTATAGCCCTAGGTTCCCTAGGAGAAGCTTAATCATCTTAGATAGATCCTTGACTTTGTGAACACATATGGCTAATCAAGAAAGTGTGTCCTCAAACAAGCCACCTAAGTTTTATGGAATAGATTATGCTTATTGGAGCTCATTAATGAAAGGATATTTTGGATCCCTAGGTTTTGAAATTTGAATGTAAGTGGTAACTAGATACACACCACTTGTCACACCTCCTATTGATGTTGTAGCTAAAAAGGAATTTGAGAACAATGAAAAAGCATGGTTCACTATTATAAATAGTCTATCTTGGTCTGTGCATAGAAAATTTATGCACTATAACAATGCATAGGATGTGTAGGATACATTAAAGAAGATTTATGAAGGAGATGGCAAGGGAAAGTTGGCAAAGCTACAAATACTAAAAGCTAGATTTAAAGGCCTAAGAATGTTATAGGAAGAAAAGATCACATACTATCTTTTCAGAGTCAATGATATTGTGAACTTTATCAAAGGACATGGAGAAGAGTTGAAAGAGAATGTAGATGTACTAAAAGTTCTTAGATCAATGACATAAAAATATGATTCTAAGATCTCTTCTATAGAAGAAAGGAGAGAAATAGACAAACTAACTCTAAATGAGCTACATGGTATATTCACAACCTATGAGATGGGCGTAAGAGATGAAGAACTATCCAAGAAAGAAGCCACTTTCAAGAAAATTAACAAGGAGAAGGATATGCTCCCTAAGAAAGAAAAGGAAAAAATGACGCCATCCAAAGATGATGGGACTAATGAAGAAGATGCAAACTTGATTAGGAGACTAAGAATAGGATCTAGAAAATACAAAGGTAAACTACCCTTCAAATTCTTTGAATGTGGAAAAGTAGGTCATTTAATTGCTAAATGCCCTTACAACATGAAAGGAAACTATGAACAAGAGGTAGATGATCAAATGAAGAAACCCTACTACCCTTAGAGAATAAATTTTTAGAAGAAAAATAAAATTCTATATATCTAAGAAGATAGTGATGCATTAGATTGCAATAGCTCAAATGTTGAAAACAATTGTGCCTTTGTTGCTAGAAAGAATGAGTTTCTCTTCATGGAAAAAGAGTCCAAGGAGCAATAAAATAAAAAGGCTGAATAACCCCTTGCAGAGGGTGAAGAAGGAGTAGTTGACTTGGAATGAGAACTCATCTATGCCTTAGATGAGATTGATGATCTCATAGATGAGATTAAGAAGTTAGAAAAGGAGAAATGGCAATAGAAGAAAGTTGCACATAAATATTCTGGCAAACTAAACAAGGAACTTGAAGGATTTACCAAGAATGTGGTAGATTTGAAGTTGAAACTAGAAAAATCCAAGAGATCAGGTAATGTAATTCAATCTAAGCTATAGTCTGAAGCAAAAAAATGCATGAAGCTCAACAAAGAAACTGATTCCCTTAGAGGGGATTTTGCAAAGGAAAAAAAATAGAGATATGACTCAAACTAAAAAGTGGGTCAAACATTTTAGATGAGTTATTAAGCACCCAAAATCTTGCAAAAAAGGAAAAAAAAGGCTTAGGTCTAGAGAAAGGGAAAAGATTCTTTGTTGATGCTTCTGTAAAGCTATATGAAAGATTCAAAGTAGAAGAACATTTTTTTTGTCAAGGAAAATAATTGCAAAGGAAGTGACTGCATTAGGAAATATACAGAGGAGGAGAAAACTAAATAAGAAAAGAACCCTATTGTAGACAAGAAGGATAACTAATTAGATCTTATGCATACAAAGAAAAGGAAAAAATTCAAAAGGATCGATGGTGATGGATTCACTAAGGTGAGGGACACAAGAAGAAAAATGCATAAAAGACCCCCTCCTCCAACATAAAATGCTATGACCAGGCATTCCTCAAATTTATATGGATATTGCTATTCATGTAATCAGTTTGATCATAGGGCTAGAGAATGTAGAATCTATAACATCACAAAAACAAAAAAGATTAAAGCAATAACAAGCAATAAACTCTAATGTAAACTAAAGCTAGACAAAAAAAAATAAAGGAAAGCATAAAACATAAATACAGAATGATCTCACCCAAAATCTACATTCTTCCATGAATGACCTCAATTTTCCTCCATTTTTCCATGATAGTATTCTTTCCCTCATATTTTTAGTATGTGTGCAAGTATATCATCAATAGATATGATAATAGTGTAGTATCTAATATTAACAAAGTGCTCCAAAATTCATCAAATTTTGGGAGGAGAGACAATGATGAATGTTAGATCAATTAATAGAAAATTGATTGTTCGAATGACAAGCTCAAATTGAAAGATAGACATACAATTCAAATTAAAAGATTCAACATGCATTGAGATAAGTGTTAGTACTGACGTGAGTGATAAAACCTAAGAATAGAGATCAAGATTAAATAATGATTTAATATTTAGTTGAAAGTATTTGAAAATTAGAAGAGTAATGTTTGCATGAAAAGGATAAAGATAGAATAAAAGAAAGGATCTATTTGAATGCATTCATAACTTAATTAATTAAATATAGATATTTAATTAATAAATTTCTACATGCATAAGAATTAAAACTAGATAACTGACTAGTTAAGATAGAGAGTTTATTTGTGAAAGACAAACATACATTAAATTAGGAGAGGATTGACTAATATAAATAGATCTCGAGTCAAGTGGAAATGAATAATTAGATAACTTAAACAATTATCTAAATATAGAAGAATATATCCAAAATAGGCTTTTATGAATTAAATAATTATTTAATTCAACATTTGACATTTGGAGATTAAATTAAAAAAGTTAAGATTTATTCAATTATAGTCAGAAATATGATAATGATAAATTAAATAAGAATTTATTTAATTTAAGAAAGAGGATAAAGTCAATTAATGATTTAATTAAATAAAGAACACTTATTTAACTAATCAAGACTAAATAAAGATAACATGAATTAATTAAATAAATAAATTTTATTTAATTAATAGAGGAATTAATGTAAAAATGAATTAATTAAATAATTAAATGTTATTTAATTAGTTAGATGAGAAAGGACTTTAGAAAGTAATTAAATAATTAACATTATTTAATCATGACTATGAAAATACAAATTATGAAGAAATTGAAGTCGCAAGCTTAAACCAAAATTTAGTATCTACATTTTTCCCCTCTTTGATACAATGTCATTTCAGCATTGTGTTAGAAAATTGATTAGAAACATGCCCTAGTCATGCCCCAGTGTAGAATAGGTGAAGGTATGCCCCGTCAGGAAAATTGACAAATTTTTGAAAAATTCCAAAAAAAATTGAAATAGTCCCGATTAGTCATTTTGATAAGTAAAAGTTTGATGGAGTTCACAAAAACTAGTTTGGAAGAAGTTTGATAGGTCAAACGGTCATCAAAATGTGGAAAATAGTGCATCTAGTTCAAAAGGTTTGAAAAATGAAACCAAAAACCCTAGGTATAAATACAAATTGGGCGAAAACCCAATTCATTTTCACCTCTCAAATTTAAAATTTGTGATTTTGGTGCTCTAGAGCTCTAGCAAAATGTCACCCATTCCTCACACTTCTCATTGCAAATATCACATTTAGACATTATGATGCCCTGTAGATGCTAGACCCCCAGTAAGTACTCAGACATCATCTCTTTAAATTTTGAATTTCACACATTTCAAGGCATTTATTGCAATTTTTCATCATGTGTCACTTAATTTTGCATTACATATGAATACACAATGCATGTATCTGCATTTGGAATGTCACATTTGAAAAATTACGTCATAGGCTAGTGTAAGCATTTTAAAATTTGATTGCATTTGTTTTGTATTGTTCTGCATCTATATATTTACAGTGCATGTGTCATAGGTAGTAGCAAATATAAGTTTTTGGGACACATTTGTTATTTTACTATGCATTTGCATGTTTAAATGGTTGTTTGATTGGGTGTGGTTTGAAATTATGTGCATTTGCATTTTTGAAACACATTTGATTGAGAAATCGATGCATGTGATATTCTGACACACATTTACAAATTGTATTGACACAATTGAGTTTTTGTAACACATTTCTTATAAAATGATGCATTTAACTAGCAAATTTTTTTGAAATTTTTCACTATAACAGGTTGTTTGTGTTCTACCATGAGGCATGCATTATGCCATTATAGGTTGTATTGGATCCAATATATACAAGGGATTTGAGACCATTGACCTTTGACTGCTGGGGTTAGCTATGGAGCGGGGAGAGATGGTTCCTTTGGCACCTAGGTCTGCATCATGTCACCTTCATGCCCACTATTTGGGAAAATCAATGTTTGTTGATTGCTCTTTGTAAGCGGTGGCACTCTAAGAAATCTTCATTTCATTTGCTTATAGGTGAGGCCATGGTTACATTAGAGGATGTATATAGGATATTGAGATTACTGATTAGGGGTGTGAGGGTGATGTATGACACATAGAGTGGTTTCACTAAGATGTGTAAATATTATCCTCATGATGACTTTAGATAGTTAGGGATTGACCATTTTGAGGTTAGGTGGCATGTTCTAGTGAAGAGATATAATAGGATAGATTGTTTATTATGAACATTAATTGGGGGGGTAGTTTTTCCTTACCGCCGAGGTCATGGATTTTAGGTAGGATGGGGGGAGATGCTAGTAGGCATGTTCGAGAGATGGGTAGTATATGCTTGGGGCCCATGTTATATTTCCATTTGCATGATATGGCCAATAGAGAGGTGTATTCTATGAGCTATGGTACCACACTACTGATGATATGGGTGTGGGAACACATAGCGATATTTCATCTACTTGTTACAACTAAGTTGCAGTAGGGATCTCCTTATGCCTTTCATTAGGTGGGGGAAAACACCCAGAATCATGTTGGAGACACCAATTACTAACAACATGCTATTGACATGATGATTTAGTTCATTTGGAGACCCTACATGGATTTCCCATAGTGGCTACATGAGGATGGACACCTTCCTTTCTGTAACTAGACACAATATTTGATTGGTAGGATAGTGCCCCATGTACATATTATTAAGAGGCATTTTCCAGACCAAGTCTTGAGACAATTTGGAGAGGTTTAGGATGGGCCTCAAGGCCAAGCAAAGTATGTCTGATCTTCTAGAGAGGTGACCTTATGGGGACCTGAGATTCTTGTCACCACAACAGAGGCGGATATTGATGCTCTACAACCAATGCAATGGGGATGGAGAGGTAGACTAGCTGATTTGGGCATGATGGTTACATATGATATGTGGTGGGCTAGCCATAGGCTAGTTCCGTTCACTAATCTAGATCAAGATGCACCTATAGAGAGATGTGGGGAAAGACCCCAGGGGATGCATGGTAGAGACATAGGTTGTGGTGGTAGAGGTGATGGTAAATATGGAGGAGGAGGTCAGAGAGGTGGTGGTAGGGGTTGACATGGTCACTGAGGGAGAGGCTTGTATTTGTCACTTGTCTATGAGGAGGAGATGGAGGGGGAGGATATACCCATGCTTGAGGTTGGTGGAGGAGAGGAGGATGTTGGTGGAAAGGTTGATAGAGAGGAGCATGTAGTAGAGGAGGACATTCCTGAGGAGCATACAAAGGAGGATACCATTAGGGAGGAGGTGGAGATATATGATCTTGGTATGATCGCTAGCTACTAGGATGAAAATGAGGAGGAGGAGGAGATGGATGACTAGGAGTAGGAGCTCTAAGATAGGATTCTATAGGACTAGGAGGATGATGGGAGAGATTAGCCATGATAGGAGGATACATGTCCTATTGATTAGGCGGTAGCAGATTTACTGGCCTGGGTAGTGTCTCTAGAGGAGAGGATGAGGGATTTGATGGCTGAGCAGGGCTCACTAAGGATAGAGAGGTACATGACATACATGGATAGAGATTAGGCCATAGCTCAGAGATAGGAGACTGAGCAGACGTTGACAAATATTACAACTCTTTGCAGTGGACTAGCGATAACTTTTGCATGGGAGTTGGTCAGAGCAGGTGAGAGGGCTACCTATTATAGGGATTTGTATGAGGGATAGGTTCCTCCTAAGAAACGACCTCCTAGTTACTCTCAAGCACATAGTAGCAGGTCCTAGAGCAAGACCCAAAGTAGGACACAGAGTATAGAGGGGGTCATGGGACCTCACAAGACTGGGCCATATCACAGGCCTCCATCTGCACACCGGTCATCAGGGTCTCATCGTCAGTCACCTCCACATTCTCCACATGGGAGTAGTGGGAGTTCTAGATAGAGACATGTTATGAAATTTATTGATGGATATTGTATTTTGATCATAGAGACTACGGGCTTCATTTCTTACTGATACATTACATGACATTGTGATGTGACATTTTTTGAGCGATATATATATGTATATATGATTTTCACAGTGATTCCTATGATATGTAGTTCTATTTATCATTATGTAGTCTTTTATTTATGCATGTGTTCTATATGATATGTTATCGTTTATATGATATGCATATGTTATGGATGATGATGTCTTCATTATGATGTGTTTATGCAGCATATGATATGATGTTGATTCTATATGATGATATATGCATTCAATTTTATGGTATCGACAGATGTTATGGTGTAATTTATGATTATGAGATGCAATGTGATGTATCTATTTACAATGCTATCTACATGTGATGCTTATATTTGATGATGGTGGATGTAATTTGATGCATATATGCACAACTTTTATGTACATGCAATTCTTTTGTCATGTAATCTATGATGATGAATGTCTATTATGCCATGATTTCCTAGATGTGATAAATTCCTATATATTTTCTTTTTTGTGTTTTTCAATGTAGCATATATGTATGATTTAGAATGTATGATATTTACCTGATGTTTCTAACATGGATGCATGTGCATTATGCTTTATATTTTTTTATGTCACAGGACTCCATCATAATGCAAGAGAGAAGAAATGTTAGTGTGAAAAGAAGATGAATAATAAAAGATATGGATGTTAGTATTAGAAATCTTTGATGTTTCATTGAATCACAAAAGGCTTTGTACTTAATCATCATTGGATGATAACTAATACAAATGGAGATAAACACCATAATATGACATAGATCAAAGTGTGCAAGGTCATCCACCTGCTAATAAGAAATATTCATAGATAAGGAATGTCCTGACTCATACTAAGGGTACAATTACCCTAGTCTTTTTGTCAAAACAAGCCATAGACAACAAACAAATAAAAGACAGGTCATGAGATATCATCACTCCTCTAAATCCTTCACGGGACATCCTCAAAGAAACTAGTACCATGACTTGAAAAAAAAACTTAAAATACAATTGAAAAACAACAATCAAATAAAATAGAATTTTGTTACATCGTTGCTTCTCTAACTCCTTCATAGGACATCCTTGAGAAAGCTAGTAACAGGATTCCAAGCATAAAGTCAAATTAAATGATAAGATAAATAAGCCACAAAGTCAAAATATAGTAAAATATTTGCCAAAACTTGATCTATTTGTTTGATTGTTTTGTTTGATAAGATGATTGATTTATAAAGCCTAATTTCAGCAAGGACACATATTGTATAAGATGTTAAGTCTTGGTTTCTATGTTATGACTATCTGTATAAGGCATGACAAAAAAGCTTGGTTTCAAAAAAAAACATATCATATAAGATGTTGAGTCTGATGTCATTGATGTGTTAACCTGTGTAAGGATATGATGATTGTTTGACTAATGTTTGTTTCTAGGAAGGACACATCCTGTATAAGACATAGGTTGATTATTTTGATGATGTTTGTTTTCAAGAAGGACACATCCTATAGCAGATATAAGTTTATTTGTTTGATTTGAATTGTTTACATTGTATGACCTATTCATATTTTTGATTCACGACTTGATGTGATGTGCTAAAAATTGACTGTGTGATGATGAACCCTAAAGGACTGACCTAGTGCAGCCTTGGGGGCTCATCGATTGATAGCCTTGCCTATGTTATACACACACAGACCTCATAGTTTGACACAACCAATGACCTTGTCATATAGACAAATGGATTCAATCATAATTTTATATAGACAAACCTAAAAGGACTGATCTAATACCTTAGGGGCACATTGGCAGATGGCCTTACCTACATCCAATCGTAGAGGCAACACAGTTCAAAAAATGACAAAGATTGACAAGTGCGATGAAATCTGACTTTGCTTTTGGATTTTTGACATGTGTTTGATTTTTTTGTATTTTTGAAGTTTTCTAATGTTTTTGGATATTTTTCTGGACATTTTGTGAAATTTTTAAAGGAAATTTTGTGATGTTTTTGAATTTTTGAATGGTTTTACATCTTTAGAATAGCCAATGTGAGAAATAATATGGCATAAGTCAAGTGCTTACCCCCAGTTAGGTATACGACCAATTTATTATGAATAGGATGGGATGGGGGATACAAAGTTTACTCAATGTCAATCATTCCAAGCTATGGAAAAGACAACCATTTATTATGAATGGTATGTACAAGCGATGAATGGGAAAGATATTTGATTTGTATAGGGATAGGTGGTATGTATAGGGAAGTCAAATTAGAATGATGGTAGACAAAAGAGTAGAGTCAACTACACACGACACCTTTTTGCCAAGTTTTCACTATGGTACTTATCCAAAGCACCACCGAAGTGGTTTTCACTATTGGAAAACTTATTTCTCTTTACTATTTTCTTGGTTTTTTAATTTTTTTGATGTTACCAAGATCCCTGTTTGCCAGGTTTTCACCTAGGTAACAATTTTTTTAATTTATTTTTTGGATTTTTGATAATTAAGACAAGGCTCTTAGAAGCTATGTAGAACTTATTTAGATGAATAATATTGATAGGTGTTGAAAATGGTTCTCCTTTAAGAGTAGAGAGTTGATATTCTCCTAATCCAAAAGCTTCTATGACAATGTAGGGTCCTAACCAGTTTGGTTCAAACTTTCTTAGTTTTTCTCTTTCAACTTGATTCTTGAGATTTTCCATTAAGAGTAGGTCACCAATGTCAAAATTTATATTCAAGAATTTAATATTGTAGCTATGACAAAGACTATTTTGATATGCTTGGAGATGATCTAATTCCTTCTAACTTCGTTCATCTAGGAATTCTAGCTCATGTAGTCTTGAAACTTGGTACTCTTCATCGTCAATATTCCCTTTCAAGGATACCCTTAGGGAAGGAATCTCAACCTATGATGGCCTCAAAACCAAATACTAAGGAACATGGAGTGGTGCCAGTGGAAGTACAGATGCTTGTGTGGTAAGCACACAAGGTTGGATTTAGCTACAAATGCCAATCACAACCAACATCATTAATAGTCTTTCTGAGGATTCTAATGATAGTTTTATTAGATGCATCATCTTGGTCATTACCTTGTGGCTAATATGGGGTGGAAAATGATGTTGGATAAGGAACTCTTCACAAAGATGAAAAATTTCTTGGTTCTTCAATGGATGACCATTATCTATGATTATGGATTGAGGGACACCATACCAATAGATGATATAGTTTAGGATAAGCTTAGAAATCTATGTGTTAGTGGTATAGGTCATGGGAATGGCTTCAATCCACTTGGTGAAGTACTCAGTCCCAATTATAATGAACTTATGGCCGTTGGAGGATTTGGGATGTATCTTACCTATGATATCAAGTCCCCATTAGGGAATGGGCCATGGTGACATTATGGGCTAGAGCTCCTATGCTGGTGTATGTATTAAGTCTCTATGTACTTGACATTGATGACATTTCTTGACAAAGATATATGAGTCCTTTTCCATGGTAGGACAATAGTAACCCAGTCCCATAATATTCTTAGCTAAGGTAGGACTACTAGAATTGGATCCACATATACCCTCATGTACCCCATGTAAGGTTTCTTGTGCTTCGTTAGTATCAAGACATCTCAATAGGGTATTGTCTAGGGAAAGTCTATATAGGGTGTCTCCAATGATGGAATACTTGGCTGCCTTACAGATAAGTGTCCTACATTGGTTGTTGGAAAGGTTAGGGGGTATGATATCTAAATGGAGGTAGTCATATATGTCCTTATACAATGGGGAATTGGGACCAACAACCTCACACACCATCTATGAATCTAGAAGGTCACAGGCAAGGACCAAAATTTATTCTACCAAAAACTTGAATTTAGGCATGTTGCTAGGTATGTCCAAGAGTGAAGCAATAGTAGCCATGACATCTACTGCCATGTTTAGAACATGAGGTATTTGATGAAATTCAACCTTGTCAAAGTACTCCTTAAAAATATCTAACATGTATTTGTAGGGAGCAATATTTTCATCCTTAGTCTCATAGTCATCATTTACCTGTCAAATTACCAGTTGAGAATCACCATAAACCTATAGGTTCTTGATCTTCCATTTGACTTCCATGCATAATACTATCACAAGAACCTTGTATTTTGCTATGTTTTTGGTACATGGAAAAGAAATCCTAAATGACTTAGTGATAGAATCACCCTGTGGTGTGATAAACAATATACTAGCCCCTAAGCCATGATTTGTATGGGATCTATCAAAGTATAGTTTCCATGTCATGCTTGTGTCAATGGTGAATATAAATTCATTAAGAAAATATGCAACTAAAGGATGATCTACTTGTATCAATGCATTGTCCAACTAATTAGAAATGACCTATCCTTTCATATCTTTTCTCTCTATGTATTGGATATCATATTCGCTAAGTATCATTACCCATTTGTCCAATCATCCTGTCAATGTTGCTTTGTTGAGAAGATATTTCAAAGGATCTATCTTTGCAACCCACATGGTTTGGTGGTTTAGCATATAGTGCCTAATTTTCTAAGTAGTGAAAACTACTACAAGAAAGTAATGTTCAATGGTACTACAATTGATCTCATAACCTACCAAAGTCTAGCTAATATAATATACTGCACTTTCATGACCCTCATTATCGTTTTGTGCAAGCAATGCTTTTAGTGATAAGGTGGTGACTGATATGTAAATAATCAATGATCATCATTTAATAGGTGGAATTAAGACTGGTGGTGTGAGTAGGTAATCCTTAATCAGTTGAAAAGCTTCCTGGCATTTAACTGTCCATACAAAGGGTACTCCTTTTCTGAGTAGATGTTGAAAAGGGTGTGTCTTGTCTACTAACTGCAGTATGAATATTCTGATGGATTGTAGTCTCCCTTGTAGTGTCCTTAGCCAACTGAGTTTATCTGGTGGAGGCATGTCTATGATGGATTTCACTTTGGCTAGACCCACTTCAATGCCTCATCTAGAAATGATATATCTTAGAAGTTTTCTTGATTTCACACCAAACACACATTTCTTCGGATTTAGTCTCACTTTATACTATTCTACCCTTTGAAATATCTTGTCTTAAACATGTAAATGATCAAGTCTTGTCGTTGATTTAGCTATAAGATCATTGACATAGTCCTTCAAAATATTTTGTATGAGGTCATGAAAAATAGCCATCATGGCCCATTGGTATGTTGCTCCAACATTTTTGAGTCTAAAGGGCATGAAATTCCAACAATATGTACCCCATGGATAGGTAAAAGTTGTCTTAGGTTGGTCTTTAGTTGCAATTCTAATCTAATTATACCCTAAAAATCCATCCATAAAGGATAACATCTCATATCCTATTGTCATGTCTACAATCATGTTAATGTTTGGCAGGGGAAAGTCATCTTTAGGGAAAGCCTTGTTGATATCTCTGAAATTTGTATAGATGCAGATGCCCCCTATTGGTTTTGTGCTGGTACCAAATTAGAAATCTAGTTTCCATAGTCATTCAATCTAATGAAGCCAACATCCTACAATTTCTTTGATTTAACCTTGACTAGTAGAGCAATCTGTGGGTGCGTTTTCCTCAATTTCTATTTTACTGGTTTTACACCTAGTTGTAAGGGCAAGTGATGTAGTACAAGTTTAGGATCTAGCCCTAGCATGTCAACATATGACCATGCAAATTTTATCTATCTCTATGTGAATAAGTTGTGAAATTTTGGTTGTTCTACTTTTGTTAATGACGTTGCAAAATAGACTAGTCGGGGATTCTCTTCAACACCTATGTTGACTTCCACAAATTCTTCAACTACCATGGGTGAATTTTTTTGAGCAATTGGGAGAATGTTCAAACCTCCATCCTCAGGTACCTCAGAAAGGTTTTTTCCTTCAGATGTGCCATTTTTTTTGTTTTCATTGTCTAAAGGTGCCTTTTTGTTTTCACCTAAAGACTCATCATTTTTTTTTTTCATTCTTTTTCTTATTTTCGTGACTAGAGAGTTGAAAAAATTCCCCAAAATATGCCATGTTGTCTAGGTCTATGGTAAAACCAGCCTTATGATCCCCACTAGGTATGCCTTCTTGTAGTCCCACAAACTCAACAATTGCCTTGTCATTCTCAAATACATCTAAGACGGGTATGTCTTGTTGGTCCCAGTTGATGAGCTGGGGATATACTAAGGGCATGTCATCATTAGAGCTGTCAAAGTTCAAATCATCAGAGGTGTCAAAGTTCAAAGGGTTCAAGGTAAAAGTTGAGTTATTCACATAGTCACAAAGGTTTCTTACCAAGTTCTCTTTACTCTTTTTATTTGTTCTAGGTGGATTTTGAGGTAGGCCTAATGCCAAGGTGTGGTTATTTGAAGTGGATTTGTCAATTTCCCAAGAGGTAGGATCAAGGATTCTCAATAGTAATGTTTAAACCATTACTCTTTTGTCATATTCTTCAGTGGACAAGAATTCAATGGATTTGGGGAGGATTTAAGAATTAAGTCAATTTCTCCAAACAATTTACCAAGGTCCATGACAAAGGTCTCCGGATAGGGAATCCCACTCATATTCGTTAGAGTCAAGGGAATCATAGTAGGGTTGGTTAGGTGGTTCATTAGATGTCTGAATATCTTTTGAAGCACTTAATACCTCTAGTAAAGGTGATGTGGTACTAGGAATACTGATCTAGATCAGTTAAAACCCAAGCCCTAGGCCTTTGGTCCATTTAGAAACAATGATAGGTTCCGTCCTCCCATATTGATGTAAACCTAAGCCACTATGTCCATTGTATCCCTTGCCCTACATTATGGTAAAACCCTTTTCATATTGATATGTAGGTATCTAAGCAAGTGGTGGAGATTCTTCATGGTCTTCTTTGTATATCCAAGAGGTGACATCATCTTCGTCTTTGCTTGATTCTCCCCATTTTGTGAATGTTGTTGTGGGAGGAATGTGTATGGTGACCACTGATTGTCTCCTATCTAGTGTAGGTGTGTTGTATGATTTGGGAGGAATCATATGGCTAAGAAAATATTATTTTCTCATGTGATATTCTCCACAACCCTTTTCTTGGATGTTGACCCTAGGAGTAGAAGGTAGTGATGATGGAGTGGATGTTTTAGATAGATTGGATCGATTGATATAGTGAGATGAATTGGATGATGTAGCTTCTTAGTTTACAAGAACCTAATGTTGGGTATCTCTCATAGATTAGAAAAATATTGGAAAGGATCTGGGTCACCATCTATTGTAATCTCAGTGCCATTATAGAGAAATTTGAGACATTGATGGTATGTAGAAGGTACTTCCTTCATAGCATAAATCCATGGTCTGCCTAGTAGAAGGTTATATGGGAGGGTGAAATCAAAGACTTGGAATTTTGTCTCCATAACTATAGGACTGATTTTGATAGGAAGTGTTACCACCCCCTTTCATTTTCATTATTCATAATCATAATCCTTAATAACAATATTTTTGGTGGTGTCTACACATGCTTTTGAGAAACCTAAAGCCTTAAATAGTTTTAAAGTGTAAAGATTTAACCCTGCTCCTCCATCTACCAATACTTGTACGACTTTCATTTTATGAACAAGGAATTCAAGGTGTAACAGATCATTATGATTTATCTTCTCGGTTGCATAGTCTTGTTCAGAGAAGGTGACATGATGATTGTTTGTTAAGTAGCCTACCATCTTTTGGAAACAATTGAGATCCAAGTCTATGGGGATAGTCATGCTTTGTAAAGCCTTGTCTAGAATGGATCAGTGATCAGGGGAGATACGCAATAGTTCCAAGATAGAAATTTGGGCTAGGGTATTCCCCAACTAGTTGAGTAAGTTATACTAAGACTTGGAAGTTTGTGTTGGCTCCTGTGATAGAGGGCCTTGGATGGTGATTTTGGTTTGGTGAGTGTTGACAACACACTCAGGAGTTTTATTTATGGTGATTTTTTTGGCATGCTCATCGACAGCTCGGATGTGATTTATGATTGGTCCACAATAATCATGCTTAACACTAGCGTAGTTGGATGCAGTATTGGTCTTATTACCCAAATTGGGGTCCTTCCCTTTCTCATGGTCATGTAATGGATATGAAAAGACCTTATGATTAGTGTTTGAAGATGTCAGTTTCTATCGATCAACTTGAATAGTTTTGTTCTCGGCAAAGTCATATAGGATGTTTTTCAGTCGTTGAAAATTTTGTAGACTATGTCCCTTGGTTCTATGGAAATCACAAAAGGAATTTTCATCCCACCAAAATGGTTTGAATTTCCCTAGATTGTATTGTCTTGGCTCTTGAAGCTATATGAGATTGTGTTCCAATAGTTGTTTGAAGACTAATTCAATGGGTTCCCTTAATGGAGTGAACTCACATTTTGGAAACCTCCTCTATTGTTTTGGTCACTGGGTGTTTTGGGTAGTGCTGGGTATTTGATTTACAATATTGAGTGTGTTGGTGGAGGGGTTATTTCCTATAAGTGTGATGATTAGTCCTTGTAAGGTTTTAGCATCAACTACCCCATCTTTGGTAAAAAATTTGTTCTGAGACCAAAAATTGTTTCTATCATTGTAGGTGTTCTACACTGGGGTATTTTTATTGGGTACCTTAAGTTCCCATTTTTCTATGAGTCCTTTCTCTAGTATGAGGCCCTTTTCCATTACTTCAACAAAGGATGTGTAACAATGTACTCTCAAGTCACTTCTCAATTTGGGGTTGATGTTTTCTTGGAAGATAGTGACCTTCTATTTCTTAGGTATCTTGACAAGACATCTATTGGCTATAGTTCTCCATCTCTAGAAGAAAGCGATAAAATTTTCTCCTTCATCTTGTGTAATATGACACAAGGTTCCTATCTTGATTTCATGGTTGATGTTAAAGGAGAAGTGCTAAATGAAATTTTTAGCTAGTTTTCCCCATGATTTTATGCCATAGTCAAGACCTGAAAACCATTACAATGTAATTCAAATAAGAATTCTCAAAAAGAGTCTCAAAATATAGGTGGGGTCATATGTGACATCTATGGGTGACCCCGTATGCGACATCTATGCACATCATGGGAAATTCCCTTATGTGTTTGACTAGATTTCTCTTTCTGTTGTACTTGGGAAAGTTAGGCATAACATACCCATGAAGGAAAGGTGTCATGTATAATGATTTGTCGAAGGGAAATGGGCATAAATCCATTGCTAAGAAATTTGATTGAAGAGCATGCATTTTTTTCTGCAGTATGTCAACTTGTGTTAATGTTGTGTTAGTTGGATTGTTTGGATCTATGTATGTGTTTTGGAATCCAATGTTTTGTGATGAGTTTTGGTTGAGTGTCGGTATGTATAGTGGATTTTTATTTGGAATGTTAATGAATGGGTTTTTATTTGGAATTTGTGTGAATGTATTTTGATTTAGGATTTGTAAAAATGGATTTTGATTCATAATTTGTGAAAATGAATTTTTATTTGAGATGTGTAAAGTCTTGGGTCAACTTCCATATTTAAAGGAGGGTATTTTTCCTATTTGTGAGACCCCAATCTATGGTATAGTAGTAGTGACATTGACACTTGGCATAGCTACTATCCGTGGAATAGTGCTAGTGACACTTGATGTAGGAGCTAACGTTTTAGGTCTTTTGTTCGTAACAAGAGGACTGAAGGGATTGGATGATGATGCCCCAATGGTGAAATTTAGACCTTGTTTCAAGCTAGATGTACCAAATGGAGATGTGTGTATTGTTGAACCACTCTATGAGGGTCCTCTAGATGATATAGCAGTAGTCACTTGAGGTATAGTAGCACTAGTAGTTGTGTTTGTTCCTTGGGTAGATGTTGTTTGCAGGGTATGGATGTCAAATCTAGGGGGTAACTTGGCTCCCTATGCTATCAACTTAGCTAAGTATCAATGAGGTTCATTTTCTAGATAGTCATATACAAAGGAGGAAAACTCAGGGTTTTGTGCATCAACATCTATGTCTTCAACTACAATGCATCCTTGTGTGTCTATAGTAACAAATTTATCTAACAAAGTCTTGTGAGGTCTTGATGAAGATGTCCTTGAAAAGGGGTATGAGAACGAATTGATGAAATCATTTGTATCAACCATATTTTCTCTTTCTTTCCTTTTAGATCTTGTTTCAACCATGTAAGGTAAGATCAAAGTGCAAGTGATGCCAAAACTAAATCTATGGATGATTATGAATATAATCTATGTTTTTGGGATTTTCTTGCAAATAAGGAATGAATGCAGTGATTTTTTTGGTATTTTCTTGCAAATAAGGAATGTATAAAATGATGCTATCCTAGGATGACAATGTCTAAATATGCAAAAGTCTAAGTGATCAATTTTGGAAGATTTTAAAAGAGGTTACTTACCAGCTAAAGCTTAACCCAGGTTTCAATTTAGTTTTGAAAAGGAACCTTCGTAGGACTAAGACCAATGTTAGAGTAATAAGTTATTATGCTTAATTAATTATATCATATTGATTAATTAATTGAGTCACTTATTCCTCTTTATTACTTAAGCTAAACTTAGGAACATTAATAATTAATTAATTATTAATTATTAAGTGTGCACACTAGGTTTTCATTTAGGGTTTCCCTTTTAGGGTTTCTTGATCTCCTTTATAAGGATTGATCACTTTGTAATAATCGATTCTCTTAATGCATTTTTACTAAGAGGTTTATAGAAAATCTTCTTTGGTTCTTCATATCTTTTTCATGTGATAGGTATCCATCTTGTTTGTAGGTGATCTTGGTTTTCTAACATGGTATCAGAGCTCCAAACCTGCAGCTACTTGTTCGTGATCTGAAGATATGGCCTTTCAGTGAGTTTCTAATGCAAGGGTTTCCATAGGCATCTTTTTTGCAAGATCTGGGGGTAGCCAATTTTTTGGGATGCTTTGGGCTCAAACAGACACTGCCATCACATTCGCAATGGCCAAAAACCCTAAGAACGCCTATCGTTTTGTTGATTTTGGTGAAGTTGGTTTGGAAGGTAAAAAAAATTTGCCTGAGGGGCCGTACAGCCTCCCCAGCATGTAGATCGATGCACAAAAATTGAAAAAAATGTCAAAAAATGGGCTTTCTCAGACTTTGCGTTGGCGCTCCTAGTGTTAAATGATCCCGCTACTCGGCGGCCACTAGGCGGCCACCGGAATGCCACCGCCATCGGGCTCCTCCACCCGCCCGCCTCTCGGCCATAGTCAACACCCGATCATATGTAGATCTAGGGGCTAGCACCTAAATCTACCAACCTGCTACAGAATATTCTACCGACATAGGGAATATTCCCTTCTAGAATATATTGGGAGATCCTCAAGAATATTTCGGCGGAATCAGGCATATTCTGGCAGCCAAAAATTTTTCCGGCAAGGGGGGCGGATTTTTTCCCCGATGGCCAAACAGCCATCAAATTTTTTGCAGTGAACTGCTGACATCAGCATGACATCACCCGGCCGTATGGCCCTCTTTGCCCCTCTTAGCCTTGATTTTTCCTAAAGGAGAAATTTTTTTCTTTTGGTCATAACTTGGGCATACGGTATCAAAATCGGGCAAACAAGATATTGCCGAAAAGCTAGTTCCAAGAACTTTCATTTGGTGTAGTTTATTTTACAATATTTTTTTGTTTTCCTGCATTTATTGCTGTTTGAAGTCAGATGTTGTTTTTAGACTCCCGAACTCATAACTTTTTGCCACGATGTCTGATTTTTGCCTTGTTTGTGGCATTGGAAAGGTATTAAGGAGCTCTATGTTGTTGTCCATGCACTTTTTTTGTATCTATCCTAGGTTGATCACTTAGTCCAGATTTGGCCCAATGGGTTGTTTGGAGATTACTTGGATATTTTGGTAGTTGGGAGGGTGCATCTTGCATCTTTGCACTTTGTTTTCAGTAATACATCATTAAATAATTGCTTGTTGCTTCATAGATTCCAGGGTTGTTCCTATTTGGAGTTTTTGAGTGTTCTGAGGCATCAGGTCTGCTGTCGCTTTTTTCATGATTCCTTGAGTCAATCAGTAACTCTCATCTAGTTTCAGTAGTAGACAGAAATATCTTTCCTTGCTTGCCAGATTTTAGTTCCAGTGTTACTCTACAGAGTTCTTCTAGTGCTCCTTTGTAGCATGTCATCACATTGTAGGGGGGTTTTGTCCCACTGGGTTTTTCCTTCTCTACCTCATTCTTGCATTTGTAAATGGGTACCTGATCAGGCCTAGTTGTCGGGACCCATCTTTGCTTTCATGCATCTTATTTTAGTGTTTTAGCTTCTTCCTAAGTTCATCTTAAGGGGGGGTGTTAGAGTAATAAGTTATTATGCTTAATTAATTATATCATATTGATTAATTAATTAAGTCACTTATTCCTCTTTATTACTTAAGCTAAACTTAGGCACATTAATAATTAATTAATTATTAATTATTAAGTGTGCACACTAGGGTTTCATTTAGCGCTTCCCTTTTAGGATTTCTTGATCTCCTTCATAAGGATTGATCACTTTGTAATAATCGATTTTCTTAATGCATTTTTACTAAGAGGTTTATAGAACATCTTCTTTGGTTCTTCATATCTTTTTCCTATGATAGGTATCCATCTTGCATGCTGGTGATCTTGGTTTTCTAACAACCAATAGATAAGGTGAGCTCCCAAACTAGACTAATGAGTTAGAAGGACTCATGTGTAGGAAAAAAAGATATGATGAAAAGGTTCAATGACAAAGTTCATTGTAGCAAGGGTTTATCCAAAGTGTGAAATATTCCTATCTTAAGATCTGCAAATGATGATTTCTCTAAAGTAAATAAAAAATCCTAACATGAAAGTAAGATCTACCACTAGGATGCTTATCTACAAAGTTTGAGAAAATTCTCTAGTTTATGTCCAAGAATTAGTGTAAAGGGATAAATCAAAGACTAGTATGACAATTTGGTTTCAGTCTATAATAGTGAATTTTAGTTTTTTAGTAATTAGGAAGATGCATTGCAAGATGACAAATGTGGCATAGAATTTGACAATTGCAATTTATTTTGTTAGTTGTGGTCTATTGGTAAATTTTGTCTTAGGTATTAGATAGATGTGTTTCTATATTAAGTAGATGTGACTTACTGTATCAATTATGACTCAAGACTTCTCAGATGTAGTTTTTGAGACTTTGACTATATACTGGTGAATCTGGTTTGGATTTGTGATAGGGTATATGTGTCATTGTAAACTAAAGATGCGACTCACCTATTCAGATATGTCAAAGAAAGTTGCAAGTGTGGGTTTTCTAGTAACATATATAATTAACATATGTGACTTGGGTTTAGATGTAGTATTCTAGTAAGCAAATAAAACTAACTGATAATCAAATGCAACTCAAATTTTGGTACATGTAAATTGGACTTAGTTTTGACATATGCGAAAAACTGGTTAATAGATGTGACTCTAAGTATTAGATGCATTTCTCTAGTGAACAAGTGTGACTCTATTTCAAAATTGTGATTTTCTGATGAACAAGTGTGGTTTTCTAGTGACTAATAGAGTTTGAATCAGTTTGTTTTATTATCAAGTTTTGGAAAATAACATACATAGAAAACACAATATTTTAGTTTGGTTTGACTCAAACAATGTTAAATTCAGTAATCAGACAAGTACAATCCTAAGCTTGCAGTGATAATATTTGCTAAGTTCTCACTTGGGTTTCCATAGCTACACTTATTTAGAGTGGATGATTAGAAGCTTGACCCCACTAGCTCCCCTCCATGACACTCACTTCTTTGGGGCAGCCAAGTTTTAGTACCCATGCAACTCCCATGGCATAATTTTCATCTCTACTAAGAACCAAAAGAACATGAGATAGCTTCAGAGGTCTAACCTCTTCCACTATTAGATAGAAGGATTTTGGATACTAAAAAAATGGTATTTAGTTCAAACAATCATTTAGGTGGCTATGCGTGAGGCAAGATACAAGGATCTTATCTGCATACCAAATCTACACCTACAACCTTAGGCTTTCCCTTAAGGTGTACATTTATATATTGATAGGGAGTAGCTTGGAAAAAAAGGTTCATTATTGATTTGAGTCATCTTGGGGTGTGTACTTTTTTCCCACCAAGATAGGCCCAATTTCTAGAGTCTATAATAGTTTCTCTTACACCCAGGGTCACACGAATGTGCAAGAGGAGAGGATACTTCTATATTTTGAATCGGGTAATAAATAAATGATTCTTTTGCATCAAACATAGTAGACAATAGTAAATTTTAAGCACAAATGACAATTATCTAATCTACTCAAATAGTTTATTTCAAAATAGTCTTTGATACACATCCTGCAATACAATTCATCAGTAGTTTGCAATTTATCTTTGACGATCATCTTGCAAAAGGGGTTTCAAAATTTTTTCTTCTATGATTATATCCTACAAACACTATGTTAACTCCTTAAAACACATGTTGCAAACCAAAAATTAGTCAAAATAGAAACACAATGAAAAATTGTAAATTCAAAATTTGTGCTTAAAAATTTCACCAGTCAAATGCATCACATAGGGAAATGGATGCGTCATGGATTTTCACCAGTTAGTTGCATCACGAAATGCCATAGATGCATCAAATTTTATCAAATGCATCACTATATTCATTAGACGTGGCTCGTAATGTCGATTGTGTTTTTTGGTGCTTCAAGTGCATAAGACTATATGATACTTGCAAAAATCAAATAAAACTTCTATGGATTTGTGAATAATGTGTCTTCATGTCAGGTTCACCAATGTAGCATCATGAAAACAAGAAAGATTAAAGGAATAACAAGAAATCAACTCTAATGTAAACTAAAGCTAAACAACAAAGCACAAAGGAAAGCATAAAACATAAATATAGAATGATCTCACCCAATATCTACATCCTTCCATGAATGACCTCAATTTCCCTTCTCCATTTCATCATGATAGTATTCTTGCCCTCATATTTTTAGTATGTGTGCAAGTATAGCCTCAATAGATGTGATAATAGTGAAGTATCAAAGATTAAACAAGTGCTCCAAAAGTCATCATATTTTGGGAGGAGAGACAATGGTGAAAGCCAAATCAATTTATAGAAAATTGATTGTTCTAATGACGAGCTTAGATTGAAAGATAGACAAATGATTTAGATTAAAATATTCAACATGCATTGAGATGAGTGTTAGTACTGACGTGAGTGATAAAACCTAGGAATAGAGATCAAGATTAAATAATGATTTAATCTTTAGTTGAAAGTATTCAAAAATTAGAAGAATAACATTTGCATGAAAGGGATAAAAATACAATAAAAGAAATTATGATCTGTTTGAATGCACGCATAACTTAATTAATTAAATAAAGATATTTAATTAATAAATGTCTACATGCATAAGAATTAAAACTAGATAATTGATTGGTTAAGATAGAGAGTTTATTTATGAAAGACAAACAAACATTAAATCATGAGATAAATGATTGATTTAAATAGATCTCAAGTCAAGTGGAAATGAATAATTAGATAACTTAAATAATTATCTGAATATAGAAAAATATATCCAAAATAGGCTTTTATGAATTAAATGATTATTTAATTCAACATTCTCCATTTGCAGATTAAATTAAATAAATTAAGATTTGTTTAATTGATTGAAGAAAAGATTAATGAATAATTAAATAATTAAAGTATTTATTTAATTATAGTCAGAAATATGATAACAATAAATTAAATAAAAATTTATTTAATTTAAGAAAGAGGATAAAGTTAGTTAATAATGTAATTAAATAAAGAACATTTATTTAACTAATAAGGACTGAATAAAGATAACATGAATTAATTAAATAAATTAAGTTTATTTAATTAATAGAGGAATTAATGTAAAAATGAATTAATTAAATAATTAAATTTTATTTAATTAATTAGATGAGAAAGGACTTTAGAAAGTAATTAAATAATTAACATTATTTAATCACGACTATGAAAATACAAATTATGAAGAAATTGAAATCACAGGCTTAGACCAAATTTCAGTCTCTATAGAATCATTTCTAGAAGGGGTGTAAATTTTGAAAGAAAAAACTCAATTTCTCCTTTACTTGATATCAATATAGTTTGCTATAGCTGTAATAGCTTTGGTCACATAGCTAAAAATTGTAGAACAAAGTTTACAAAACCAAATGTTAAGAATGAGAGAAATAAAATCTTATCTCTTAAGACAAACAAAGAATCAAATATTAAGGAGGAGATGGTAGAAAAAACAAAAAAGAAAACTATGAAAGTGTGGAAAGAAAAGGGAGAAAGCTCTACAAAATCATTTATTGTACAAGTAACTTTACATGCCAAAAAATGAAATCTATGGGTGATAGATAGTGGTTGCTCCAAGCACATGAATAGAGATAAGAGCAAGTTCATCAAACTCAAGAAATATGATGGAGGATCTATGAGTTTGGGTGACAACACTGTAGTTAAAATATGTGGTAAGGGAATCTTAAGGAAATATGGTAAAAAACCTACAAAATATGTCTTGTATGTGGAAGGTTTAAAGCACAATGTGTTAAGTGTGAGCCAAATGTGTGACAATGGCTATAAGGTCACATTTGAATCATAAGGTTGCAAAATAAAAAAGAATAGAAAGATATTTGCACAAGGACTAGCAACTAACTACAATCTCTACAACCTTGTTGAAGTAAAAGGTCAAATTTGTCTGATAGGACAAGCTAACGAAAGTTGGTTATGGCATAGAAGACTAGGCAATATAAACTTTGACAACTTGGTGAAGGTGAGTTCAGGAGGTATAGTTGGACACATGCCTAAGGTAAAAAATATTTCAAATGTTCTATGCAAAGAGTGTCAATAGGGAAAGAAAAAAAGGGCTATTTTCCAACTAAATAATATTTGACTACGGGTGATCCCACAATACTAGTTTACAATTTTTGGCCAAACTGGACATTGAAATAATTTTTTTTAACTAAATTTTCACTTTCGGGCACCTATAGTTACTAAACCATGAGGAATTTGAAGATGATGAAAACTAGTGATTTGTGAAATTTTGTTTATAGATTCTAAATATATTTAAAATAAAATGGAATTAGATTGCATTTCTCTTTCCATCTCCTTCAAAAGCTAGTTTTTAATAGTAAACACCATTTTTAAAGAGTGGTGTTCACCATATACAACATAACTTTTTTTCTATGAAAGATAAAATTATGATTCTTTTGAATTTAGATTTTTAAATATGATATATAGCACTTTCATTTGTTTTCATAGTGTTTTATTTGATATTTTTTCTTAATTAAGCTTTGAAGTCAAACAAATTACAATTTAGACATAGGAAGGTCATATACAACAACTTTTTTTCTATGTATCAAAATTCAATTTTATTTTTTTTGTTGGATCAAGGACATCAATATCTAGAACATAAATATTTTTTATATTTTTTTTGGTAATATACTATTTTCCACATGTTCAAAATAGAGAGCTTCATTTTCAGTGAAAAACCTACATTCACAAAAAAAAAAAAAAATGTAATAATGAAATTAAATATATTTAAAATTATACTTTTTGGGAAGACTTAAATAAGTAATACATAGGTACAAAAATAAATTTTAAATGAATTCATTTGATCCCCCAAAAGGTATATCAAAAGTGGTTTTTTATCAACATTTTGATAGGTGTAAAGGAGACTTTATTATAGGCATGGTTTAAAACTAGCGAGGTTCTATCCAAGGGGATTTGATCTAAGGTGGTGATCAAATCATTTTCAATTGGAATTCTTTAAATGGAGCTTTCCAAGGCTTAAATCATTATATTTTCTAAAAATATGTGATTTCAACAAAAATCAAGATGTCCCAAAAAGTGTAAACCACTATAATGGGATCACCCCTACTAAACCTTTATAGCTGGTCCATACAAATTTATGTGGACCCACAAGAATAAGAGTTCTGAAAGGAGAAAGATACTTTATGCTACTAATAGATGACTATACAAGGATGACATGAATGAAATTTTTGAGGGATAAATCAAAATATTTTGAGAGATTTAAAATATTCATAAAGATGGTTAAAAAGGAGATAGGAAGAAAGATAAAACGTTTAAGGTCAAATAGAGGAGAATTCACATCAGGTGAATTTGTTGAATATTTTGAGGCACATGGAATTAAGAGATAGTACTCTGCACCAAAAACTCCACAACAAAATGGAGTGGTATAAAAGAAGAATATATTTGTGTAGGACATGGCTAGAACAATGCTAAAAGAGGCTAGATTAACAAATATAATCTAGAGAGAAGCAATGCACACAATAGTATACATTTTGAATAGAGTTCAAAATAGAGTACATAGAGATAGTACTCCCAATGAACTATGGTATGGTAGACCTACATCTATGAATTACTTCAAAGTGTTTGGTAGTAAGTGCTACATCAAAATAGAAGATGAAAACTTGGGAAATTTTGAATCAAGAAGTAATGAAGGAATATTTTTTAGGATATTCCACTCAAAGTAAAGCATACAAATGCTATAGCAAAATTCTAGACAAGATTGTGGAGAGCATCAATGTAAAGATTGATGAAAGTATAAAACATATCATGTCTGATCAAAGAAAATTTGATGATGAATCATATTATGAAGACAATGTAGCAAATGGTGAAGAATAATATAAGGAAGTAGATGTTGAGAAGGCCCTTGAAAAGTATGTTCAAAAGGATCATCCAACAGATCAGATAATTGGAGATAAAAATGACGGAGTTTAAGACCAAAAGGACATTTTCAAAGAACAAAGAATAAGCAAATTTTTCTCTCCTATCACAAATTGAACCAAAGATTTTTTCTGAAGCTAACAAATATGAGAGATGGATAGAAGCCATGGAAGAAGATTTAAATCAGATTGAAAAGAATAGAACATGGGAATTAGTACATAGGCCTTGGAGAAAAAATGTGATTGGCAGCAAATGGGTGTTTAGAAACAAGTTGAATGATGATGGAGCTATAATAAGAAACAAGGCGAGATTAGTGTGCAAGGGGTATGCATAAGATGAAGGAATTGATTTTGAAGAGATATTTGCACATATGGCAAGACTAGAAGCAATTAGAATGTTTCTTACATTTTTAGTATACAAAGGATTCAAAGTGTATCAGATGGATGTCAATTCTGCATTCTTGAATGGAAATTTAGAAGAGAAAGTTTACATAGAACAACCAAAAGGTTTTTAGTTTTCAAAGGATGATGATCATGTTTATAGATTGGCAAAGGCATTATATGGTATACACAAGCACCTAGAGAATGGTAGTCAAGATTAGACTAGTATTTCTAGCAATGAGGATTCAAAAAGGGATGTGTAGACAATACCCTTTATTTCAAATTTGAAGTTGAGCACATGATTATAGTTGTTGTCTATGTGGGTGACATCATTTTTAGTGGTAGAAATGATAAAATGTGTAAAATATTTTCTACACACAAGCAAGATGAATTTGAGATGTCAATGTTAGGAGAATTGTCATTTTTCCTTGGTTTTCAAATTGTACAAACCAATAAAAGGGTATTCATATCTTAAACTAAGTGTGCTAAGGAGATGCTCAACAAATTTGGCATGGAAGATAATAGACCAATCAATACCCCCATGATAACATGTTGTAAGTTGAGTAAAATGGATGAATCATCTGAGGAAAATTAGATAATGTATGGGTCAATAATTGGAAGCTTGTTGTATTTAACTGCATCAAGGAAAAATATTATGCAAGTAGTATGTTTTGTGGAAATATTTTAGGTTGCACCTAGAGAGTGTTGGAAGAATGAAGAATAATGATTATCTATACATTTTTTTGTTGTCATTGATGTCACCATGTTATGGTTACAAGTCTAAGTCAATGCCTAATCTAGTATTTTGGTCAGGTATCTAAACCGGTTTTCAAGTTTTACTATCTGGCATTCTAGTTCATAATCCTTCACAGTGGGTATTTATTGCTTGCAGTTGTGGGAAATGGTGTATGGTTGTTCAAGGCATGTATTTTTAGAATTTTGTGTGCTCTAGTGCTTGTAAAGCAATTGGCATTATTCTATTGATTACTTTTTGTAATGAATTATATTTTTTGCTAACTTCTTGGATTAGTTGTGATATGGTGAATTAATTTTGTTATGCGGATACATGTGCAACCTATCCTATGTCTATGCCAACATGATGAAGGATATTAATAATTTGGATTTCCTTTTGGGAAGTTTTTGGTGAATACTTGAAGCTGGCAGGTTGGTATTTTTGGTGAGGAAGTAGATGCATCTAATTAGGCTGACCTAATTGATGCTTGTGGATAGATTGAGTATATATATGTGTGTGCTAAATAGTTTTGAAGATGAAGTATGAGGTATGTGTGGTGTGTCTAAGAAAATGTGAAAGTAAAGAAGACTGAAAAATGATGAAGTGTGTCAAGTCAGTCTATTGAGCATCACCAAAACTACAACACTTGTTAGGTACATCATTCTCAGTTCATTTCGGATGTGAAGCCCAATTTTGTTTTTTGAATCCTTTTTAGGTAGTGAGCCTCCCTTGTAAGTAGTGAGCTTTTGTATCTAGACAATGAGTCCTATTAAGGGAAGTGAGCCTTATATATTTATTTTTAAAGCTACTTTATATTGTGAGTTAACCCTCACCATGGTTTCTACCTCACTTGGTTTTCCATGTAAAAATCTGGTGTTTATTGTGTTGATTTAATTTATATTATCTTAATTTCATGTTCATATTCAATAACAAAATAGTTTGGTTGTGGAATTGATAAGTGTTGAAGTTTTGAATTTAATTTTTGTGACAATTGATTCACTCCCCCTCTTAGTTGTCCTACACCTTTTTGACAATTGGTATTAGAGATTTGGTTCCTTGGTGAAGAGCTCAACCACTTGAGGAGGATCTTGAAGGTTGATTAGATGGATGATAAAGGAGAGCTTTGCAATACTCTTGAAGATCTTGATAAAGTGGAAAGAGAAAACAAAGATCAGAAAGAAAATCTTGATGAAGCAAACGAATGTGTCTAGAAGCTAAAAGAATAATTGAAGAAATTCAAGGAAAGACATAAAGAAGTAATTGAGTAGATGAAACAAGAGATAATTGGATTGAAAGTGACTATAGAAGAGAAGAAGAGGATTGAAGAATGTTTGAATAAAATGATACAGAGTAATTCTAATGAATGCTCTAAACTAGAATAGGAGGTAGTAAACTTGAGGGTAGAACTGGAAAAGGAAAAACTCTATGAGAATAGTTTTAGATCTAGCTCCAATAAGCTTGGAGAACTAATTGTTGGACAAAAGAAAAGTAAAGAAAAAGTTGGCTTAGGAAATGATGCAGGTGAAAGTTCTAAGGACAATCAAATGACTCAGGAAAAAGGGAAGTAGAAAAGGAAGTTTGCAAGGAGACAACCTGTAAGACAACCTAATGCACAAAGGTATCCCTCTTTCAATTTTGTTTTCTTTTCTTGTAATAAATATCATCACAAGGAAACAGAATGCAGTAGTAAGAAGAATCAATTTTTTGGTCTCTTCACTAGACAATGCTTTGGATGTAATAAGTTTGGATATAAAGCTATCGAATGCAGATCTCAGGGGAGAATGATCAGTCGGGTAATGATGAATAGATTTGTTGGAGGTAGAATGAATCAAACCTTTAATGGATACTGCTATACCTGCAAAAAATTTGGACACAAAGCAAATAAATGTAGATTGAGAAGCAATGGAGGTTAGACTAATCAGAAAATTGTTATCTTCTATAATTACAATAAACCAAGACACATCTCAAAGGTTTTCAAAAGTAAGAAGGAAAGGCAATTTGCTCTGGTAGAGAAGAATAATCTAGTAAAGAGGATCAACAAAGAAGAAATGAAGCAAGAGATGAACAAGATATGAAAGAATAAAGAAGAAGAAGAACCTAAAACTGCTAATGTGTTTGTGACCTCATCTAGTACATATGATTTATTTAAAAATTAGACCTAGTATGGTCTTAGGGGGAGCATTATCAGAAAATTATAAAAACCCCTTAGATGAATGGCATGTCAGAGGTTGGAAAAAGGATGGAATGCAAGAATGAATATTCAGAGGTTTTGGAAAAGAAACTAGAAGAAAACATGTTGGCATAATGATCTGCGAACCAAATTTTCTATGTTGGGAAGAATGTTTTTAGCAACTTTTTGATATTTACCACATTTAATGAATTCTAGGGAAAATCAATGATGTATAAGGTGAAATGTGTAAGTTTTTATTTACCATTCAAGCATTTGAAGAGTTTGTAAAGTGACTTGAAGTGATCCTAAAGTAGTTTGAATCAATTCTGAAGGGAATTCAAAGAAATTGTCATGGATAATTAGGAATCATTCCTCAGTTTGCAAAAGGGAAGAAGGAAAATGAAGAATTGTTGATTAATCATTAATGAATTTAAGGAAGTTAAGCAAGATAATGGATAAATAATTGAGTAGAGACATTCCACTAAGGCTGAAAGGAGTTGAATTGGAAGAATTTGACCATAGAAAGTTGAAAGAAATGGAACTAGGGCTGAATGAAAACAAATTATAAAGCATAAAAGCCCTAGGTATGAACTTATGGGGAGAATTTGTGTGGCTTGATAATAAAGATTTTATTTTTTTCTTGTTGATTCATTACAATGATGACAACATTGTGTTGGAAAAACCCTACCTAATTACGAAAGAAGTGATCGAAGTGATTACTAGCTTATGCAGTATTGGGGATCTTATGGGAAAGAAAACTATAAAATACAAAGATGTGGAGGAACTTACTAGCATTAATAAAGACCCTCGAGATCTTTTGATAAACACTCTTGTGGATTTAGTTGTAAGGTATGCTACATATGGTGTTTCTTACAAAATATATTTTAGAAATTGTGAAGGCTCAAGTTCATCTATTGTTGTTTACATTGCACATATGATGGTTAAGGAAAAGAGGTAGTTAAATTTGTGTATCCTACTACTTGAAAATCTATCTAAAATTTATTGAATGTCGATGATTGAGGGTTATCCCTTTTGGTTTCAATATTTTCTTGTGTGCTTGGTCTTTTACTTTTTAAGCTCCCCATGGGGAAAATAAAATGTTGTGTGGGAATCTAGTATTCCTATTAGGAAGAAAGTCTAAAGATACTTGGAAGCATTGGTAGATAATTAAAGTGTGTGCAAATCATATTTCACATCCTTAAGAACAAATCTATGTCATGGAATTCCAAAACAGAGTTAATTTGAGGTGGGTCCATCCTCTGGTAAGAAAATTGGAAGCTGTCATTAGTGAGTCCCCTCTGGAATCAAAGAAAAGAAAAGATATAACTAAAGATACTAGTGTCCCTTCAGAAGATAAGGAAGAAGTATCTTTTTCCTAGATCCAAATCTTCTAATCTAGATGACATTTAGTCTATGTTGGTTAATGGAAATATGATGAAGATTGGTGAGATATGGAATGCAGCCTCTCCTATTAATAGACTCAAAATTGATGATGCTCTAGTAGAGTATCTACTTTGAAAAGGTATTGGTCTATCAATTGTTTCTAACTCCTTAACAAATAATTTAGTTGAGATTTTTGAAGAAATAATTTTGCTTGAAGGTCTAAAAGGATGCAAGTTTGAAGCCTTGGTTGAAAAGAGATGTACCAAAGCTAAGCAGATATTATCTAAACTTATCTTGGAAAAGAAGAAATAAATCAAAGAAATATCATATATCTACAAATATTATCTCTAGTAGCCTATGGCAGTAGATAATTTCAGAAGTAGGATTGGATCAATTGAATCTAAGGTGAGCAACATCAGAAAGAACATTGATATCTTTGAAGACAAATAAGGGAAACAAAGGATGAGAATTGGTGAATTACAAGATGAACTGGTTGTTGTGTAGAGATAAAGAGATAATGTGGTAAAAAAAAATTGGCTCCTAAAGGAGATTACTAAGTTTCAGTTAGATCATCTTTCTAGAATACTTACTGATGTGGAAGATTGTGAAAGATAGTACACATATTGGTCATCTTCCTTCACTCTATTGGCCTTGTTGGAAAGTATTTTCTCAATCATGGATTTAGCTACATTCAACTAGAAGTTACATCTAGTTATCAAAGAAAGGTACAAAAATGTCTTTGGGGTGAAGAGTTTCATTTTTAATTGAATCCTGAATGCTCAATTTTGTTGTTTCGTTTGTTTTGGAAAGTAGAAAAGAAAGAGAAAAAGGAATTTGAATAAGATGAATAAAAATTGAATTGTTGTTGAATGTTTGAAAGTCTTGGATGGCTGATTTTTTTTGGAAGAGTGGGAATCTTCTTTTTGCAATTTTGATGTCACCATGGTTACATATATTTTTCTACCCTTTGCTATTGATGTCAAAGAGGGAGAGATTTGGAAAGTTGGGAGAGATTGGAGAAATTTTTTTAAAAAATTTGACACATGTTGCTGCCAATGACAAAGGGGGAGATTGTTGGAAGAACAAAGAAGAATTATTATCTCTACATTTTTTTTGTTGTCATTGATGTCACCAT
The DNA here is from genome assembly GCA_007258455.2 of Sequoia sempervirens. Classification (NCBI taxonomy): domain Eukaryota; kingdom Viridiplantae; phylum Streptophyta; class Pinopsida; order Cupressales; family Cupressaceae; genus Sequoia; species Sequoia sempervirens. The sequence goes on along the minus strand of VDFB02281492.1, from coordinate 608,020,415 downwards.
GTTGCGGTTAGAAGTCTAAGTCAATGCCTGATCTAGAATATTGGTCTAGTATCTAAAGTGGTTTTAAAGTTGTACTATTTGGTATTCTAGTCTACAATCCTTCATAGTTGGTAGTTATTGCTTGCAATTTTGGGAAATGGTGCATGGTTGTTGAAGGCATGATTGTTCATAATTTCATGTGCTCCAGTGCTCTTATCATGTACTAACATTATTATGTTGATTAATTTTTGTAATGAAGTCTATTTTTTGCCAACTTCTTGGATTAGTTGTGATATGGTGAATTAATTTTGTTATACGGATATATGTGTGACCTATCTTAGGTCTATGCTGACATGACGAAGCATATTAAGCATTTGGATTTCCTTTTGGGAAGTTTTTGGTGAATACTTGAAATCATAAGGTTACTTTTTTTGGTAAACAAAGAGATGCATCTAATTAGGTCCATCTAATTGATTCTTGTGGATAGATCAAGTATATATATGTGTGTATTGAATAGTTTTGAAGATGAAGTATGAGGTATGTGTGGTGTGTTTGAGAAAATGTGAAAGTAAAGAAGAGTAAAAATGATGAAGTGTGTCAAGTTAGTCTATTGAGCATCACCAAAACTGCACCAACACTTGTTAGGTGCATCACTCTTAGTTCATTTTGGATGTGAAGCACAATTTTTTTTTGTGAATGTTTTGTAGGTAGTGAGCCTCCCTTGTATGCAATGATATTTTTCATCTAGATAGTGAGTCCTATTTAGGGCAGTGAGCCTTATATATTCAATTTTGAAACTACCTTATATTGTGATTTAATCCTCACTATGGTTTTTCCCTCACTAGGTTTTCCACATAAAAATCTAGTGTTTATTGTGTTGATTTACTTTATTTTATTTGCATTTCATGTTCATACTCAATAACATAATAGTGTGGTTGTGGAATTGATAAGTGTTGAAGTTTTGAATTTAACTTGTGTGACAATTTATTCACTCCCCTCTTAGTTGTCATGCACCTTTTTAATAGAGAGTCACATGCCAATGCAGTGAAAAAAATTTAGATACATGAAGAATATTGTTGATTATGGACTATGGTACCCCAAAAACAAGGACTTCACTTTAACTACATATACAAATATTGATTGGGTAGGAAGTGTGGATTATAGGAAAAGAACTAGTGGTGGAGCATTATTCTTGGGAAACAATCTAGTTTCTTGAATGACCAATACATAAGAATCAGTGACTCTATCCGCTACTAAAGCAAGGTCTGTGGCAGTAGTAACATGCTATACTCAATTCCTATGGATGAAGACACCATTAAAGACATCAATGTGGAGTACAAAGAACCTATCTCAATTCTATGTGATAATTCAAGTGCCATTAACATATCAAATAATCTAGTGATGAAATCTACAACAAAACACATATCTATTAAGTATCACTTCATAAGAGAGAAGGTTGAAAATAATGAAGTATAAATGGAATATCTTCCCACAAAGGAATATGTAGCTAACATTTTCACCAAGCCTCTTTCCAAGGAACAATTTGAATATTTGAGGAAAAAATTGGGAGTTATTGCTCCCACATCATATCACTAGTCACTAGTGATGGGGCATACCTCCAGGGGGAGTTTCATATATATCTCATTCATCCCTAGAAAAATCTAGGATGCATAAAGTCAAGTATTAATGGTTCTACAAATTTCTAGTGAATTGATGGTTACATAATCAATATTCCCACTTTCTCTTTGAATTTCTTGTCAAAGGGGGAGTAATGTGTCATGGGGAGTTTGACCTTTTCCATTGATTTCAAAGGGGGATAGTTATGATGAAATTCTCAATTGAATATGGTGAGCATGGTCGTCATGTGCATATCAAATGGGAGTATTGCTGAAGTATGTAAAATTGGTATAGAGCTCAAAATGATACAAATCTCAATTGATTTCAATTGGTATCAGACCATTTCACCCCATTACTATGAGAATTTAGTTTTTCCATCAATGATAAAGGGGGAGATTTTTGGCATATTGTTGTCATTAATGTTAAGATGGGATCAAGTGTGAGATGGAACTGATCCTACATGAAAGAGAATCAAAATTGATGTCAAAAGGGGATTAGGGTGAGATGGGATGATGGATACAAATGTTGCTCAATTCCATCAACACTCTAAAGAAAAATATGATCTCAGAATTGACATGGTTTTTTTAAGAGTAGCTCAGAGATGTTTTATAGGGATAGAGGTTGAAGGTTGTAATCTGAAAAGGATTACATGCACCTTCAACCAAAATTAGGGTTTTTTAGTTAAACCCTGGGTATACATAGCCATGGCATCAAAACAAAGTTTCTAATTTAATGGTGACTTGTGTTTGGAAGTTGTAGGTAGCTTAAGTGATAACTTAATCCTATTATGTCATGTGAGGAACCATTCCCTTCACAAAACAATTACTGAATACTGAGCTGATATTTGTGGCATTTAAATATTTCCTAAGTCACACAAATATTCCCTTTGGTGAAATCAACAGTGTTGGTTGAGACTGCAAGATCTAATGGTCTCCCCACTAGCCCAATGAGTCTGTGGTGGGTCTATGCTAAATCATGAAGTGACACATGGATTGGTGGAAAGTAATCCACAATGGATAGTAAGGCCTACAATGGAAGCATAAAAAGTTAGTGGTACATGATGTCATCTTGGACGATTGGCAGAATGAGGTTGATTTATAGCTATGATCATGCCAAGGTGGAAAATTTGACGACGTCAACTTTCCCATGGCACATGTGGTGGGACCCTTTCATACCCAGTAGGGGAGCAGGGAGCAATGGAGATTAAAAAAAATTGATCAAATGATGCACGGTGGTGACAAAATAAACCTTGGTAGATGCAATGACACATGGCATCATCACTTCACATTGCTATTATGAAGCAAAGAAATTGGAATTAGTTGGGTGATAAGTGATAGAGAGGTGACAGTTGGCAGAAGCTTGCTAGCTCATGAAAATCTTGTGGGCCCATTGTCAGTTCTAATAGTACAATGGGGGACCATAGATTGATAGATATCTAATCCAATGGTGATTTCTACATCGAGGAAATGAATCTAAATTTTTATAAAGGACATGATCAATGGAGGAAATTTAAATAATCATTTATCAGATGCTCAAGATTTGAAAATGTGAGGATGAATGAAAAATGTAGGTTTGTGATGCGAAAGTGGGAAATCGACAACCAAAATTTGAAAAAGGTGATAAGAAATGACTAACTTTGTGTAAACAAGGTTTCTCTTGTAAATCAACCTAGGGAGGAAAATTAATTGGGAAACCTACTTCAACAAGAGGTGTAATATGATTGGATGCATAGAACAGTGGTACATATAGGAATAGATATAAAACTCAAGATCAGAAGAGAGAATTAACTGCAAATTTGATCTTAGGGTTTGGAATGATGGAAAGGAAGAAGAATTCTCTACACCAAGAATTAATGTTGTACAAATCAATGCAGTTGGAGGATAGTGAAGAAGATATTCACCCTAACAAAAGATATAAATATAGCAGAAGATCTTGAGGAAATTATGATTTTTTGTGAACTACACAAAACAATGTTTAGTGTGTCTAAGTTGGTAGAAGCGAGAGGATAGAGTAATGTGGTCCTGAGCTCCTAAATCTATTAAAGAACACACAAAAAATAGAAAAGGAGAGTTGTAGAAGAGTACAGTGGTGCATTAAGGGGGACAAAGAATGCACTAAAGAAGAAGGAGAGGAAGAAAGAAGTAGTGAGGTGTAGAGTAGTGAATAGAGTTGAATTAACAACAACAAATAGTTTGGCGATTGTAGAGTTAGCTGTAACATTGATAAGAGTTCCTTAGGAAAAAAAATTGATCATCTTATATGTTGTAAATTTAACTAGTTGGTGCCATTTGATAACTGAGTTGGTGCTTAGTTTAGGGGATAGGTTTGGTTCCCTTAAAAACTATAACAAAGGATTTCATTGTGAGGTTGGATTAGGACAGTAGCTCCTCACATAATTTTCTCACCATGGTTTTTTCCAACTTGATTTTTCCACGTATATCCATTGTTATGTGTCAATTTTGTTTACATGCATGTGTTTTCTTTATGTTTAGTTTTAATCTGCACATCTATCTTTAAGTGTTGTAACTACTCTTTAGAAAATAAGGCTAGAATTTAGTATCTATTGATTCACCTCACTTCTAAGTAGAATGTTATGTTCCAATAAGAAATGATCCATAACATGCAAGACAAACAGTTGAATCTTGATCCACCCCTCTTTTTTTTTCCTTTCTTCTTTATGTCTTTGGCAATGTATGCTTATACCTTATTGCTCCTTACATCATTTTCATGTGTGTTCATTTTGTGCCTATGTTAGTTTTCCATTGGATTTTGTTCTTGGGGACTTTATCATCCCTCTTGATCATTTTCATCCTATCTCACTAGCGTTGGTATATTGGGACCCCTCTTGGTGTGAGTTTTTCTACTTTAGTGTGATTTTGAAGCAAGTTCCTCCTCTCACTAAAGTGGGGGCTAAATGTAGTGTAGAAAATTGTATCCCTCTACATTTTTACACTTGTTTGGGCCCTTGTGAACTAAATGGACTTAATTGTGCCTTATTTAGGGTGTTTTTAAGTGTTTTCCTATAATTTCATACTAGTCTAGGGTCTTATTAATTACATGGGCTCCTTTACGCTTCAATTGGACTTATTCTGCATCCACAAGAATTAATTAATGTATCTTTCCAAGGATAATCCTGACATATATCAATTGACTAATAAAAAATTATTGATTTTGGATTGTATGGCCCATATTTAGTGATGTGGGAGTCATAAACCACCTTGGGTGTATGGACCTCACCTAGGTTTTGGGGCCTAGATCTAAATTTCACATTAAACTAAGCATTTCTTAAAAAATGTGTACCAAGATTAGCCTAATGGGACTCATATGCCCCAACTAGCATATGAGTCCCACTTAGCTTAGACCTAATTTAAATTTAAATTATTGGTGGGATTTTATTCTCCTAGATCTAATGTTAGCTCGTAGTTTTATAATTTCCAGAAATTTGGTGTAAACAAGTATAAATACAAGGTTATTTTACTCATTTTTCACCTCGCAAGTTGATGAATAATTCTTATAGAAAATTTGTGGTCAAGAGCACTTGCACAAGAATTTACATGAGCATTAAAGGGCGATTATCAAGAATTTTGGAGCATTTGTGATGTAGGGTTTTGTGATTCAAGAAAGTAGGTATGTGCAGGATCATCATGGAAAAAATAGGCCCTTAAGTGGCAAAAAAATAAGAAAAATCAAAGTTAGGCAACTTGACCTAAAAATTTGAATAAGTTATCTATATTATTTCAAAAATATGTAAGAATAGAATTTTGTAGAAATTGAATATAGTTTCTAAACTACTAGGTTTATTTTTTTAAAAACAAAATCTATTTGGTGAAATTTTGAAATTTCAATATAGTAGTACTTAAATTTTAGGGAAAAAATAAGGTGTTTGTCTAACCACCATAACCACAATAAAATAATAATAATTTTTTATAATATTTTAGATATAAGTAGAGGAATCATGTCCCGATGTGATGCATATTTTTTTATGATTTTTTCCAAGTAAATAATTAATTATGATTTTTTTATTACAACTTTTAAAAAATATAAAAACTCGTACATCTAACCACCTTAAATTGGTCAAAACTTCATGAAATTCAATTTTTTTTTTAATCCTATAGTATATGAAGCATAGAATGTGAGGCATGTTTTAGATTCAAAAAAATGTGATATTGGTGGAAAGATGAGAATCTCCTTTAAAAACCCTTTTCATTTCATTAATTTTGGGTAAAAAAAAGTCATCAGCCACATACCCTACAAATACCCATTATATCGCCACTTTTTAGCCCATCATGATCTTGCACATACCCAAGCATTAAAATCAAGGTCCACATAATTCAAGAAAGATTCAAATCCACATTCATGCTAGCCATTTTATACATTTTTGTAGCATCTTATTCAAGGTTTTGGTGAGTTGTAACATAACATATTTATTCATTCATCATTCCTCCTTTCTATTTCATTTCTTTTCAAGGAATTGTATATACATTTGGGCTCCTCACATTTCCTCAGATGAACTAGATAGATGTGAGAATAGAGGATAAAACTTACCAGAGCATCGAAGAGCATAATAGGAAAATAATGAACACATAGTGGTTCTAGGAGGAAATTACAAAGAAAATGAAGCCAATTCTAAGATCTATGCTCAACCCAGATGTTAAAAATGTTATAACTATGTTAACCAAGATAGTTGGACTTCAAGAACGTAGTAAGTTCAAACCATGGATGTTCATGATCATAGCCAAATTAATAGAAGGACCTATATAGATGCATTGGGGAATTTTTATTAATGACAAGCTATACAATCAAATGAAGGAATTCTCATAGTCAAGATGGTTTTATATGTCCTCATATATGATTTATTCCTACTCCCTAAGGAAAAATATGCAAGGGTTGGATAGAGTTAGTACCCTAGGCAAAAAAACAAGGAATTGTCTGATATATGCTCATTTACCCTAAATTACTATTCATGAATACATGGAGCATTATTAGAGAGTTAATGATGTGTTTTCCTTGAAGTTGATGAGAATAATGGAGGGTGAAAAAGCTACACAATTGTCTCTGGAAGTACAAAATATTATTAATGAGGTTGGAGGCTAGTACATTTAGTTTCCTACTTTCACCTACATCAAGGTGGAAGGGTTTGAAGGAAATCCTTTCATGTTTCCTAGGTACCTGATAGATAATTTTTTACTATTGGAATTGGTAAGGCACGTGAAGTTGTCTCATGCTCTTTTCAGTGCAACACACAAAAGTTCTATCAATTTTCCCATCTTAATGGGGAATTTTAAGTGCAATATGGCTAAAGTGGTTGATTTTTGTGAAGAAGAATTAAAGATGTACAAATCAGAGTTCTTTACACTCCAAATAATTAAATATGATCCAGAGGGGAATATTTCTAAAGGGATAGCAAAAAATCATGGTTGTGTTCATCATTTAGAAGACTTTTAGCTCAATTGTGATGAAAAGCATGAGGTAAGGAAAATATCATATCAAATATTATCATTGCAATCAGCATGAATTCTTAAGCTCTGTGAAATTCTAGATCTACTGGATGAAGATGATGGAGAGGTTTTGAACTTAATTTATAATTCAACCAATTTTTATGATGAACTTATTCTGAATCCAAATTATGGAAGTAGAGAAATAATGACTAGTGAGGAAACTTTAGAACATGTTTTGGTGCATTCTCAACAATGGATCAATGATTATTGTAAGACTTTAAGAAAAATTAGGGTTAGGCTCACATACTCACTCAATACAAAGAAGAAATAAAAATAATAAGGTGAGTCTGTTAGCTCTCAAAAACGTAGGTGGAATGCCTCAAGAGGCTACCAATCTCTTGATATGCTTTAGGGTAGTAGACAAGGTCAAGAGAGCTCAACCTTCTACTCTTTAGGTGCTGCAAACTTGGGCGGGTGTACCTCTCTGAATAATGCATACTTAACTTACCTTCCGAAATGATTTTGTCCACAATGGCAGATGACAGTGAACAAATGATGACTACTTGAAAATAGTGACAATATTCCAATCTGAATCCTAAATACTCAATTAAAAAGAAACTGAATGAATTCACAATGATGAAATGCAGAGACTAGTGCCTTATTGGGTATGCATAGTCAAATGTAATCAAGATGAGCAACACTCTCTGGATGAGACATAAATTATCTGGCATATGTTTTGTTTACAACTTGTATAAACATGCAAGACTATGACTACTAAGTTCTACTTCAATAATCCAAAATGAATTTCTCTGATTACTGTGATCAATAAAAGGATTTAATCTTTGCTTGAAAGAACCAATTGATTAATCACACAATACAACAAATGTGTATCGATAAATTGAACATAAACTTGTTATGTCAATTTAAACAACCAGAAAAATCAAATATGGACACAACTTAGCAACATTTTCCATTCAATTCAATAGATAATTGACACTAGAGAAATACAACAACATCAACTGAATCTCATAAATACCTCCATTGTGAAAATCATGCAACAATAGCCTCTGGTTTGATAATTTTATTCTAATATATCTAATTGTAGTGTATCAAAAAATATAATGTCTGGTCTTAATTAACAACTACAACATGCTTATTTATACACTAGCATGGGAAAAATATCAAAGTGAAACTTCATGTCAGCCCTCCACAAGATTCGGGCTCAATTCAAGTCGGCCAACAATGGTCATCCAAACATAATCATGTCAGCCACTAATTTATATTTCTATTATTCACCATTGAACAATTGGCAAGACAGTCAGATAGTTATGTTGAAGGAAATCCACCCGTGTGCTTCATTCTACTTTTTTATGACTATGTGATGTCAGTGAGACATCTCACAGAGGATCCCCAAATGCTATCGATAACCTTCAAACCTTCTACTGCAATGCAAAGATACCTTTAGACCGAGGTGCATATTTCGTTTCATTCACAGTCACCAGTCCATTGGTCATACCGAAGTCCTGTAGTATTCCTTTATTTTCACTCTCCGTCACTATAACTCATAAGTATCGGGGAGACCCTACACAGATGTTTTAAGTTTCACCAAGAGCCTCCCACATAATTTTTTGTCACTAAGACCAACTTAAACTCCTGCAAAAATGCATCCCTCAAACACACACAGGTCACCATAACAAATGATAGTTGGGGAGAGGTCTCATAGATCTCACATTGTTTCACTAAAAGTTATTTACCACCCAAGCACACACCAATTCTCCAAGACAATTCAGAACTCTCACCAAAGATCACATCTTAGACATGGTTGGTAAGATCGAACGGGCTCGCCAAGACACAATATCAAAGCAACATAAGTCACACCGAAGCAAACTTTACTATATTCATCTTTCGCCAAGAGAAAGAAAATATTACATCAAAAACCACTAGAATAAAACATAGCATTCTGGCAGTGAGACAACCATTGATCACCATGACACTATATTGAAGGCACCCAAGTCACATTGAACAATCAATGAGAAGAAGTCTAAGCATAAGGTCGGCGAGACTGAAGGTCACTCGCCAAGACCTTACAATGCCAGCAAGTGAGTCACACTTAAAATCATTTGGAAGAAAACTACTTGTGCTTCTTCGGTGAGACAAACTCATATCACTATGATGCTATACCAAAAGCATTCAACTTATAACGATGAACCACCAAAATGCAAAGTCGGGGAGACAAGTGATAATCGGTAAGACACCACCCCAATATCCATAACATATGCCGATAAGAGCCTCCACTGTCACCGAAACAAGTTGGATGTGATACCGATAACTACCAACAGAAAAATGCTAGTCGCCACAATAGAGAACATGTCATGTTGATAGCCTGCAACAAGAATTAGTGAAACATACACAGGTCGAGGAGACATTTCAAGACCTATGCTGACATAGATAAAAGGATGGAAAACACATAGATAGATTGATATAGGGGACAAATATGATTCAAAGCATGAGCAAACAAGACATGAAATGAAGGAAATATGCATAAGGAAAGACTCATGTGAAGACTCAGGGGACTTAAAAATGTTCAAAAAACATCAAAACTTAATAGTTCCAATAGAGTCTAGGTATGAGGAGCATGTTAAGAAGAAACAAAAATCTAGCAAGGAAAATGTAGTTATCCATATTAAGAAGAGAACTCTTGATGCCTCAAGCTAGAGAGTTTCATTAGTGCCAGCTAGCCAACATAAAGAAATTGGACTAGGTAAGCTCAAAGTGATAGTGAAGCTTAGAGTAGAATCTGCTTCTATGACAAAGCCAAAGATACAACTTATGACAATTGAAGAGGTGAGAATGAAAATGAATACTCATTCTTAGACAAGGTATGCATCAAAAATAGTTGCAACATTATTTACTTCTCCCCCTTTAGTCAATACAACTGCAATAAAACAAAAAATAAGGAAAAATTCCAGTGGCTATAAATAAGACATCTAAACTAAATGAATATAAAATTAGGGAATAGATGGAGAAATGGGGTATCATGATGGAATGAGTAAAAGCGAATAAATATTAAGAGAAACACATGGTACAACCAATGTTCAATTCCTATAGATGTTGAAGAAGAGGAAGTTATAAGAGGTACACTTTCCCTAGAGGTAGGAAACTCTGAAATACTTGTTGAAAAGGAAATACAGGAAACTATAGGACAATTTCCCATTGTTGAAGATAATCATGATATAATAATACATGAAGAAGGTGATGAATCAAAGACTGATATTAAGCACATGGATAGATAGGAAAACATAAGTCTTAGAGATGAAGATATAGTGTTGAATATAAGTAATCGGAAATCCATACCAATGAATACTAAAAATGTTCCAATCCCTAAGAATGTGGCAGGTGAGGTTGAAAACATAAGAGGAGAAGTTCTTGAGTGTACTAGAAACCAAGAAGAAAGAAATGTTATAGAGGTAGAATATAATGAAGATGCACCTAATTGGTTGGTCAAGGAACTGACTTCCCCATTGGAAGTGGAATTAGCACCTCTAGATCTCAAGAGCTTAATGCAAGAAGTGGAAATCCCTAAACCTAGTTGAAGAGAAAAAACAAAACATGTTATGAAAAATAGTGAAGATGGAGGAATAACACTCCATATAGCTACTCAAATAGTGGATGAAATCAAACAAGAAATAAAACCTAAGGAGTATAGAGCGATAAGTATCAATGTTGGAAACTCATCTTTTGGAAAAGAATTAGAAGAAATGAAGATGAATTTAGAGACAACTATCACTAGGGTGTATAAAAGTAAACAAAAGAAAAGAGAGCTAAAAGAATGGATTGCACATTTGGAATATTAAATTGTATCATTAGCCTAGTATGGCCAAACACGGGTCAAATTTTTTCAAAATCCAGTACTTATGTCACAAGAGTAGGTGGATGCTACCAAAAAACTTCACAATAAAATGTGTGTGTGTTTGAAGAATAGATGGAGTACTTGGTAAGGCAAGGAGAAGAATTAATCAAAAATGTTCTTGGGAAGTACAAGGAGGCATACCATTGGTATGAAAAGTCTAAAATATTAGGAGAATGTAGGTTCCTCTAGGAGAAAATTGATGTTGAAAGGAAAAGTTTAAAGCCTCTCATTTAACAGATGTCCAGGAATTGATAAGTGAAAAAATAACCATGGAACATGAGGTTTCAATGTTTAAAAAGTGGAAGAAATAGGTAAATTTGGAAGGTGACACCTTATTTCAATGTGTACAAGGATTTGAGAAACTCACCAAAAAATACAATAAATTGATTGATAAAGATCAATGTTTCATTGAAACACTAGCATTGTAAGATTATGATCATCTAACACTAGGAAATGATGGTAAATAAGTAAAGGTTTTCAAGGACTGGACTGAAAGAGTAAATAAAGACCTTGTTCATTCGCTAAATTTGGAAGTCATTGATGAAATTATACAATGTAGGAATGCCATGGTCAAATATGGAACAAAGAAGATGTAGAGGAATGCAAATATCGTCCAGATATCAGAACATTATACAAAACTCAAATATAGCTAGAAGGTAGTTCAGGAAATTTCAAAAGAACATATGCATTAGGTATTAGTGACCTTCTAGGAATATCAACTTAAGAAAGGTCAAGAAAATTTATCAAACCAGGAGTCTAATGCAAGAAAATGAATAACTGGATATCATATACTGAAAGTTAGCACAATGATATGTTGTTGAAAGTAATATTGTAGGTTCTCCATAGTCTCAAAGGAGGTGTATTGTCCAACAATTTGAAGAATACCAATGTCCTTGCTTTGTGTATATCATTTGAGTACCAAAGCTCGGAGTTAAAGACTAGTGCTAATGAGGAAGTCAAAGCTTTGACTGTCTAGAAAATTCCAATGACAACTAGCATTTGCCACGTGCTATTTTCTAATTTTTTGTTTATGATTCCCTTTGATAGACTTAAGTTTAAAATTTTGGGCCTTCTTCCTATTAGAGGCCATTTAATTCTTTACTTTTATATTTAAGTTCAAAATTTATGGATGTCAGAAAAGCCAAAACTTCTTTAATTTTTGTTCTTTTTTCCTAATTTTTGAATCATTCTAGATTAAAAACTTGTATTGCACATACAAACTGATCAATATCAAAGCTAAGTTGAAAGCTACTAATTGGTATGAAATCTTTTGAAGCTAGTTGTTTGTTCAGCTGGAAAAGACTATGTTGTGCCATTTAAGGGTACATGCAGAACCTACACAGTGTCCAAATAAACCTCCCTTTCTTTAAAATCTTACATCATTCTATGCCTAGTTGTGAAGCAATCTAGTTAAGTATAGAGTGGTTTTCTTTGATTTGGTTAATTCTTGGGGCATGTGTGGATAATACCTAGGAGCTCTTTTACTTTTCAAGTATTTTTAATCCTTTTTTTTAGATTATATGTTTAAATTTCAAAAATATTTCCAAAAAAGAGATGAATGAATAGAAATCTTATTGGAAATATTTAGTTTCCATTATATTGTTGAATGCTTAAAGCTAAATATACTTAAGTGATACCAATGTTGAATGAAATTCATGAAATATTATTGCATATCTATTGATTTCATGAAATTATCTAATGAGCAGACATATAATATCTTTCACCAAACCTTATGATTCCTTTTAGAACCAGAAATTATTATTTACCCCTCATAATTAAAAGTATTATCACAACGAACCTTGATGCAAACCTAGTATGGTCAAGACCTAACTTAAATGAGACTTGGGATTAAGCTAAATTAGCCTAAAGATTTAGGTTGTCCTGGTTCAGTCTTTCAAGTAAAGATAGGTTCTTGCAGTATGTTTGTGAGGATTTATTTGCATTGTTGGCATACGACTAATATTGTGATCAATGAGTGGAACCCCTATTTCCTAGGTTTAAAAAGTAAATAATACAAACTGAAACAATTTAACACCATACACAAGAGAACACCAAATTTATGTGGAAAACCCAAGAAGGGAAAAGCCATAGTAAGGATTAGCTCACAATGTAAGTAATGTCAATATCAAGTATAGGAAGGCTCATTATTGGAGGGATTTGTTAGCTCTCAAAAACGCAGGCAGGATGCCTCAAGAGGCTACCAATCTCTTGATATGTTTTAGGGTAATAGACAAGATCAAAAGAATTTAACCTTCTACTCTTCAGGTGCTACTAACCTAGGTGGGTGTACCTTTATGAATGAAGTAGACTTAACTTATGATTATCCTTCTTGCAATGATTTGTCCACAATGGTATATGGAAGTGAACAAATGAAACCAAGCACAATAGCAATCCTCCAATCTAAATCTTATTATGCTCAATTAACAAATTTAAAGCAACTAAATGAATCCAAATGATGAAGTGCAGAGACTAGTTCCTTATTGGGTATGCGAAGTCAAATGAAATCAAGATGAGCAACACTTATCTAGAGAAAACTCAAATTATCTAGCATATATTCTATTTACAACTTGTATAAACATGCAAAACTATGACCACTAAGCTCTACTTTAATAATCCATATGAATCTCTCTGATTAGTATGATCAACTAAAAGGATTTAATCTTTGCTTGAAAGAACCAATCGATTAACCACATAGATACAAAAAATGTGCACTGATGAATTGAATATAAACTTGTTATATCAATTTAAACAATTAGAAAGAATCCATCTTGAAGACAACTTAGCAATACTTTCATTAAATTCAACAAATAATTGACACCAAAAATGTGCAACAACATCAATTGACTTTCATAAATACCTTCATTTTAAAAACATGCATCATAGTCTCTGATCTGATAAATCTATTGTGTTGTATCCATCTAATTTTCCTACTGTATATTGAACAAATAATAGCTGATCCTTTTACAATTACAAAAATGCATATTTATACACAAGTATCAAAAAAACATATCCCTTTGAAATCCCATGTCAGCCTACAATGATATTCAAGCATTCACATGTCGGCCACAATATTTGAATTCTTATTAATCACCAACGAAATAGTCGCCAAGACAATCCTATAGTTATGCCAAAGGAAATTGTATCGTTAGTCATCCCTTTGTGTTTCTCTTTTGCCATGACACATCAAAGTCAGGGAAACATCATATAGACTAGTCTTTGTTCTTCTGAGAGGGGCTCCCCAATACATTTTTCAATCACTGAGACATGAGTATTTTTCTTACCGAAATGCACTTTTTGTTTCATTCACTATCACTATAGCCTTGTGATATACAAGAGACATCTCACATAAAACCCCATGTGTTACTGATATCCCTTGTGATCAAACTTGTCGCCATGACTTATTGCTATCCGAGAGATATCACATCAGTCAAACCTTTGTCGCAACGAAACAGCTAGAGCTCACTCTAGATCACCAAGAGAAAGCAATTATCACACCAACATAGTCCTCATGTGCATTATTGGCAAGACCAAAGGTCACTCACCGAGACTTCACTTCAAAAACTTTAACTTTTACCAATATGTTCCTTTCATCTTGTGTGTCACTAGGACAATTCAATTTTCATGTTGATAAAATCATTTTGTGTTCCATTGGTGAGACCCACTACACTTCACAACTTGACCATACTCTGAAGTCATATAATTCTTATTGAGATGTTTCATTTTGTGTTGGTCGATGAGACTCTCTCAAATTCGCTAGGACATACTCTGAAGAAAAAATCTCACATCAATGATCCATTTGAAAGAAAATCCTTTGTGTAATGTCAGCAAGACCGAAGGCACTCACCAAGACCACATGCCAAAAACCTAAACTCATATTGATATATGCATCCTCCTACCACTGGTCGATGTGACAATGTGAACTCGTTATGACTTCCCATCGAAAAAAAAATGTTTGGCCAAAGTGAATCCTTCAATGCGTTGTTTGGTAAGACTCCTCCCAATAACCCTTTGATAGAAACTCTTAGTCAGCAAGACCCAATGAAGTCATTGGGACATCATTCCGAAGATCACAAACTCCTATCGAAATAATCTTTTGCACAAGTTGGTAAGACATATAGATTTCTATGACCTTACATTGATACCCCTTGGTCTATCCGAAGTGATCATCCATATTATCAGTCAGCAAGAGAAGGCAAGTTTGTTGTGACACCACATCGATGCTAAGATCTTTTGCTGATACATTCCTCCAGTCACTGAAATAGTATGTATGTCCTACTGATAGGTTCCCATAGGTGAATGCTGATCACTGTGACAATGAAAAGGTCATGCCGATATGCCTGCAACAAACATATGTTATTGCAAAAGCATCATGGATCGGGGAGACAGTTATGAACTTATGTCGATAGGAATTGCAATATTGAAAATGCATGACCTAATGGATTTTATGGGGCTTTAAGGGAAAAATAGAGAAAATGTGCTCAAGGTAGGACTCATTTGGAGAATGCACTGGTATGAACAACATGAAAAAATATCAAAAATTTATAGTTCCAACAATGGCTCTGTCTGGGAATGAGTGATAATAAGATCATTGCAAGGAACCAGATCTTTGGGTGAGTAGGCCAGACACAAAATGAGAAAAATGGAAATGGACATGAAGCATGATGGAATGAATGGAGTGAAATGGAGATGAACAAGACCCTAAACTACTGTGCATGGAAAATAATTTTAAAGAGGATCATCAAGATTTGTCCATGCACTGGGAACCCTTAATCCTCTGTGTTGCTCAAGAGAAGAATAGCTTCAAGAATTTCTCATGAATAGGAAATTCCTAATCTTCACCAGCCATATTCTATAGATAATATGAATCTTAACCTCTCTTCCCAACAACAACAAAAGGTTCCAACCACAAAGCTTCAAATTTACCATGCTTACCTTTCTCCCGACACCTTGCGTTCCACATCAACACCAAGTCATTTTCTTCAAATTTTCTATCCTTTTCCTTCTTGTCAAATAAATACTTCATCTGTGTCTGTAACTTCATGTTTTGATTTTAGGAAACTCTCCTTATTTCATCAAGTTCAGCTAGTTGCTCCATTCTTTCCTCCATAGGTTCAGGAACATCCAAATCTTCCTGAATGTCAAACTTGTAGATTGGCAACAAATTCTACAAAGGCAGCCTAGCTTGTGCTCCATACACCAATTCAAATGGGGATTTTCCAATTTCCTTTTTCATAGTAATCCTGTCAACCCACACAACTAGCTTTAATTTTGAATCCCAAGCCTTCTTGTTCCATCCTAACATCCTCCTTATAATCTTCAAAAGACTCTTATTGCTAGACTCTTCTTGACCATTGGCTTGTGGATGATAAGGAGCTGCATAAGAAATGGTAATGCCATATGTGTCACAGAAGCTTCGAAACTCATCAGATCTAAAACATATCCCATTGTCTATAATTAATCTCAATGGTGTATCAAATCTGGTGATAATGTTTTCCATCAAGAAATTTGTCACCACTTTACTTGTAGCCTATTTAGTTGGGATTGCTTCCACCCACTTGGTAAAATAATCAGTGGCAACCAATACCCACTTGTATCCTCCACTTGATTTTTCCTGTATCTCTCCAATGAAATCAATTCCCCATTGATGAAAAGGGGCATCAGCCTACAAGGGTCAAAGTGGCAAAGCTCCTTGATACTTCAATTTTCTAGAGAACTTCTGGCAGGCTTCACATTTTCTTACATGTGTGAAAGAATCGTTAAAAACCCTAAGCCAGTAGTAACCTGTCCTAAGAATTTTTTGTGTAGTTCTTTTTGCTGAGTAATTTCCTCCACAAACTCCTTCATGAATTTCACTTAGGAAATGCTTGGCTTGTGACTCATCCAAACATAACAAGATTATACCATCTTTATTTTTCCAAAATAGATCTTCATCCATGAAAACATATTTAGATGCCTACAACTTCAAGGTTCTTTTTTGACTGTCACTCAATTCCTCTGGACACTTCATGTACTTAGGGTAGTGTATAATATTAGTATACCAAGGAGTGTGCTC
Organism: Sequoia sempervirens; assembly: GCA_007258455.2. NCBI lineage: Eukaryota > Viridiplantae > Streptophyta > Pinopsida > Cupressales > Cupressaceae > Sequoia > Sequoia sempervirens. The sequence goes on along the minus strand of VDFB02281492.1, from coordinate 608,003,419 downwards.
AATCCTTGCAATTGCAATTCCTTCTTCAACATTGTAGACTTGATTTGCTTCAATATTCGATTATGCCATTAACCTAGCCAAGGCTTGACCTCTCACTAATTTGGTAATCTATATCTCCACGTCAAACTCTTGGATCTTGTTAATCCATCTAAATATCTTTCTTGTTACTTCATATTGTGTCAGAATATCTTTAACAATAGCATGAGGGACATAAGCAATCACCTTTGCTCCAACAAGATATGGTTTGGATGCTTTAGTTGCTTTCACTAATGCAAACACTTGTTTTTCCATTATATCATACTTCAATTCAGACCCTTGTAATGACTTACTAAAGAAAGACACAAGTTGTTCCTGACCTTCTTCATTCTTCTATAACATAACAACAACAATAGTGTGTATTGAAGCAAATGAAAATATCTGAAAATGCTTTGCAAAATCTAGAGATTTAAGAACATGAGCCTCATTAATGACCCTTTTGATGGATATAAAAGCTTCCAAGGCTTTTGCAGTCAATTCCATTTTTTGTCCTTTCTTCAACATTTTTGATATGGGTTTAATGATCTCAACAAAGTTAGAAACAAATCTCCTAGGAAAATTATTTTTTCAAAAGAATGATTGTATAGCCTTAACAATTTTGGGAATAGGGATTTTCTCAATAGATTCAACTCTCTCAGGATCTATCCTAATCCCTTCTCTTGAGACAATATGTCCTAAAAGCTTACCTTCTGTGACTACAAAATGACACTTCTTAGGATTTAAGCTGATACTATATTCTAAGGCTTTAATAAATTCCTTTTCCAGATGTTGTACATGATCTTCAGCCTTCTTCAAATAAGCAGTTAGGTCATCCTAGTACACTAGCATGATAGCATTGATTAAATCTATAAATTCCACATCCATAGCTCTTTGGAAAGTCGCTCCTACATTAGTGAGACCAAATGAAATTCTTATGTATATATATGCTCCCCAAGGAGTTGTAAATGTTGTCTTATATTACTCAAATTCTTTGACTTTAACCTGGTTATACCCTGAAAACCCATCCATCATAGACAATGGCTCACACCCTGTCACCTTATGCAATATAGCCTCCATATTGGGTAAAGGATAGTTGTCCTTGAGAGATGCCATATTCAAATTCCTGAAGTCCACACATAGTCTAATGTCTCCATTCTTCTTTCTCATAGGGACCAAGTTTGAAACCCAAGTTGAATGCCTGATTGGTTTAATGATTCCTCCATCTATGAGATTTTCCAATTCTTCTTGCATTTTAGGCTCTAGTGTTGGATTTATAGGCCTTTTATTTTGTCTGAATGGCTTAGCTTTTGGTTTCAATGGTATTTCATGCTGAAAAAAACTTCCCTGTATGCTTTTAGATCTTCATAAGACCAAGAAAAAACATGCTTATACTTTCTTAGCAACTCTATCAACATTCTTCTAATTATAGGGCTTATCTTCTTTCCTATGTACACTTTTCTTGGTGCCATCGCAATCCCCAAGTTAATCTTTTCAATGTCTTCTCTTTTGACTGGTGTTTGCTTCACGAGGGACCGATCATTTCCATCATACACTCTCTCTAATGCCACTAAATGCTTAGGAAGCCTATTTGTTTTGAGCTATAAGATCTTTTTTCCAAACATTGTTTGCTTCCCATCCACTTCTTCCACAAAAGCATTGACGTCAATATCTTGGGCTTCATATTGATCTATACAATGGAGAACTTTCAAAAAGATAGTATCATCATTGAAGACTTGCCAACTATAAATGTTGTCAGGAACAACAGGCCTTGTATTGAACTCAATCTGTGACACCCCAACCAATGTGATATCATCTCTTTTCAGTGCCACATTTGCTAAAAAATCAGCCATTATGCTCTTTGATATGTCAATCCATTCAATTGAGAAGGCATCAAACAACTCAATTGTGTCCCATATCACATTCTTGTATTGTTTCAATCTTTTGTGCTTTGATGCATACTTTGAATTAATTTGTGAAACAACCAACTTAGAATCCCCAAGAACAATAAGCAACTTGATCTTATGTTTCACAACTATGTTCATACCTGTCAATAAAGCTTCATACTCTACCACATTGTTTGTACATTTGAATGCTAATAGAAATGAATATTTAAATATAATACCTTCAAGGGAAACAAATACAATCCCAGCTCCATTACCCTCCTAGCTGCAGGCTCCATCAAAATACATCTTTCATACACCATTGCAATTTTGTGCAACATGTTTTTCAATTGGGTCAGTACTGACCAACTCTAGTTAGGATGGTTCTATTTTAAAATTATAAAGATCAACATCACAAAAACAATTGATCTGATCTTGTGGTACATAGTCAACAAGCTGGTTCATTCTTGGCTCCCTATACAACTTGACTTCTTGGCCATTCACTAGAATTGTAGCATAAGACAAGTCAAATTGAACATTTCCTCCAACTGTTGTTTTCCACTGTCTTGATAAAAGCATCTCAAGCTATGGAGGAGTGTCAAACATAGTTATATCTATATTATATGCCACTTGTGGATAAGTAGACAGCTTGACTTCAACATCCCTCATAATGCCCACCATAGGAATAGGTCGGTTATCCATAGCATAGCACTTTCCTCCATTGGTATCTACCAGCATGCCAAGCTGTTTCATAACTCCTACTGGCATGATATTTATAACAGCACTAGAGTCTATCATGAAATTCATCAACAATTTTTTATTTATAAGTAATGTAGTTAAAAAAGGATCAACTTGACGGGGAGTTGTTAATATATCATTCAAGCAGACTTCTGGGATATTTACTTTCTCCTGCCTATTGACTGCTTTACTAGCTACTTTGTTTTTAGAATTCACATGTTTTTCATTCCCATTTGTTATCAATTGAACAACACTATCTCTGTATTCCTTAATTTTCATCATTTTAAGTAGCGGAACACACATTTTTACCTGAGATAACACCTGAGTGAAGTCGAAAGAAGAGCCCTCCACCTTAACAATCTTCTTCTGCTCCAATGTATATCCTTTTTTTTCTTCCTTCTCTCTTTTACTAGGCTGATTAGGATTTTGCATCTCTTTGTGTAATTTCTTCATTTCTTGGTTTTGGATAGGCTTCTGTTTGTGTTTATCATGCTTTTTATTTTCTAACTTCTTCACAGTTCCTTGAGTCACCTTCTAATCTTTCATAAAGATTCCCTTAGGAACACCTTCCTTCACATTTACTATTATGTTTCTCAACCAATACTTACTCTTTGCTTCTTCAACTGCAGCAACAGTTAGTCTCTCTATTTCATCTTTGGTGAGTCTCCTCATACTGCATTGAGTAGGCACCTCAACAGAATATGGTTTTGTATAATATCTTTTAGAATAAAAAAGAACCTGTTGTTCAGCCATATGGACATTATATTTCTAATTTGAAACATCGTACTCATATCCTTCATCCTATGAAGATGAGTACCTTTCCTCAACATGGTGAAAATTATTTGAAGTCAGATACTCTGTGTGATCTTCTCCATTATTTTCCATCAACATTCCCTCTTCTTGCATCCTTGGGCTACAACACAATAGTCTAGGGAATGTGGCTTATCACAAGCTTCACATAAATAATTGTTACTCACCATATAGGTTCCTTTCTGCCTTAATGGATCATGAGTCTCTTTGTTTCTTGGCCTAGCTATTATAGGTTTTCCATCCTTCCATTTGTATTATAAGGCATATCATGCAACCTCAGCATCTCATTTTTGTATGTATTCTCCTATCTGTATTGATACTTGTTGCTTTGTTGAGGAGCCCTAGGGTTGTCTCTTTTACTGACTATCCCAATAGCTTTCCTATTGTTTTCAATTGTCAGTGCTATTTTTTGTGCCTTAGCCAAATCTCTCAGGAATCTATTTCTCAGTTCATACCCTATTTTAGGATCAAACACATTCAAATAGACACTCAATGTTATAGAATCTAACAAATTTGATCCAGGAGGTACTTTATTTTGCAATTTATTGAATCTCCAATTGAAATCATAAATTGAGTCATTATGATTTTTCTGAATTTGCATCAATTCGTGAAGAGCAGCATCTAGTGCATTTAGATTCCCATATTGCTCTAGGAATTAGTCCTAGAATCCTTGGAGAGAATTAATTGAGAATGTTGGAAAGCTATTGAACCAATCCCTAGCATCTTCAATAAGTGACATCATAAATAGCTTCATGTGTAAATCTTCATATGGCACATCTATGTCTTGGATGAAAATATTGAAACTTCTTAAATTCTCTTCAGCAATAATTGCATTACTCCTTGTAAACTTAGGCACCAGACCTCTCCAGCTGCTATCCATAGGATACAGGTATAATTGAAAACATGCTAAGTCAAACTATCTAATCATTGTATGCTGGTGAGGGGGGGATTAGGTGGGTACTGATATTGGTACATGGGGTTATTGTATTGTGCATTTTTCTATGGGATATAATGTTGATTATGAGGTGATTGTATATTAGTATGTTGTGAGGGAATATGAGGTGGATGGTTTAGCTATTTATGTTGATTCCCTATTTGATGGTGAAGAACCCTTGGTGGATCAGAAGGCCCTAAACCATGATTACTCTGTTTATGAGGTGTCACATACTTTGGGGGGCAACCAGTTGTCTAAGCAGTGTTTTGAGAATCTTGCAATTCAAATTCTTTCATTGATTATATCATCTAGGCTTTTTACTGCTCCTCCCTCTCCTTTTTCTTAGATTCAAACCATGCTTTGACTTCCTCATAAGTCAGAGTCAATCATCTTGAGGAATAATATTCTCATTGATATAATTTTGATTATTTTCCATTCTCTATTCACATTCCTGTTGATATCTGAGTCCTCTTGCTTCAAGTCTAGCATCAAACTCAACCTGTTTCTAAAAATCATGAAAAGGATTTACTTGCTCTTCAAGGGTACAAAGTTCTACACTGGAATTATCTCTCCATGTATCATAACGATCATATGTTTCACAATGTGCTCTTGATGTTTTATCTTTATCTGTCTTGCACATGTCCTCACTTATTCTTTTTCCCTTATCAAGCTTGTCATCTTTGTGTGTCTAGTTACTACTACCAGCAGGAGCTCCAATATAACCTCCCCTATATTGAGATCTTCTTCCATTCATGTTTGAATAGCTACAAAAATTTTGTCAGAGTCGTCACTCACTTATGTCAAAAGTGAGAAAATACTTGATGTTTATTATTCCCAGCGAAGTCTGTATAAAGTCCCTGACTCTATGATTAAGGCCTTGATTTTGAATGTATCCCTAGTAGAGTTGCCAATTGGATCCATGCCTAGAATGAGAAAGACTCACTACCAAGAGGGTCATGCTAGAATAGAAAACAAATTTTAAATAGATAATTTCATCTCAATGCAACAAATATTCCACCACAATGTGACAAACACCTTCATAGTCTGATTGAAGAATTGTAGCCACCTTCTGCTCACTACATCCAGTGAAGTAGCACTTGAAAACTCACACTACACTTCTCAATTTCACACTCTACAACTCTATACTTCACATCATTCACATATATCACATCTATCTTTTTATCCCTCAACAACTCAACTCACACATATGCCATTTTCAACCTTGAAACCTTCTCTAAAGTCAACTATGCACCTCAAACATGCAAATTCAAATTATGTTGGAACCAAAACACTTTCATAGATGATAGAAGTGAATGTGGAGCTCATCAAAACATAATTGGGACCCAAATATACAACACCACTCAACCACACACTACCTTAAACAATATTTATCATTCATTTGAATTGTAAACACTAGGTCAATTGTTACTCTTGCAAACACTATTAAACTTTTAAGTACATGCTTCCTCAAACTGAAGGACGAATTTTGAACCACACACCATGCTTGAACATGATCTAGAATATTCCTCAAACAAACTAAGATCTAGAAAACTTATTTTAAAAAAATTCTACCTAAAGAATGTACACACCCAGTACATCCATGCAATTCTAACATACATTGTTCTATTGATAAGTTATCTTTTGAAGCACCAAACCTCAAACCATCTTGAATGAGGTAAACTACCAACACCATAAACTAACCTTTAGAATAAAATTACTTGAAACACAACTTAAAAGAAATACAGAGCACAAAAATTTCTCCTAGAAGCCTCTGCAATAAGCAATCACATATTGGTGAACACAACTCCCACTATACATTGATATAGTACACCAACTCTAGAATATAATACCTCTGAACACCTCTCATCAACATATACAAATTTCATAGGTAGATCTTAAACCTATAAGAAATATGGATCCAAAATAGAACACAAATTTGTCACTCATAATATCATTGCAACACACTATTTTCTCTTTTTATCAAAATTTATCAAAAACACTTGGAAACCAAGCACTAGAGACACATCCTTATCATCTTCAGCACTTCCTCTTCACCACCAAGCCAAATACAATAGCAATTGAACCACATATTCATAGACAAAAGCTTATCAAAGAAATAGTAGAGGTTGAAACTAGTAGTTTTAGTAATGACAACATAATACAACTAATCAAAGAATCAAATTCTCATACTTGCAATACACACAAAAATGGAAAGTAACAAAATAACTTTAGATATAATACTAAGACATAAAGAGGAATGTGTGACTAAAATTTCAGCCTAATTTACATGCAGATGGGCACAAGGTGCGCTAGAATGGGGTAGTTATTTTCTAGATCTAAAATTTTAGGCCTCAAGAATCCAATATGTGTTGGAAAAAGTGCCTCAAACATTATAGACTAAAACCTCCTTTAGAGCAATGTTGGTGTGACATTCGAATTGTATGGCCAACTAGCAGTTTATTTTATCCAATTCTAAATAGGTCACTATGACCCTGAAGAATTCTTGCCGAAAGGTACATGGTGGGGGTCTATCGCTGTAGCTTGGTGTATTTTCTATGACCTCATAGCGCTCGGGAGAGCCTTGGCCGAAATGCCATTCATTCGTTTATCGGCGTAACTCTTAGTGACTGTGATCTTCAGTGAAGCTTATGGTTCTCGCTAAGATGTCTCAGTGAAGTGTTGTTCTCTTGCCGATAGCATATGAATTGATGTCCTCAGGGTAACTTGTTATGGCTTGGTGAGAAGTCACCATGAAATCAAATGTTATGCCGACTGTGTTTTATTGGAGAGACTTAGGAGAAGGAAGTGACTTTGGTAAGATGTCCTACCAAAGTGGATATGTCTTAGTGACTAAGACTTAAGTTGGAATCTTCGGTATATCTTAATGAACTCAGAGAAAGGTCTTAGTGATAGAAGAAAGCTATGCCAAAAAGGACTACTTGGGAGTTATCGATATAACTCTTAGACTTTGTTATGAGGTCTGAGTGATAAGCAATTGTCTTGCTGATAGCTAATGGCTATCGGGGTAACTATTGGGGAATAGTTGGTCATCGGTGAAACATAGATAAATCGGTAAGTTCTCTCAGCGATGGACAAATGTTTTGGCGGTAGGTGAACACTTCAAAGTAGTATATGATCAGTATGAACTCTTGGCGATAGGAGTAAGTTTTGCCGACTTCTACTTGGTGCTCGGTAGGCTTGGGGACTTTGGTGTAACTTTGGTGTTTTGCTATGACCTTCTAGTGAAAGCGATAAGTCAAAGCGACTACAGAGACTCTTGGTGACATCGGTACAAGTTCAATATGGCATCAGAGAGACACTGTTAGTGTCTCACCAAGATTCCAATGCAATACAAATTCTATTGACTGAGTATGACTTCTAATGTGGCATCACGTGGACGAATCAGAAGAGCCGAATTGAAACCGTTGGGAGCCTATTCATTACGATGGTTCTGTGAGGGAGCTCAATAGTCAGGGAACGCCAGGGATATAGTTGGAAATTGTAGATGGTTTGATGTTGGATTGTAGTTCAATCAACAATGAAGTGCAAAGAATTCAAATTGTATCATTGAAGGATTAAAATCTGTAAAGGCTGTAACCTGGAAGTTTTTCTGTTTGAAGAAGATTCATGATGAATGATGTTGTATAATGACACCAGAAAGATAAGTCTGGAATTGTATCTAACTTTGATTACTGTAATACAAAGTGATTTCTCTTGGTGTGGTGGGTTTTTCTCCCATAGGGGTTTTCCCACGTATATCTGGTGTTCATGTGTGTTTGTCTAAATACTCTGTTTTTGTAATTTGTCTCATAGTGCATCTCAATTTGACTATAATTGAAAATCTAAAAGTACTTTTTCACTCTTTCCTAAGGTATTGACATTAGGAAAATTATTTTCCGCATCTAGTTTTCCTTACAAGTGGTATCAGAGCCTGACCAGTTGTGTTATCCTTGGGGGTATATTGGGTTTTTTGTGTCAATATTGTTTAGTGGGAGTTTTGTAGAGATTGTTATTTCTATTTACAGATTAAGATGTCTAGTTCATCTAGGAAGATTGAAATAGAGAAATTCAATGGCAGTAATTTTGAATTGTGGAAACTCAAGATGGAGGAACTCTTAGTAGATCGAGACCTTTGGCTTGTTGTGTCTAGAACTAAACCTATAGGCATGAAGCAAGAAGAATGGGACCTTGAAAATAGGAAAGTGAAGGGTTTGATAAGGCTCTATTTGGAAGACTCGGTTCTTCTCAATGTGCATGAAGAGAAGTATGCTTCTCTCTTGTGGAAGAGAGTGGCATCTATTTATCAAGGGAAATCTTTGGTGAATAAGTTGTTCCTGAGAAAGAAGCTTTACTCTTTGAGAATGCAGGAAGTAGGGTCTGTAGCTAATCATTTGAATGCATTCAACATGTTGCTTGCATAATTAACATCTGTTGGTGTAAAGATTGAAGAAGAAGATCATTGTATGCTTCTGTTATGTTCTTTGCTAGACTCATGGGATCATCTAGTGATGGTTGTTGGGAGTACAACATCCAGTTTCAAAATGGAATATATTGTTGGTTCTTTATTGTCAGAAGAAATTAGAAGAAAATCTTCTAAGATGGAAAAGGAGGCTCTTTCTATCTGAGGAAGGTTAAAGGAGAAAGGCAAGAAGAAGGAAAAGAAGTCCAAATCAAAATTAGAGGGGAGATCAAAGTCTCCTGGAAAGAAGTCCAAGGTGAAGTGTTGGAACTATGGGCAACCTGGTCATGTTTGAAAGGATTGTAAAGAGGAGAAAAAGAAGAAGAAAGGATCTTCTAATAATGGTTCTTCTCATAGTGATGGTGATGCCTTTATTGCAGCCTTGGCTACTCAGGCATCAAATGATGTCTGGTTGATTGATTCTGGAGCATCATTCCACATGACATCTCACAGAGAATGGTTTACAAAGTATGAAGAATACGATGGTGGAAAGGTGTACTTGGCAAGTGATTCAACCTTGGAAATTGTTGGCCATGGAAGAGTCAGAATCCAATTCCCTGATGGCAGAATAAAGGGGATCAATAATGTTATGCACATACCAGGACTGGCTCAAAATCTATTGTCTGTAAGTATGCTAAATGATATCGAAGTACAAGTCTTGTTCTCGGGGAGTGGCTGGAAGATGACTAAAGGTTCAATGGTGCTAGCTAGAGGTGCTTGAATTGGTACCCTGTACAAGCTAGATGCACAAGTTGTTCATTGTAACAGTGTCTCTTTGAAGTCACTGAAAGCTACTCATGGAGGTAAAGAGGGAAATATCCCTAATTATGTAAACTCTACGGAAGTAAAACTTCCTATTGAGAAGACTATGCTTTGGCATCATAGGTTAGGCCACATAGGAGAAAAAGGTTTGAAAACCTTGAAGAACAAAAACCTGGTTGAGGGGCTTGAAGATTGTAATTTGGAGTTTGAATTCTGTGAACACTGTATATATGGAAAGCAACATCATGTTTCATTTTATGACACTCCTCATAAAACTTCTGGTTTGTTAGATTATATTCATTCGGATGTGTTTGGTCCAGTAGATGTTCCTTCTTTGTCTAAATCAAGATACTATGTGTCGTTCATTGATGATTATTCAAGAAGAGCATTTATATATTTTTTGAAAAGTAAATTAGAAGTGTTCAGTCGATTTAAAGAGTTTAAAAATCTTGTTGAAGAATCATACTAGTAAAACAATAAAATTCTTAAGGACTGATAATGGCGGTGAATTTTGTTCTGATGAATTTGAAAGATACTATAAAGACCATGGAATCAAAAGACACAAGACTACACCTTACACTCCACAGCAGAATGGAGTTGTAGAAAGGTTCAATAGGACAATGATGGAGAGAGCACAGAGTATGCTTAGAAGTGTTGATTTGGAAGAGAAGTTCTGGGCTGAAGCTATTGCTACTGCATGTTACTTAATTAATCAGTCTCCAAACTCTGCTCTTGTTGATAAGACACCTTTGGAAGCATGGTCTAGTAAGAAGCCCTCTCTTAGACATATTAGAGTCTTTGGCTGTGAGGAATATGCACATGTGTCGGATGTAAAAAGATCTAAGTTGGACAACAAGGCTGTTAAGTGTATTTTTATTGGCTATAGTACTGACATCAAAGGATACAAGCTTTGGAATCCTATTACAGAGAAGGTTGTATACAACAGAAGTGTAATCTTCCATGAGTTGAAACCTTACCTTGGATCTGTAGTCAGAGAAAAAGTTAGAAAATAGTAAGGATGTAGTAGCAATTCCTCCTACACTAGAGAAAGAGGAATTAAAGATTCAAAATGTACCTGAAACTGAGGAGAGCTTAAGCAGTTCTGAAAGCTCTAAAGAAGATGAACCTCAGCCTCAGCCAGTGAGGAGGTCAACTTGAGAAAGGAAACAACTAGATAGGTATGGATTCTCATTAATTGATTCTACTTGTGCCTATGCCTTGATTTCTAGCACTGATGAGCCTAAGACTTTAAAGGAGGCAATTAAAATGTCTAATTCAGATTCTTGGTTGGAAGCCATGAAGGAAGAAAAGGCGTTATTAGATAAAAATAAAACCTGGAGTCTAGTGCCCTTTCCTAAAGGCATAAAACCTGTGGGCTGTAAATGGGTATTTAAGAAAAAGATTGGTCTGGATGGTAGTGTATAAAAATACAAAGCATGATTGGTTGCAAAGGGTTATTCCCAGGTAGAGGGAATTGACTATGGGGAAATCTTTTCTCCTGTAGCAAAGCTAACTTCCATTAGATTTCTATTGTCACTTGCAACAACTTATGACTTAGAGGTTGAACAGATGGATGTGAAGACATCATTTTGTCATGGTGATCTTGAAGAAGAAATTTATGTCCCAACCTGAGCACTTTGTTGAGAAAGGTAAAGAAAAATTGGTATGCAAATTAAAGAAGTCTCTATATGGGTTAAAGCAGTCACCTAGAATGTGGTACCAGAAATTTGATACCTATGTATTATCTTTAGGCTTTGTGAGATCAAAATATGATCACTATGTATACTATAAAGCTGAGAGTGATCAAGTGCTTGTTATTTCTCTTTATGTTGACGACATGTTGTTCATAGGAAATAGCAAGTTAATGATTTCTGATCTTAAGTCTCAGATATCTGCTAAGTTTGAAATGAAGGATCTTGGTGCAGCAAGGTATATTTTGGGGATGGAGATAACTAGAGACAAGAAGAATAGAAAGCTTTGGCTTAGTCAGAGTAAGTATATAAAGACTGTTCTAGAGAGATTTTGTATGAATGATTGCAAATAGTTAGTTGTTCCAGTCATGCAGGGAATGAAACTATCTGTTGAGGACTGTCCAAAATCTCCTACTGAGATGGAGGACATGACCAGTGTGCCCTATGCTAGTGTTGTAGGCAGTCTCATGTATGCAATGGTCTGTACAAGACCAAACATTGCCCAAGTAGTGGGAGTACTTAGTCAATTTATGGCTAATCCAGGAAGAATACATTGGGATGCTGTGAAGAGGGTGTTTAGTTCTTTGAAGGGAACTTCAGATTTTGCATTGTGTTACCATGGTAATTCAGTTTTATCATAGAGGACACTCAACATTTATGGTTATGTAGACTCTGATTGGGCAGGGGACATTGATAGTAAAAGATCCACCAGTGGATATGTTTTCATGCTAAATGGTGGTGTAGTGAGCTGGATGAGCAAGCAACAGGCTATAGTCACTTTGTCCACTACAGAGGCTGAATACATGGTAGCTACTCATGCTTGTAAAGAAGCTGCATGGTTGAAACGTTTGTGTTCTAACATTGTTTTTGATGCAGGGGAAATAACAATCTTATGTGACAGTTAGAGTGCCATTTGTCTAGAAAAGAATCCAACTTTCCATGCCAGGATGAAACATATTGATGTACAGTACCACTTTGTATGAGATATGGTTGAGGATGGAAAGGTCAGTTTGGAAAAATTTGATACTCTGGAGAATGTTGTAGATGCATTGACGAAGCTAGTGAGCACATACAAGTTTAGGTGGTGTGCCAGTTCAATGGGCCTTAGTGCCCATCTTTTTTAGTAAAGTAATTTTTGTGAGCTCTGGAGGTGTCTGAATGATCTTTGTCAAGTGGGAGATTGTTGGAAAAAGTGCCTTAAAGATTATAGACTAAAACCTCCTTTAGAGCAATGTCGGTGTGACATTCGAATTGTCTGGCCGACTAGCAGTTTATTTTATCCAATTCTGAATAGGTCACTGTGACCCTAAAGAAGTCTTGCCAAAAGGTACATGATGGGGGTCTATCACTATAGCTTGGTGTATTCGCTATGACCTCATAGTGCTCGGGAGAGCCTTGGCTGAAAGGCCATTCATTCGTTTATTGGTGTAACTCTTAGCGACTGTGATCTTTGGTGAAGCTTATGGTTCCTATTAAGATGTCTCAGTGAAGTGTTGTTCTCTTGCCGACAACATATGAATTGATGTCCTCGGGGTAACTTGTTATGGCTCAGTGAGAAGTCACCACGAAATCAAATGTTATTTCGACTTTGTTTTATCGGAGAGACTTAGGTGAAGGAAGTGACTTTGGTAAGATGTCCTACCAAAGTGGATATGTCTTAGCAACTAAGACTTAAGTTGGAATCTTTGGTATATCTTAATGAACTCAGAGAAAGGTCTTAGTGATAGAAGAAAGCTATGCCAATAGTGACTACCTAGGAGTTATTGATATAACTCTTAGACTTCGTTATGAGGTCTGAGCGATAAGCAATTATCTTGCCAATAGCCGATGCTATCGGGGTAACTCTTGGCGAATAGTTGGTTATCGGTGAAACATAGATAAATCGATAAGTTCTCTCAGTGATGGACAATTTTTTTGGTGATAGGTGAACACTTCAGAGTAGTATATGAAGATCAGTATGAACTCTTGGCAATAGGAGTAAGTTTTGCCGACTTCTACTTGGTGCTCGGTAGGCTTGGGGACTTCGGTGTAACTTTAGTGTTTCACTATGACCTTCTAGCGAAAGTGATAAGTCAAAGAGACTACAGAGACTCTTGGTGACATCAGTATGAGTTCAATATGGCATCGGCGAGACATTGTTAGTGTCTCATCGAGATGCCAATGCAATATGAATTTTGTTGACCGAGTATGACTTCTGATGTGGCATCACATGGACGAATCAAAAGAGCTGAATTGAAACCGTTGGGAGCCTATTCATTGCGACAGTTTTGTGAGGGAGCTCGACAGTCAGGGAATGCCAAGGATATAGTTGGAAATTGTAGATGGTTTGATGTTGGATTGTAGTTTGATCAACAGTGAAGTGCGAAGAATTCAAACTGTATCAGTGAAGGATTAAAATTTGTAAAGGCTGTAACTTGGAAGTTTTTCTGTTCGAAGAAGATTCATGATGAATGCTATTGTATAATGACACCAGAAAGATAAGTCTAGAATTGTATCTAACTTTGATTACTATAATACAAAGTGATTTCTCTTGGTGTGGTGGGTTTTTCTCCCGTAAGGGTTTTCCCACGTATATCTGGTGTTCATGTGTGTTTGTCTAAATACTTTGTTTCTATAATTTGTCTCATAGTGCATCTCAATTTGACTGTAATTGAAAATCTAAAAGTACTTCTGCACTCTTTCCTGAGGTATTGACATTAGGACAATTATTTTCCACATCTAGTTTTCCTTACAATATGTAGCTTCTATCTTCTAGGTGTTGTTGTAAGAACTTCATCTATTAATGAGAAAATGCAAATTCTATGAATTATAAAATTGTATGGTTAGGGTGTGTGAATAAAAAAATCTCCTCCAATATTTCTTCAATTCACTTAAAATTTAAAATCTACACACATGAAAGGAGAGGAAGGGTTTTGTGGTATAGGGGCTTGTCTCAATCAAACCTTGTGTTGGTATTTCTACCTCCACATTACAAAACTATCATAAAAGAGAGTGCATCACTAGATAGATAGAGGATAATTGATAGAAAGGAAATTAATTTACAACATTGTTGCAACTCTCCACTCAATATGATCTCCTTGATGCATTAAAGTCATGCTCATCACTTTCATGGATCAAATTTTTCTTTATTTTATTTGATTTTATTTGATCACCTACAAGTTTTATTACACATCAAATATTCATGCAAACATTAACATCAACTCACATAACATATGCCATGATGCTTGAATGATGAAGTGCTACCATATTTGATGTAGGAGCATCTGGGTGCATAGGTAATCAACATCAAAAGAAATAAAAAAATTATATTTTCCTTAGTTTTGATAATTATTTAGTTGGATAAATAAATAAAAATATTAGGCTAAAAATTGTAATAAATAATTGGTCTTTTATTTTAATATTTCTAAATTTCCAAGTGGAGATAGTCTAGGTGGTAGTGTTGAACTTGAGCTTTAAAAAGGAAATCTTGGAATGGATTTTTGGGGGTGTTAAAAAATTTTGGAACTCAATTAAATCCTCCTCAATTGTAATAATGAAAATATTGAGTGCCCAAGTTGAGCTAGCAGTTGCTTTTCTAATTGGTTCCCTATTTTCTAGGAGTTGGAATCTTGCAAGTTTGTTATTCTTGGCAATTTCAAGGAAGTTGATTTGATAATTATTTTTAGCATTTATAATTTTATTTTATTATTTAATGAAATTTTTATCATGTTGCTATGTTAAAAATGGAAGCTACAAAAAAATGGAGATTTACCATAAATGGGAAGACTTGACAATTTTTGGAACTAGTCACTTAGTAGGAATTGTGAGAGAAGTTGATTTCTACTGGGATTTTGATAGAAGTGAATCCAAGGGGATTAGTATGTGATGAATAATTCCATTACAAAATTTTTATTTCAGGTTTAAGAATTTTTGTTCAACAACAAGAAATTTGAAGATTACAAGTTAATTGCTTTAGTGGTTCTCAATTGAACATTGTAGGTTTAAGGGGTTGATGCTACAAGAAGAAGGTGGATTGAAGAGTTATGATTTGTGGCTCTTATTTTCTATTGTATCAGGCCTCAATATCTAATTTTTTGAGGTTTTCCAACAATCCATATGGCTGTATATGATGTATTTTCATTTTGGTAATGATTTCCATGTAATAGGAAGAATGGTTGAATAGTTAATGAATCAAACTATTTGTAGATTTTTGTGTATTTCAAACAATTTTTGAGTTGAATCTTATGTTTTTGGGAGTTTATGTTTGAGGTTTCAATTTTTCTTCATCGGTGGTATCAAAGCTAGTGTTCCTAAGTGTGTAGGAAGAAGCGTCGATTGGAGGAAGTTTGCACCAGGACCTAAGGCTAGAATGTGTGGGGTGTGTAGACCAATGAATGTGAGACAGTCTATACCTAAGAGGTTGAAATTTGAGAGTGTGTGGTAAGTGTTTGAAGAAATTACAAAGAATAAAGGAAAAAGGAATTTTGTTATTAAATGGATTTTGACAGTTCCTAGAATTGATTAACTCAAGCAAAGATTGAGGATGGACATGGTGAGAGAATTTGAGGAGCTAAAGCAAGAAGTGGAAGATTTGAAAGTAGATTAGGAAAGGATAAGAGGTAATAGTAACTTTATTTACCATTTTAATAATACTTTGAATACATGGAAGATAGAAGATAAAGCAGAGTGTCATACATGTGAAACTACAAAAGAAGAAGATGAGTGGGAAAAAGTTTTTGAATTTGAAGCTAAGGAGACATTTCTTTTGGAAGGAATGAAAGATGAGATGAAAGAAGTTGCAGAAAAGAGTGGAGATGAAGATAAAATTGTAGTAGTTGAAGAGGATAAAGATGTTATAGCAAAGGATGAAGGAAAGAATGAGGTAAATGAGGAAGTAGAAGTTGAGATGGTGGAATTCAAGGGTCCTATATTTGATAAAGAATTTGGTGAAGATGAATAATATCTCCCACTCAAAGAGGATATGAGAAAGATTGATATCTTATTTGAAGGGAAATATTTAGATGAATGCGATAAGGAGATAGAGAAGATGCAGATGGGAGAAGAAGGGTCCTATGATTATGCTAACATTGTTTTTTTTACAGGTAAAAGAGAAAGTGTAGAAGAATTTAAAGTATGTGACATTAAAGATGAGATCATCATGCAAGAGGATGAGGTAAAAGAAAAAAAATGTAGAAATTGAAAATTAATGGCTTGCATTGACTATAGATGAAGGTGAAAATGAAGTTGTAGTAGCTGAGGTAATACCTTATTTTCTTAAATTTTACAAAGATGAAAGTAAATCTAATTTGAATATTGTAGAGATGAATACAATGTATGAAGATGAAGAGGTGAATTCATATTGGTGGAGGTGGTCATATTATTGTAGTGAGTTGAGTCCCACAAGGGTGAAGGAGAGAATAAGATACAATAGGCGGAGGAGGATGAAAAATGATCTAGGTAGATGTTCAAAGAAAATATGGAAGAATACTTGTTACAATGATGGAGTTTGCTATAGGCTTTTTACAACTTGGAAGGGTATTCCTACTACTCAACTCCATTTTGTGAGTCATACTCACAAAATTCAATTAACCCAACATGTTTGATGCAAGAGCATCTAGGTGCATAGGAAATCAACATCAAACAAAAATAATTTTTTTTAATTTTTTATTTTCCTAAGGTTTGATAATTATTTAGTTGGATAAATAAATTAAAATATTAGGCCAAAAATTATAATAAATAATTGGTCTTTTTATTTAAATATTGCTAAATTTTAGAGTGGAGATAGTCTAGGTGGTAGTGTTGAACTTGAGCTTTAAAAAGGAAATATTGGAATGGAATTTTTGGGGCAGTTACAAAGTTTTAAAACTCAGTTAAATCCTCCTAAATTGTAATAATGGAGATATTGAGTGCCCAAGTTGAGTTGGCAGTTACTTTTCTAATTTGTTCCCTACTTGCAAGTTTGTTATTCTTGGCAATTTCAAGGATGTGGATTTGATAATAATTTTTAGCATTTTTTATTTTATTTTAATGTTATTAATGAAATTTTTATCATGTAGGGATGTTTCAAATGTAATCTACAAAAAAAATGGACATTTAGCATAAAAGGGAAGACTTGATAATTTTTTGAACTAGTCACTTAGGAGGAATTGTGAGAGAAGCTTATTTCTACAGGGATTTGGGTAAAAGTGACTCATAAGGTATTAGTATGTGATGAATATGTCCATCACAAATGTTTTATTTCAGCTTTGAGAGTGTTTGTACAATAGAAAGAAATTTGAAGATTGCAAGTAAATTGCTTTAGTGGTTCTCAATTGAAGATTGCAGGTTTAAGGGGTTGATGCTACAAGAAGAAGGTGGATTGAAGAGAATTTGTGGATTTTATTTTCTATTGTAGCAGGCCTCATTATCTAATTTTTGAGGTTTTCCAACATCCCATATGGATGTATATTATGTATTTTCATTTTGGTAATTATTTCCATGTAATACAAAGAATAGTTGAATAGTTAATGAATAAAACTATTTATAGATTTTTGTGTTATTTAAAAAAAATTTGAGTTGAATCTTATGTTGTTGGGAGTTTATGATTGAGGTTTGGATTTTACTACATTAATAATCTTGATAATTTTTCTCTTGGCCACCCTTAACAAATTCTATGATCTTAAATTTTCTCAATTTACTTTTCTTCTTGCTTCTAGGTCTCTTAATTTTTTGAATTTTAAAAATACCTTGTATGTATATTTAATTCTTCCAATTTATCAAAAAATAAATCACAATAGCTGACAATTAGAATTCCTACATTTCTAAGATCCAAAGTGTTGGGGGTAAATATTAAATGCACAGTTTTAATTCCCATGTTTCATTTTCAAATAATCTTTATAAAAATTATCCATTAATATATAATAGGTCCAAGCACATAGGGGGGAGAAAAACCTAGCGTGAAATTTTTAAGGGTGACAATTTTTAGTGTTGCAATTTCATATGATTGGGGAGGCATTTTTATTCTCTATATTGTGGATTTATATTTAATATTTTTTTGTTTCATTATTCTTGCTTATTTATTATAATTATATATCTATCATTAACTATGTTTTTCCACTAATTATTAAATAACACATACAGTACTTATTTTTTTAGTATGAATTGATTGATAGAAGGAATAATGCAAATATAGAATAACAAGAATAATTGACTAAACATTTATCTTATAAATCAATGGTTACAAACCTTGAATCTTCCAATCCAACAAAACTAAATATAAATAAACATGCGATTCCCTATTAATTGAACAATTTTTAATTTAAATACACATTTATTCATACATTTTAAACTTGCTAAATATATGGCAACTGGGTACTTCTAAAATAAGGAATACAACTATCTATATGATCCATATACCAATATATTTGATGAAAATTATGATAAAACGATTGACTCAAATATAAATTGTGAAAAAAAAACAACTATATATTACATAAGTATACAATAAGTATATATACATATTAAGTAAAATTATTTAATGATTTGGCTAATATATGTATAAATATTGTGACATAAATTATAAAACTCTAGCATACAATTCATATTACATTAGTCTATAATTATATAACTTCACATAATGAATTTATTATAGAAATAGTGAAATTTTGTAATAGTAACATGTTTATGTGCCTATATGTATATTTATAGTTATGTTAATAATGGATAAAAACTCAGGACCTCTAAAAAATATATTTATATGAATATGTATGTATGTATTTGTATACACACATACATAATGTATGTATATATAACACACACACACACATTTATATATATTTAAACACTCTAGTGTAGGAAATTGTATCCCTTTACATTTTCACACCTAATTAGGAATTAATATTAAACTAAACTTGATTATGCCCCAATTTAGTGTTGTAATATGTATTTTACATATTCACATTAAGTTTAGGGCCGTATTAATTAAAATGGACTTAATAATGCCTTTTTTTTGGTGGTGTAAAGTGTATTTATTTACATTTTCACACTTATTTATGGCTCCTTTAATTAATTAAGGTTTTTATTCCTTGATTGGACCCTTTAATTCAAATCCAAGCCTAATTAATTACATTTTTTGAAGAGGAAAAACCAACATTCATTAATGCCTTAACATTACACTTCTCATTAAGCAATGTGTGTCCTAGTTGAGTGACCTACGACCCATTTTCCAATGGGCGAATGGGTCCTCACTTCGACATAGGACCTAAATTTTAATTATGTTTTTGGTGGTATTTTAACATATTCAAATCCATATTCACATGTCAGCTTGTGTTATTTAAATTTCATGAAATTAATGTTACATACCTATAATTATAAGGTCATTTGACTATGTTTCACCTAAGAGTTTTGTTGTGCCTATAACACACATGCCTCATTCAGACCAAGGACCCCCTCTTTCCTTTTCACCTTCGCTAGGTAATTTTTTCCTTTGCCTCATTTTGCATGCCTGTATTTCTGAGCTTATGTTGGTCACATGCAATAAAATCATCACATTCCAATTGACCAAATTGACTTATCCAAAATTTGCTAAGTATCTTGTCTTTGCGAGTTTAGACCTATGGATTTCCCTTGGTCTTTTGCCACCACATCCCTTTTACCTCATCGACTTGAATTTGCAAGTCTCCTCTTATCGATCTTTGATATCACTCTACCACTAGCCAACAATTGACCTCAGGGGTCTTCCTGCATAGTAGATCCCACATTATTCTTCACTGGTCACATCTTGACCGACGTCCAACCTAGCATAGGTTTTCGCACCCCCACCAACCTGATCTACCACTGTACTAAAAATTTAGTGTAGCCATTAATACAATTTGACCTATAAATAGAAGTGTTAGGACTGTCATTTTCACCGTACACTTTTGAAATTTGAAGAGAGAAAAATGGAGAGTTCCCTCCTGCACATGATTCTAAAGCAAATTTAAGTCACTTTTCTTCATATTCCCCTTTGATTTTAAGCTAGTTTGTGAGTGCTTAATGTTGGGTGTTTTAAAACATTTTCTTTTATAGCTAAGGTTTTTTAATGACTAAGAATATTCATAAATCAAACATTGAACCCTCTACAATCTTTAATCCCACACTCACAATTTTATCCTGCTAGCACTCAAAATTCTCGGCATCAACCCTAAATCATGAAATTGCATCTATACAAAATCTTGTTTTGATGTCACCATTTGTCATGCAATGAGGAATCCCTATTGATGCTTAAAAAATATTGAAGAATTTACTAAGTCATTAGACCTATGTGGGAATCCCCATGCAAGACTTTTCTTGCCGACAGTCACCATCTAATTATCATTGATTAGCAAGTAAACCCTAGCAGTCTTCCTCATTGCAAGCTCCACCTCTATTATCACCATAAAGATTCTAAGCCAAACATTTAGAAAAATCCACTAAATCTAAGTGCCTATGCGAGATAATTCATGTGGGTGGACATCATTGAGAGTCCATTCACCAGGTACATTTATCTTACAGTTGAATCTCCACACCGCCCCATGGTGCAAAGTCTACATCCTTCGTCGTCTCCTCTATCTTTGAGATATTCAGAAAGAACATTGAGTTTAAACATCTATGTGGGAAAATCTATGCAGACAATCGTCTGTGGGTCATCATTAACTCATTTATTCTATCTAACATCCAAGTGCCCATGCCCTCTTGCATCGTAGGTCCTGCAAGATGGTTTTCCCTTCACTAAGTTGTAAGGATTCCATGTGAAAAACTTAAGTCTATAAGGTTATTATGGGTCTACTTATGTAGACTGCCACATGTGGACCACTGTCTCTTCAAAGCCATCCTTAATAGTGAACACCTTATGTTAGCCTTATAATTTACCTCCACACTTTCCCAAAGTGATGCAACTCTAAGGTAGCTCACTACATATGAGGTTCCCATGGGTTCTGCAATGCAAAATTTTGCATGTAGGGCACTTCCTATCGAATGTCGCTACTTAACGGCTAAGCCTAAAAGTCTTTCCATTTCATAGTGCCTGAATGTCCCAAACCCACAAAAGCATCAAGACATAATCTAATGACTATAAGTTCCTCATTGGCCAATTGCACACATTCCTAATCATTATGTCAAAGATCTACCTTCCAAACAACCATACAGAAATATCACTACAAGTGACCATCTATAGGATTCCATGACCCTAGTATCATCCTACTCTACACTATCCTGATGGCTTCCACCTAGGGGAAACCTATATCCTTAGGCCCACAATTTCCTAAATGACCAAAATGAGCTCCAAAGGATTGATGATGATGAATTTTATGATCTTTCGATGATGTACAAATGGATGTAACACTCAATTTATAGGATTTAAATGAAACTTTCCCTCATTTAGGTGTAAACACACTTACTACATTTTTTCATGTAGGATTTATGGAACCTATTGCGGGTCCATCAGGAGGGCCAATTGAGAAAGATGAAAAAGGAAAGAAGCTCACTCATGCACCAAGAGGAAAAGAAGAAAAGGGACAAATGAAGTATTAGTTCCACACAGTGGAGTGTACCTCCAAGCTCTCCTCTACTTGGGATTTAGTGTCAGATACAAACCTAGGACACGTGAATATTGATGAGTTCAGGCAAAGGGTGATGGTTAACCCTACCATAGAAAATTCATGAATGATCAAGGCAAGTGGTCTCACCAAGGTAGCTGGTTTTCCTCCCACACTTATTGCTTCAAAGTTGGTCATTACTTGTTAGGAATGTTATCATTCCTAGGAATATCATTAATAGGGTTGGAAGGGTATTGGAATATTTTTTTTCTAAAAGGATTGGTCAGACATTCAACATCCCCACATTTGATAAAATCTAGGAATCAAAGAAGAATTTTGCTGAAAACATGTGGAAACATGACCCTCTTAGGTACAAAAGAATAATAAACTAGAATTTTTTGAAGGAAAAGAGGGAAAATGCCAACAAAATACCCCAGGGGTTGTTCAAAAGTGATTTCTTCAAAGAATATCATTATTTGGTTACTCTATTAAGAAGAGTAATGGGCCTACCAACTGATGCATTCTTTGAGGAGTGGATGTTGTACTTCATTGAAGAGATCATTCAAGGAGAGGCCAAGTTCCATTGGGCTAAGATGATTAGTGACAACCTTCATAACCAACTCATGACAGTGAAGAAAAAATCTCAATTTTACATGACTTCATGTTATCTATACCTCCTGGAAAGAAGTTCCCATACAAAGGACTATTCTATGTAGGCCTACTAGGGACAAAGAGACTAGAGCTTAAATTTTATGACTACTATCCTCAACTACAATATAGAAACTTCAAAAGAGATTATAGGAGGGTGAATGATTCCTTCATCACACACATAATTAGACTCATGGGAGGAGATTTTGAGAGAAGGGCATCACACAATGTGAAGGCCTTCATCAAGAAATTTGGGTATCTCTTCATATAGTTCCACAAGTTCACATACGTTAGAGAAAAAGGGTTGTTAGGGAATCCCTACCAATTACCATGCTACCCCAGTGATTGCATCATCTTGTTGGAGGTTTCTCAGTAGTCATAGACTACCCACACACTATTGAGTGATAAACATCGATTTGTGATTTTGTATACCCTAACCTTCGAGTGAGGGATTTACTCCTACTATGTGGCCCAATGTGTAGAGTACTTAGAGAAATAATTGGTAGAGTATTACTTGGATCTCCAAACATAACAAGGAAGGATGGACCCTTATGGAAAACTAAAGAATTGGGTTGGAAGAAAATATACCCACTGACCTCATGTTGAGGACTTCTGGGCCAACTACAGTGATGACAAGGAGGTACAAATGAGGCACTATATGATGATGACAGTGAAGTTCATGAAGTTGGCAAATCTATTCCATGTGCTTGATCAGATAGTGGAAGAGGATGATAATATTAGTGATGATAGATAAAATGTTGTGGCCAACTTTCCTCTACCTATCATTGATTAGAATGAAGAAGAGGTCACTGACCTTGACATCCTCACTAGACCCATTAAAAATAGAACAAGGAAATGGGTAGATGTACAAATTGTTCAACTCAAGGAATAGGGAACCAAGATGACATATGCGAGCTCAAGGATGAGATTGAAAATTAAACTAACAGTGGTGTAGTTGTTATCTCATCATAAGAAGCACCCAAGTCCCCACCAACCACAAGATCTAAAAAGATGAAGGATGCACCTGAACATAAGCCTAAACAAAAGGTGTACTCCAAGAAGTTGACTGAGGGGAAATTGTTTGAAAGAGAAAAGAGAATGGGGACATTCATGGTAGAGATTCCCACCATTAAGGAAGAGGAATGCAATGAGTAAGAAGAAGACATTGAGCAGCTACGCTCACCTCCTACCACTTCACCTCCCAATATTGTTGCCGCTATTGCCACTCCTCCACCTCCCTCTTCTTAAGCTTTTCCCATTTCATCTTCATCAGATATGGACATCTTTTTCCACCTCACCTTTGCCTCACCAACTACCTTGGTAATAGCACTTGACTACTCTTCCACTACTTTCCTATTTTCATCCTCCTTGATCTCACCTCCATTTCCCACATTTTCTACTCTACCACCATCCATGCCATCGATTTCTATGCCACTGCCTAAATTTTCATAAGCTTTCATGATATGTATTCAAAAAATTCCCATTGAACTATCTAGGGTAATCCTTGACCCCAAATTTCAAGGTCTAATGGCCCAAATTGCTTCTACCCTACCTCTTCCTCTTCCACCTATTGAGCCACCAAAAATGGAGGTCATGATGTAGATCTCAGAAGAGATAGAAAGACACCATGAAAAGTAGCATTAAGAGACTACAAAAGATATAGTTGAAGAAACTAAAGATTCTGATTAGGATAGTTACTTTGATCACCTATAAGGAAGGTTGAAAATAAACTTGGAAAAAGTGGCTTCTGATGAGGAGAGGTCACAAACTTCTAGGGAGGGTGTTGAGGCTCAGGGCGAGAATTATGTGATAGAAACATCAGATCAAGAGTTAGATGAAGAGATTCCCCAATAATAGGAAGAATCAAGTGAAAATGATGATCCTAAAAATCACTACTTTGTGTAGAAAATAGGTATTGACCCAAATGTGGAGATACAGGATGAGCCTTCACCTATTGGACAAGAAAAGGGCCTAATGCAAGAAGAAGTAGTGCATCCTAAAAAGGAGGAAGAGAAAGAGAAATATAAAGAATAAAATGTGCCAAAAAAGAGCTTTGAGCATAAGCACTATGTTGAGATTGAACATGGAGAAGGAAAAGCACCCCAAGAAGAAGGAATCACTAAAGAGAATGTAGCTTCTATTGAGCCAAACAAAGGGAAGGATATATAAATGGAAGGCTTAGATGAAGGGGGAAATAATGATGACAAAGCTCTTGGAAATGAAGAAAATGAGCCTCAAAAGGACAAAGAAGAGGAAGGTGATCATGAATCACCCAAGGGTCAAACTAAGATCCTTGACTAGCTAGAGCAATAGTTGAATGAAAAATCTCTTGTGACCACAAACCCTAAAGCAAGGCTAGAGGATATCCTAGCATGAGCTCAAACAAAGACAAGAAAGGAGAAGAATCCAAAAATACATTCTCATGTCATAGTGGATTCCTTTGGGTCCTGAATGATACAAGTTGCCACCCTAGTAGCTAGTGGAGGTACAAGAATTATACAATTACAAGAGTATCAAATATCCACCATTAAACTAGGCCCAAAAGCCTAAGAAAAAAATATTGATGACTAATAGGGGTCGGTGGCCACCATCGTACAATAAATGAACAAAGATAAGTCCACCAAAGAGGAGCTAAAATCTCATGTGGTAGATCTCACTTCCTACATTCCACAATGGAAATCTATTGAAGAGGAGGCCCCAACAGAATCATCAACATCGCCATCCTTACTCTCAAAAGAGGATATCAAAAAAATGGAAAAAAGAAAGAATTGGACCAATTCCACCATAGATTGGTTTAAAAAGGTGATATACAGTGGTGAATGGGGGATTGACCATGTAGTCACAATGTATAACAAGTATCAAAGCTTAGGGAAATACATAGAAATCATGATGAACACTTGCAAGGAGTTCCCAAAGACCTATAGGATCACTTATCCTAAGTTGGAGTGCATCCTTAAGCTTTCCCAAGATATATGAGAAAAGGAGTTGGAATTCCCAAAGGAGGACCAGTGGTTGGTGGAGACTTGGGTAATGAACTTGGATTATAGAAAGGAAGTTATGGAGAAGGTCTCTCATGACCTTGAGGTTGATCACAAATTTTCTATAGAGCATCGGGTGGTTAGTGTAGAGTATTTGAAGTTGATGACTAATTTTGGGGTGCCTACCCTAGATCTAGATTCAAAGAGAGTTAAGCCTTTGTTCCACTAAAAAGTGGAACAAGGAGCTAGTGGTATGCTATCACTAGAGTTTATGGATTTTTCTAAGAGGGATTTCATCTAAATAGAGAAAATGATGGAGGCTACCTAAAATTTTACTAAGAATGAGAGAGAAATCATTGTGAGAATAGAAAGTATGTTCTTCCAGATCCTCAAGTCTAAGCTCTCTAAGGAGAAGAAACTTATAGCTAGGTTTGGAAAATTCATCAAGTATGTAAATGCTCAGAAAGTGGCAAGAAATCCCATCATACATGATGAATACTTGTCAAAATAGTTGTAAAGGTTGGTAGTCACTATAGGACAAAAAAACTACTGTGTCAAGGTCGCTAGAGGATTGAATAAGGAAAAATATAAGAATGGATTTTATATTGCTATATATTTGGGGGTAGGTGAAACCCATTGATTTTTATTTTGGAAAAATATAAATAGGGGCATCCTCTCATTTTCAAGGAGGGAGATGCATTGTTGTGTGAAGGCATGCTACAAAAAATTAATAAGAATAGAATTATTTGATGGATTCTTATATTTTTTTCTCATGTGTGCATGATTCATTCTCCAATCTTATATTTTATATTTTATTTTCTTGTTTTAAGTTGCTTTTAGTTTTTAGTTCCTTCTACACTTTAATAGTGAAGAATGTTATGGTGTTGATATCTTCCTTGCTCATACTTTTTGTTGTTTATATTGTTGCACTTAATTTCAACTATTTTTCATGCTTTTGTGGTGAATGGATTGTTTAAAATCCATAGACCCTAGAATATTGCACTTGTTTCATGAGACTATAGGTTGCTCTTGGTTAAGAGGAACTTAGTTTTAGGAAGGCTATTCACTGTAGCATCCTCCATTGTTACTATTCAACATTGGTTGTAGGTTTAGGAAGCTCCTTATCCCTTGTCCCTTTTGACATTTCTTTAAATTTGAAGTTCACAAAAAGTTATAGCATCATTGTAAAGCCAAATTTGATGGAAAAGATGGAGTTTTAGTTTGTTGTTTTGAAATTGCAGCAATTGTTCTTCATTTCCAAAATTTACAAAACTCCTTTTGTAGACCCAATTCCCTCCAAAATTAGTGACCATAAATTCCCTTTTTGATTACCAATAAATCACATTAACAAATTAAATTATTCCAAAAAATTTCATGACCTAACACCTGAGAGACCTTGGGGTAATTTCTAAAAAAAAATTGTGGAAATTACCTTTTAAGAGAGGTAGCATACTTGTGTGCTTCCTATGTTGAGAAAGTGCTAAAAAACTAGTCAAAAAAATTAATGTTAGAAGGATGTTGGCCATGCTAAGTTGGATCGAATTGGGTCCTTCTCCCCTCAAAGGTTTCATAGAATGATTAGATCCATAACAAACAAGGGAGAATCCCAAGTGTTAGATACCCCTACTAAGGCTAAGAGAGCTAAGAAAGGGGAAGCATCAAATTTAGCCCCATCCACTCAGCCTCCATCTCCTCCATCCCCTCCATCTCCTTCCATCTATCCATCTCATTCTTCCCCGTCACTCCTGACAACACTTCCTTCCTTCCATTTTATCCAAACAACCTTTCCACCCTTCACCTCCCACAACCATGATGTTGTCCCAAACTCTACACAACACTTCAAAGGTGTTGCATCAATTGCTGCCCCATTCCAACTTCAAGCTACTGTAGCAAAACAAGAACATCCTCCACCTCCCACAAATGGCTTGGTTGGGTAACAACCCTTCCCTATTGTATTTTAATGATTATCATGACATGCCAAAGAACAAAGATGGTTTCTGCATCAAGTTCCACCCCCATGATCCACATTAGTGAAGAATTCTATGGTGTTGATATCTTCCTTTCTCATACTTTTTTTTTGTTTATTGATGATCAAATAAAGTGTAAATTTAGTCTAAGCATTGTTTATATTACTACACTTAAGTTCAACTATTCATGCTTTCATGGTGAATGGATAGTTGAAAATCTATAGACCTTAGAAGATTACACTTGTTTCTTGAGACTGTAAGCTACTCTTGGTTAAGTGGAACCTAGTTTTAGGAAGGTTGTCCAATGTAGCATCCTCCATTATTACTAATAAACATTGGTTGTAGGTTTAGGAAACTCCTTATCCCTTTTCCCTTTTGACCTTTCTTTAAATCTGAAGTTCACACAATATTCTAGTATCATTGTAAAGACAAATTTGATGGAAAAGATGGAGTTTTAGTTTTATGTTTTGAACTTATAGTAGTTGTTCTTCATTTCCAAAATTTACAAACCTCCTTTTGTAGACCAATTCACTCTAAACTTTGTTACCATAAATACCCTTTGTGAATACCAAAAAATCACATTAACCAATTGAACTATTCCAAGATTTTTCATGACCTGACACTTGAGAGGCCTTGGGGTGATTTCTAAAACTTAGTTGTATAAATTACCTTTCAAGAGAGGTAGCATACTTGTGTGTTTCCTATGTTGAGAAAGTGCTAAAATGACCATAAAAACAACTAGTGTTAGAAGGAGGGAGGCCAAGCTATGTTGGATTTAATAGGGTCCTCCTCCCCTCAAATGTTTCATAGAGTGCTTATATCCATAGCAAACAAGGGAGAATTCAAATAGTTAGAGACCCATACTAAAGCCAAGAGATCTAAGAAACATGAAGCATCAACTTCAACATGCACTTGACCTCAATCTTCTCCATCCCCTTCATCTCCTTCCATCTATCCATTTCAATCCTCCCCTTCAATCTAGACAACACTTCCTCCTATTTTCCTCAAACATCCTTTCCACCTTTCTCCCCCCATAGCCAAGGTGTTGGTTGAAACCTCTACACAACACTTCCAACGTGCTGCCCCATTACAACTTTAGGCTACTATAGCACACAAGGAATAACCTCCACCTGCCACAATGTATTGGATGGGTAACAACCCTTCCCCATTATATTTTAATGATTTTAAAGACATTCCAAAGAATTTGAAAGGTTTCAACACCAAGTTCCACCCCCTTGCTCCATAAAGGACAGCAAAAGAGCACATCAAGATCTTCCAAAAAACTTTGAAGGAAATGTAAATTAAACATGAAGGCATGGATTCTAGACTCTTCCCTTACTCATTGGGGGATGATTCTTTCTACCAGTGCATTCATTTTCCAACCAAATCCATTAATACTTGGGACCAACTAAAGAACACATTCTTATATAAGTTCAAAGCTCACATCAACCAAAACAAATTATATTAGTAGTTCATGTCCATTAGAAGGGAGGTCAATAAACCAATCATCTTGTTCAATGACAAATTTCATAGGCCTTTCATGAAGTTGTAGCTATACTATATGATTGATGATGCCTCTGCTCGACTAGTGTATTATGCTACCTTAGATAATCTTACATCTACCTTAGTCAAAAGGATGCACCCCACCACCTGCTAGGTTAATGGATGCATATGTAGAGTAGTCACACTAAGCATGGAATTGGGGTAGCATATTTTGGGACTATTTCCCTTGTTATTACCAAATACTCACCCAACTCAAATCCAAGGGCTTACCCATGACTTGGCCCATCAAACACCTATGCTGAATCAAGTCCCTCAACTACCAATAGTGCCACATCTAGGGCAACCATTGAACCAAGTGCTTTCAGTGCCTCATTACTTGTAGTCTTCATAATAGTAGGCTTATACTCAATAGCCTCAAGTTCCCTCATACCTACAAGGTTCCAAGTTCCTAGTGGCCTAGTAGAAACAACCTATATTCCTTCAAAATTTAGTTCCACAATAGAATAACACTAAGAAGGATCAGATTGATGAGTTGAATGAACTAGTCAAGAAGTTATCTACAAAGATGACACATTTGAGAAATCAAAATAACTAGCTACAAGATTCTCAAAGGAGCATCCAAGCCAACCTCAACAAATATAATGATGATTCTAGCACATCTACATGACATAATTTTTAAAGATGAAAGAATTTAGGATAAAACTCTAAAAGGAGGCATTCACAAATGAAAAACAAAACTTGGAACACTAGGCCAAACAACAAAGGAGTTCCCACACCTCTTAATCAACTTGGTGGTATTGATAAGCCTACGAGCAGAGTCTATTTGGTTGAGGCTACCTTGTTAGGATGGTGTTGAATCCACATGACAAACAAGCATTCTAAATTGGATTGCCCAAAATTTCAAAATGTCATAGAATTTTTTCAAGTGGAAGTGTAGAATTCATTTGATGGCTTAGGTTGCCAAGATTTAGTTCCTTCAAAACCATACGATTCCTTGATGCTGGTGGTTAACCAAGATCCTTTCCCAAAAATTGAAAGCAACATGCCTAAGAAGGAGGTTGTACCCAAAGATGGAGAAGTGAAAGAGGTAAGTAATGAGAGCTCCTTATCTTAGCTTTTTTATTTAGTAGATAATGGTCTAGTAGATGAGGAAGAGTCATGTGAGGATGAGATTCAAATGTTTCATCAAATGGAAACCCCATATAACTTAAGTAATAGAAAAGTTGGTATTCCTTTTACTACCTCTACTCATCCCAACAACTTCAATACTCCACCTCATCCCAATGCCAACAAAAATCCCACTTATCCCCAAGTGCCTACCTAGTACTTCAATAGAAATAGGTAGCAAAATCAAACTCAAGATCAACCTAATAGTTCTTCCCAAAGGAAATATTTTGAAACAAAGGTTGAACAAATGGGGGAATATGTAGCTGAAGAATTCAAGAAGGTTAAGTTGATTCTTTCAGCCTATGAATTACTCCCACCTGTGGCTACCCTGTGGCTACCCTGGAAGGGACTACCTAATCAGATCAAAATTGATCGAGATCCTAATATGAAATTTATGATTACTAAGTACAACACAAATGAGGTGTTTTTTTCAGAAAAAAAATTAGGAAATCATTCTCTCATGACATATCAAGATGATGAAGAGTTCCAAGAAGAAGTAGTCAACAAATTCCTTGTGCTATGCAATGTTTCCACCAATTTGACCCATGCCCCCATTAGCACATAGGTTATAATTGAATCAAAAGATTAAGAGCTACACAAAGATGGTAACCTAGGCTTGTTAGATGGTTTCCAAGAATTTATGTAGAAATGTGTGCATGATCAGCTTAGTTTGGGAGCACAAATGGACTTCAAGGAGCTATTGTTTCCAAGATGGTGTAGGGTACACAATGTTGCTCATTCTGAATTTGAATGTTGCCTATGTAAAATGGTCATAGAACATATCAAGAGATGGGTTGCTTCAGAAGAGAACCCTCAAGAGGGACAAAAAGATCACAACCAGACCAAATATATGCAATTGCCTAAGGATGCAGAAGAAAATGCACAACCAAGGAAGGGAGCATGTTCAACTAGCTCCAAAGTTAAAGGTTAGCCCACATTTTGGATGTTACACTTGATGGATCCAAATCTAAGCAAGGAGTAGGAGCTAGCTTTGAGCTCATCAGCCCCATGGGTAAGATGTATTTTGTTCCTCATAGACTTCAATTTCATTGCATAAATAATGTAGCAAAATATGAGGCATTAGTTTGTGGGTTATTAATAGCATTAAGAAGGAAGGTTAAGATGCTACAAGTGTGGTGATTGCAATCTAGTTGTGAAACAAGTTAGGAAACTATACTCCTATCATGATAGAAGATTAGCAAACTATAGACACAAGTTATGGGATCTTATAGAAGGCTTAGATGTATTTAACATTTAGCTAATCTTATGTGGTAAGAATCATATTGCAAATGCATTGGCCCAAGCAACTAATACCATGTATCCCCTATCCTTAACTAGCTTAAATAAATTCACTTAGAGCTCACCTCTACCCCATTAGTGCCCAAAAATGTCACTAAATTTGAGGTTTTCAACAACGACAAGAACATCCTTGACTTCATTGCAAGTTTCAATGTGTTTGAAAACTAAATCATAGATGAAGTAGAACCAAAAGAGGCTGAACTTGAAATAGAGGGGGTGATCAATCTAAAGAGAAAAATAATACCATGAGGCTTGGTCCAGCTAGAAGGAATATTTTATTTGGATCAAATAAGGGATCAAGATCAACAAACTAAAAAAGAGTCGATAGATCATCAATGTGGGTATGACTAAAGAAGTTAAAAATATTTTCATTGGAAAAGTTTGCACACTAGAGGAAAGAAAAGGGATAATTAATTCCTTTCACATTTATCATGATGTAATTACTTGGGGGTATGAAGACCTCAAAACATATGATACATCCATCATCACTCATACCATTCCTCTTAAGCCAAATGTGAGACCATTTTGACAACGTCAACGCCCAATCAATGCATTGTTAGAACCTATTATCTTCAAAGAAGTACAAAAGATGCTTTCAGCCCAAATTATCTTTCTAGTCCAACATTCTACATGGGTGGAAAAAAATTTCTTGGTTAGGAAAAAGAATTAGGAAATAAGATTTTGCATGGATTTTCATAACCTAAATAGAGATTCTAAAAAGGACAACTATCTAGTGCCCTCATTGGATGAGGTATTAAAAATAGTTAAATGGGTCTCAAATGATGTCATTTATTGATGACTATTCTAGGTATAACAAGGTCATGGTGCAATATGAGGATAGGCATAAAATGACATTCACCATGAAGTGGGGAATGTTCGCATACCTAAGAATTATATTTGGACTAATCAACATAGGTGTTATGTTTTAGTGTCCCATGGACATAGCCTTCAAATATCTCATTGCTAAATGCATAATTATATATATGGATGACCTCACGGTGTTTTCCAAGAAGAGATGAGATGTCTCTGATTTGTGTAAAAATTTCCAAAAGTGTAGAGACTTTGGTATCTCGCTAAACCAAAAAAGGTGCATCTTTGAAGTAACTAAAGGAAAACTGTTAGGACACATAATCTAAAAGAATGGGATCTCAATTGACCTATAACACATCTAGGCTATATTAAAAATTCAACCTCCAAGTAGAAAAAATAAATGAAGTCCTTTTTCGAGAAAATTAACTTTGATAGGAAGTTTATCAAAGTATTTGTTGAAATAGTCAAGCGACTAAATCCCATGCTCAATCAGGATGCCAAAGTAGAATGGAAACCTAAATCCAAGCATTCTTTCAGAGAAATCAAGAGAGCTATTGCAGATGCTCCAATATTGGTCATTTCAAACTATTTAAAACCATTCTACATCTATTCTTTTTCCTTAGATCACTCATGTGCCAACATGTTAACATAGAAAGATGACGAAGGGAATGGCATCCCATTGCTTTTATGAGTGATTTTTTGAAAGATGAAAAATTCAATTACCATAACATAGCAAAACAATCTTATCCTTTAGTTCATGGTATTAAGAAATTTAGGCATTACATTCTACATAATAAAGTGTTTACAATTGTCCTCAATCTAGCAGTTAAGACCCTACTAATGCATAATGAGTTAGGAGAAAGAAGAGAAAAATGGGTCACTTTGCTATAAGAATATGACATGGAGATTCAGCTCATGAAGCTAGTTTGAGGACAAGCCCTCACTCATTCCATAGCAAAAATAGGACCTAAGCTTATAGTGCAACAATATCACTTCGAGGATGTTTCCCTAGGAGAATGGTATGATGACATTGTCTATTATCTAGTGAACAACAAATGTCCATTATGGCTACAAGGAGTGAAAAAGTGTGCTTTGAGGTTGAATAGAAGTGGTTGTGTGCTGCAAGGATCCATATTATATAAGAGAAATCATTAAGGAATCTATCTCATATTCCTTGGGAAAGAAGAAGCAACTGAAGTGTTGAAGCAATTACATGATAAGTTTGATACTAGTCATGGGTTTGATCCCTCTACAACTCATCAAATACTATGGGATAGGTATTACTTGCCAATGCTATTCAAAGATGCACATAACCATGCCATAGCTTGTCACATCTATTAGAATGCTATAACCAGGGAAATAAATGTTGTTGTTTGACTCCATCCATTTGCAGAGGTAAGACCTTTTGCTTAGTGGGAACTTGAATTTATTGGTCTAATAATCCCACCATCCCCTACAAGCCACATGTACATTCTAACCACTTCTGATTACTACACTAGATGGACTGAAGCAATAGCATGTAGGCAATGTACAATCGAAGTAGTTATAATTTTTCTAGAAAGTTTCATTTTAAATCACTTTGGTTGCTCATTTTCTTTATTTTGTGATAATGGACCTGCATTTGCATCCTTTAAGCTTTCTAGTTGGGCCTTTGATTGCAAAATTTCACTCAAGTTTTCATCCAACTATTATACCCAAGAGAATGGCCTAGCTGAATCCATCAACAAAAACCTATTGACTATCATACACAAACTTCTTGACAAGAACCCAAAAGACCGACACACCTAGTTGCACTTTGCTTTATGGGAAAATTGTACATGTCACAAAGCCGCCTTGGGAAATTCCCTTATTTTCCTTGTCCATGGACTAGATGCTATTTTCCCACTACATCTTAGGATCCCCACACTCCAATTCTTTAATACTTATTATAATGAGGGAGAATGCAATGAGGAACACTTAGCTGAATTGCTCCATTTGGAGGAAGTTTGTGACCAAACAATAGAAAAAATTTCTAAACACTAAGGTGTATTCAAGAGATGGTTAAATCATCTAGCCAAAGTTAAGAACTTTAGGATTGTGTATTTAATCCTCTTTAAGGAAAAGGCCCATGAGAAGAAAGGGAAACATGAAAAATTCAACAAGCTCTGGCTTGGCCCCTTTAATATTTTTGAGATCTGACAAGATAATTCCTTTTTCCTTAAGACCCTCAATAGAGAGGATGTCATGTTTCCTATCAACATGTAGTTCCTCAAGAATTATTTCCTTTCTTGAGCTATCGAAGCTCATCCCTTTGCATATAGTTGTATATAGTTGGTTTCCTATTTTGTATTCACTTTTCTTTTGCTCACTTTTCTAACTTTTTTTTTTGCTAAGGGTGTTGTCAGATCTTGATGTGGTGGCCTTGTTTGACTCATTAGATGGCCCACTTTGTTTCCTTCTTTGATTTTTTCCTTGGATAAGTCTTCATAAATTATCATGAGTTTCTATCTGCTACTATGAGATGAGTTTCCTTACTTGAACTCCAACTTGATTTAGGGTAGAACCCTTGTTTGAATCCCTTAATTCTTATCTCAAATTACACATAAAAATACACTTTAAATACTCTTTACGAGCTACACGATAGTCATTATGAGGCCTTTGCAAGTGAAAAATCTTAAGTTTTCTCTAGTGACCACTATGATTCCCAAGTGCACTATGAGCTTCAATGCTTATGGAGTTGAACAAAAAATGTATTAAAATAAAATATCAAAAGAAATAGCAAAGAAAAAAGGAAAGAAAATGTTGAAATAAGTAATGGTGTGGTTCTACAAGAAACTCTATTAGGGATATGGATGTCTAAATGGAAACAAAGAAATGTTAGTGGGGTCACAGTGATAACTCCATCAGGGCTATGGATGCTTGACTGGTTACAAAGCAATTTCTAGGTTACTTTTGGGGTTAGACAATCTATGTAGCTTGCCTCAACTGATTGATTTCTATTGTGTATGTTTGAGGAGGGGAAGGAAATCATTACATAGACTTCTGAGATATTTCTGTGATTTGATTCAACCAAAGATTCCATTCTCTTCAAGTCTTTAGTTCATTTGAGGAAACCAACTTCTAGTCTACAAAACTAGAGATTCTAGGTTCTGAATGAATCCTTACCTTTCAAACACTTGGGAGCATTCTCCTAGCAGAGTCACCATTTTTTGTACCTATAGCACACATTCCCCATTTAAACTAAGGAAACTTCTTTCCATTTTACCTTTTTTAGGTCATTTTCACCTTTTCCTCATTTTGCGTGCAATTATTTTTGAGTTTAAGTTGGTCACATGTAGTAAAATCATCACATTCCAATTGACCAAATTCACTTATCCAAAATATGACAAGTATCTTGTCTTTGCATGTTTAGACCTCTATTTTTCCCTTGTTCTTTCACCACCACTTCTCTTTGACCTCATACACCCACATTTGTGGGTCTCCTCTTGTGGATCACTGATATCACTCTGCCACTAGCTAGAATATGACCTTAGGGGTCTTCTCGCATGGTGGATCCCACATCTGTCTTCGCTACTCATGTCTTGACCGATGTCCAACCTAGTGCAGGTTCCCATACCCCCACTAACCTAACCTACCACTATACTGAAAATTTAGTGGACCATTGATGCACTTTAAGCTATAAAAAAAAGTGCCAGGGCTATCATTTTCACCTAAGACTTTTGATATTCAAAGAGAAGAAAATAGACATCTTCTACCCACATGTGATTCCATAGAAAATTTAAGTTGGTTTTCTTTAAATTTCCTTGCAATTTTGAGATAATTTTGTGAGTACTTAATGTTGGGTGTTTTAAAATGTTTCTTTTTATAGCTAGGGTTTTTTAAATGATTGAGAATCTTCATAAATCAAACATCAAGACCTCTATAATCTTCAATCCCATACTCACAATTTTCTACCCCTACCCCTCAAAATTCTCGGCATTGACCCTAGATTAGGAAATCACATCTATGTGGAATCCTGTTTTGATGTCATCATTCATCGCACGGAAATGAACCCATTGTAGCCCACACCATCACTCTTGTTGTCCCTATTGATGCTTGAAAAATCCTAAAGAATCAGCTAGGTCATTAGACCTATGTGGGACTCCACTTATGGGTAGTTGCCATCTAATTGTTGTTGATTGGTGACCAAACCCTAGCAGTCTTCTATATTGTGCAACCTGCCTCTATTGTCACTGTAAAGCTTCCAATCCTAACATTTAGAAAAATTTGCTAAGTCTAAGTTCCCATGTGGGCTAATTCATGTAGGTAGACATCATCGAGAGCCCATTCTCCAAGTTCCACTATCTTATGACTAAATCCCAACACCACCCCATGGTTTAGACTCTATGTCCTTCATCGCCTCCTTTATCTTTGAAATATTTGGATAGAACATTGAGTTTAAATGTCTTTGTAGGAAAACCTATTTTTCGCACCATCTATGGGTCATCATTCACTCATTTATTCTATCTAACATCCAAGTTCTCATGTCCTCTAGCATCGCGGGTCTCACAAGATGGTTTTCTCATCCTTGAGTTTTAAGGCTTCCATGTGCAAAACTTAAGTATGTAAGGTTATTGTAGGTCCACTTATGTGGACCACCACATGTAGACTATCATCTCTTCAAAGCCATCCTTAATGATGAATAACTCACATTAGCCAAATAACTTACCTCTGCACTTTCCCAAGGCGATGAAACTCTAGGGAAACTCACTATGTCTAAGGTGCTCGTGGGTTCTAAAATGTGGAATTTTGTGTGTGGGGCACTGCCTACCGAATGTTGCTACTTAATGAATAACCCTAGATGTCTTTCTACTTCATGGCACCCATACATCTGAAACCTACAAAAGCATCAAGGCCTAATCTATCAACTCGAAGTGCCTCATTGGCCAATTGCACATGTTCCTACTCATTTCATTAGAGATCTACCTTCCAAACAACCATTCAAAAATCTCACTATGGGAAACTATCTGTGGGATTCCATGGCCCTAGCGCCATCGTAATCTACAATGTCTTGATGGTTTCCACCTAGGTTAAACCTACATCCCTAGGCCCACATTTTCCCAAATAACCAAAATGAGCTACAAAGGATTGATGATGAATTTTATTATCTGTCAATGATGTACAAATGGATCTAACACTCGATTTGCAATATTTAATTGATACTTTCCCTCATTTAGGTGTAAATGCACTTACTACATCTTTTGTATGTAGGATTTATGGAACCTACTATGGGTCCATTAGGAAGGCCCATTGAGAAATATAACAAAGGAAAGAAGCCTACTTGTGCGCTAAGAGGAAAAGAAGAAAAGGAAAAAATGAATTATTAGTTCCACAAAGTGGACTGTACCAATAAGCTCTTCTCTACTTGGAACTCATTGTCAGATATAATCCTAGGGCACATGAATATCGATGATTTCAGCAAAGGGTGATGGTTAACCCTACCACAAAAAATGCAAGAAAGATTAAGGCAAGTGGTCTCATCAAGGTAGCTGGTTTTCCTCCCGCACTAATTTCCCTAGAGCTGGTCATAACCTATTGGGAATGTTATCATTCCAATAGGAAGATCATTGTTAAGGATGGAAGGGTATTAGTAGATTTATTTACTAAATTTATTGGATGAACATTCAACATCCCCACATTTGATAAAATGGACCAAACAAAGAAATAATTCTCCAAAAACATGTGGAAATAGGACCCTCTTGGGTGTAAAAGAAAAATCAACCAACATTAGTTTAAGGACAAGAGGGGAAAAACCAACAAAGTACCTTAGGAGCTATTCAAAATTGATTTCTTAGAAGAATTTCATGATTTTCTTACACTATTAACCAGAGTAATGGGCCTTCCAACTACTACATTCTTTGAGAAGTGGATGTTCTACTTTATTCAAGAGAACATTTGAGGAGATGCCAAGTTCCATTGGGCTAAGATGATTAGTGACAACCTTCATAACTAGCTCATGGCAGTGAAGAAAACCTCTCAATTTTACATGACTTTGTATATGGTATACCTCCTGACGGAGAAGTTCCCATACAAAGGACTATTCTATGTAGGCCTATTGGGGACAAAGAGAGGAGAACTTAAATTTTATGATTGTTATCCTTAGCTACAATATAGAAACTTCAAAAGAGATTATGGGAGGGTGAATGATGCCTTCATCATGCACATAATCAAAATTGTGGGAGGATATTTTGAGAGAAGGGTATCACATAGCGTGAAGGCCTTCATCAAGTGATTTGGTTATCTATTCATATAGTTCCAAAAGTTCACATATGTCAGAGAAGAAGGGTTCTTAGGGAACCCCTACTAATTACCATTCTATCCCAATGATCACATCATCTTCTTGGAGGTTTCTTAGGAATTGCAAACTACCCACAAACTATTGAGCGATAAACAATGAGCTAGGATTCTTTATCCCCTAACCTTCCAGCAAGGAATGTACTCCTACCCTGTGGCCCAATGTGCAGAGTACTCAAAGAAAGAATTGGTGGAGTATACCTTGGATCTCCACATAGATCAAGGAAGGATGGAACCTTATGGAAAACTAAGGAAGTGGGTTAGAAGGAAATCTTCCCATTGACCTCATGTTGAGGACTTCTAGTCCAACTATGGTAATGAAAAAGAGGTGTAGATGAGGCACTATATGAGGATGACAACCAAGTTTGTGAAGTCAGTAAATCTATTCCCCATGCCTGATCAGATAGTTGAGAAGGATGACAATATTATTGATGATAGATACAATTTTGTGGCCAACTTACCTGTACCTTTCATTGATTGGAATGAAGAAGAGGTAACTAACCTCAACATCATCACTCAACGCATTGAGAATAGAACAAAGTAGTGGGTAGATGCACAAATTTTTCAACTCAAGGAATAGGGCACCAAGATGACATATGGTGAGATTAAGGATCTTGAAAGTGAAACTGATAGTAGTGTAGCCACTGGCTCATCAAAAGAAGCACCCAAGTCCCCACCAACCACAAGATCTAAAAATAGGAAGGATGCACCCGAGTGTAAACCTACACAAAATGTGTACTCTCGGAAGTCAACTAAGGGGAAATCATCTAAAAGAGAAAGGAGAATAGGGACTTTCATACTAGAGATTCCCACCATTAAGGAAGAGGAATTCCATGAAGAATAAAAAGATACCAAATAACCATGCTCACCTCCTACCACTTCCACTTCCACTACTACTAATGTTGTTTCCACTCCTCCACCTCCCTCTTCTCAAGCTTTCTCATTTCATCTCCATCGACTGTGGACATCTCTATCCCCTCACCTCCACCTCATAGACTACTCCAGTAATAGAACTTGACTCTTCCTCTTCCACTACTTCTCCATTGTCATCCTCCTCACTCCCACCTCCATTTCCCACATTTTCTTCTCTTCCACCATCCATGTAATTGAAATCTCTGTCACCACCTATCTTGCCACAAGATTTCATAACATATATACAAAATGTGTGCATTGAACTATCTGGGGTAATCCTTGACCCCAAATTCTAGGCTCTAATGGATCAAATTTTTGTTTCCCTACCTCTTCCTCCACCACCTACTGAGGAAAAAAAAATGGAATCCATGATGTAGATCTCAAAAGTGATGAAAATATGCCACATAGAGAAAAATAGAGAGGCTGAAAAAGATATAGCTAAAGAACCTAGAGATTTTGATTGGGATAATTAGTTTGAGCACCTAGAAGGAAGGTTGAATATAAACTTGGAAAAAGTGGCTTCTAATGAGGAGAGGTCATAGAATTCAAGGGAGGATGTTGAGGCTCTTGGTGAACATTATGTGATAGAAGCATCAAATCAATAGTTAGATGAAGAGCTTCCCCAACAACACGAAGAAGCAAGTGAAAAGGCTAATCCTAAAAAGAATTGCTCTATGAAGAAAATAGGTACTAACCCAGATGTGAAGATACTAGATGAGCCTCTACTAATTTTCCTAGAAAATAACTTGATGCAAGAATAAATAGTACCTCCCAAATAGGAGGAAGAAAAATAGAAAGATAAAGAAGAAGAAAATACACCAGAAAAGAGCTTTGAGCTTGAGTATCATGTTGATATTTAACACGAAGAAGGGAAAGCACCCCAAGATGAAGGCATCACTAAAGAGAATGTAGCTTCTACCAATCCAAACAAAGGGAAGGCTATACAAATTGAAGGCTCAGATGAAGGAGGAAAGAATGATGAGGAAGCTCCTGATAATGAAGAAGATGAGCCTCAGAAGGATGAAAAAGAAGAGGGTGATCATGGATCAGCCAAGGTTCAAGTTGAGATCCTTGATTGGCTAGAGAAATAGTTGAGAAAGAAAGCTCATGTGGCCATAGACCTTAAAGCATGGCTAGAGTAAATCCTAACCCAAGCTCAAACAAAGACTAGAAAGGAGAAGAAGCCCAAAATCCACTCTCATGTCACACTGGATGCCTCTGGGTCCTGAAAGACACAAGTTGTCACCCAATAGCTAATGGAGGTACATGAATTATAGAAGGATAGGAGTATCAAATATCCACCATTAATTTGGGCCTAGTGACCTAAGAATAGAAGATTAATGACTTTTAGGGGTCAGTGGCCACCATCATACAATGGATGAACAAAGATCAATCCACCAAAGAGGATTTGAAAGCAGAGGTCGTAGATCTCACTAACTACATTCAATAGTGGAAATCTACTAAAGAGGAGACCTCAACATAATAATCAACACCACCATCCTTACTCTCAAAATAGGATATCAATAAAATGGAGAAAAGAAAGGATTGGACCAAGTCCACCACAAATTTCTTCAACAAGGTGATATATAGTGGCAATAAGAGGATTGACCATTTAGTCACAATGTATAACATGTATCAAAGCTTAGGGAAATACATAGAAAGCATGATGAACAACTGTAAGGAGTTCTCAGAGACCTACAAGATCACTTATCCTAAGTTTTAGTGCATCCTTAAGCTTTCCCAAGATATCTAGGAAAAGGAGCTAGAAATCCCAAAGGAGGACCACTACTTGGTGGAGACTTGGTTAATGAACCTAGATTATAGAAAGGAAGTTCTAGAGAAGGTATTGCACAACCTTGATGTGGATCATGGATGGATTGTAGAGAATCATACTTATAGCATAAATTATTTGAAGTTGATGACTTATTTTTAGGTTCCCACCTTGGAGCTAGATTCAAAGAGAGTCAAGTGTTTATTCCACTAGAAAATGGAACAAGGAGCTAGTGACACACTATCACCAGAGTTTATGGATTTTACTATGAGGGATTTCTTTTGAATAGATAAAATGATGGAGGTTGCCTCAAATTTCACTGATAATTACAGAGAAATCATTGAGATAATCAAAAGGTTGTCCTTCTAGATCATCAAGTTTGAGCTCTGTGAGGAGAAGAAACTTATAGCTATGTTTGGAAAATTCATCGCATATGAAAATACTTAGAAAGAGGCTAGAAATTACATCATAGATGATAATTACTTTTCAAGATAGTTGTAAAGGCTAGTAGTCACCACCAAAAAAAAAATCTACACTGTTAAGGCCACTAGAGGACAAAATACGAGAAAAGACAAGAATGTATTTTATATTGCTATATATTTTGGGGTAGGTGAAACCCTAATGTAAAATGAATCTAAGCCACACAATGTAAATGAATCTTGTCCATA
Organism: Sequoia sempervirens; assembly: GCA_007258455.2. NCBI lineage: Eukaryota > Viridiplantae > Streptophyta > Pinopsida > Cupressales > Cupressaceae > Sequoia > Sequoia sempervirens. The sequence continues at coordinate 607,961,584 of VDFB02281492.1, read as the reverse complement.
CATTATTTTTTTGGAAAACTATAAATACGACCATCCTCTCATTTTCAAGGAGAGATGAGTTGTGTAAAGGCATGCTACAAAAAATTAATGAGAATAGCATTGTTTGATAGATTATTGTATTTTATTCTCATGTGTGCATGATTCATTCTCCAATCTTAGAGTTTATCATTGTTGTTCTAGTTTTAATTTTCTTTTAGTTGTTAGTTAATGCTACACATAAATGGTGAATAATGTTATGGTGTTGATATCTTTCTTCCCCATACTTTTTTCTATTTATTGATGATGAACAACAATGTAAAGTTATTTTGAGAATCGTTTATATTGTTGCACATTTTTTTAGTTGTTGTTCATGCTTTCATGGTGAATGGATAGTTGAAAATTTTCAAACCTTAGAAGATTACACTTATTTCATGAGATTATAGGTTGTTCTTGGTTAAGTGGAACCTAGTTTGAGGAAGGTTGTCCACTGTAGCATCCTCCATTGTTACTGTTCAACATTGGTTGTAGGTTTATGAAACTCCTTATCCCTTTACCCTTTTGACCTTTCTTTAAATATGAAGTTCATAAAAAGTCCCAGCATCATTGTAAAGCCAAATCTAATAGCAAAGATGGAGTTTTGGTTTGTTTTTTTGAACTTACAATAGTTGTTCTTCATTTCAAAAATTAAAAAAACTCCTTTTGTAGACCCAATTCCCTCCAAACTTAGTGACCATAAATTCCCTTTGTGATTACGAAGAAATTACATTAACCAATTGAACTATTCCAAGGTTTTTCATGATATGATACTTGAGAGACCTTGGGGTTTTTTATAAAACTTAGTTACAAAAATTACCTTTCAAGAGATTTAGTATACTTGTGTGTTGCTTGTGTTGAGAAAGTGCTAAAACAACCATCAACAAGTTTCTAGAAAATTGAAGTTATCTTAGGAGAACTTTCATAAGAGCATCATTAGAGAATTTCAAGAGAAATTCAAGGAATTCAAGAACAAATTTAGTGAAGAATTATTGTAGCAATCAAGATCCAATAATCATATCAAGGTCTTCTTGGACCATGCATGTTATTGGAGCTAATATATTAATGTAGTGTTCATGATCTAGTCAAGCATTCAAGACATTGTTTCAAATAAAGTTTCAAGATAAAATATCCACATCCATTAAATTCATTTAATGAAAGTTGTAGATCTATATTCTAAGGTTCATTCAAGGATTTGGTGAGTTGTGATATTGCTTTGTTCATTCATAATTCCTTTCATGCTATTTTATTTCATTTTAAGGTTTAATTACCAAAAGAGGGTTTGACCAAGGAAAACTCCCATTCACCAAAAATAAAAACAATTTTCCCTCTTGATTTGTGTTTGTAGATTTAGGTGGAAGAAAAATTGAAGATCTCTTGAAGAGAAAAAATGGATAACTTTTCAAAGTTGCAAAAGTTGTCAATAAAATTTTCATCTCATGGAAACTGAATTATAGAATTTATGTCTAACACTCCAAACCAGAAACTTGGGAAAATTGAGAAATTTAGATCTATAGTAGAGGCTCTATAAAGTTAGAGAAAAACCATAAACAAGGAACCATTGACCCTTGGGAAAATGAGTCCTATGCCAACTTTAGCAAAGCACTTTTGGTGACTACTAAACATCATCTTTCCTTTCTTTGATATGTAGTTTGATTTCTAGTTCCATCATTATTGAGCTTAATATATTAGATCCAAGTTGTAGATTTCATTTGGGAGTTAGTTTATTATTTTTAATCTTTCTCCCCAAAGTATTGTTTAATCGGGACCCCCATCCTAACACAAAAAGGTAAATTGTAAGATTCCTCAAAGAATTCACTCACCTAAGGGTTGCAAGTTGATTTTAACTTGAGGGATCTCATTTCATAAATGAAATAGAAGAATAGGTAGGTTCATTCACCCCATTTTTCCTTTTTTTATTTATAGTAAGCTTGATGAAACATTCAAACTTTAGTATAAAACCATATTTTTTATAACCCTAACTATTTTTCTATGTTTCAAATACATATATATTTATGTATTATATATACATATACATATATATGTATGTATGTATTTATATACACATATGTATATATGTATGTATATATACATATATTGTATATATATGTGTAGACATTTAAAGATGTCTTGAATGATATTACACATTTGAATCCAATATACTAACATCATTTCATCTTTAAATTACACCTTTTCACCTATTTGATTAAATTATCCTAGCTATTTAATTAAATGCATCATTTTCATCTATTAATCTAATTAACCTAATTAGGTTAATTCACACACTTTCACCTTCATCTCTCATCATGTTTAATTGAATAAACCAAATTATTTAATTTAAACCCCCTAAGTCTTCTCATTTAATTAGATATTCCTAAATTATTTAATTAAATGTCATTTGCACCCTCCTCTCATTAAATAAATCAATTATTTAATGGATATCCTCACATTCCTCATCTTGCACATTAAAATTTAGTTTTAATTACTAAATTTTCAAATTTCCCCTCCCATCCACTTACATAGTGAATATTCCAAAGCAATATTCTCCTCTTTGGCTCCAAAAAGGGAATGATTGTTTTAAAACAAAATTTGTAACAAACTTTCAAAGTTGTTACAAAGTATGTTTGAATCATTGTGAGCCCATGATTATTTTTTGATCCATGTGATCTTTGATTCTCATCCATTGATGAGAATCCTTGATCCATGTTTTAGCCTCCATTTTTATCTTGACCATAGATTGACCAAATCGATTTGAGCCCTTGACTTTTCATTTTCTTTCCTATAAATACATCACTATCTAGAGAGAAATGGATCTATTATGTGGTCTCACAACATGTCCCATTTTTCCCATTAGAAAAATGTTGAACCCCTTTTTTTTTCTTCTTTTTTTTTCTTTTTGTTACATTTTCTTGCTTTGGTGTGCTTCTTTTGGAGGAAACATGGTAAAATTAAAGTTTTGTTTCAACCTTTCTTGGTCATTTCCTAAATCCTCGTCTTTACCAAATTGGGGATGTTGTTTTCTTGTAAGTCTTATAAATGTTTTGGACACTAGAGTTCCAGAGTTGATGTGGTTGTGCTAAGGATATTGTATCTTTGGTTGGTCCTAGTTTCCTACTTGGTTAGTAATCCAAGCCTAGTGAGTTATCACCATGGTAAATAATCCCGGTGTGCACAAGTCCTTTCTCCTCATAAGTTATCTCAATGATTTCTTTTCATTTCTTTCGCTGAAGGTTGGAAACTAGATGTTTTGTTGCAAATATCTTAAATCATTTTGGTCATGTTGGAACTTAGTTCATGGTTCCTCTCTTTGCACCTAGTTCTCATGAACCTAGTGAGTTAATATCCTAGTTCCTGGTAACCTTTCCAAGGTCCGATATTGGAGGATTCAAACCTTGTGATCATTAAATGCCATGTATCCAAAGTGGCTTTACCATATAAAGTATTTTCCTTGTAAGAATCAAAATGATACACAAGCGTGCCATGTAAGCTTTATGCGATGTATTATTCTCTAGTGGTGGGTCTGCATAGAAACCAAGGTGTTCATGATTTGACCCCTAATATTCCATGATTGCAACTTTATTTGTGAAAATTAATGCATTATAATAGGTAATTAATAGTTATAATGAATCAAGGACAAAAAATGATTTTCAATATTTTGCTTCACAAGTTGTACATGATAGGATTGTGATCCTTGGATGCTAGGACATGATGGTAAATAAGTAAAAGATTTCAAGGAATGGATTGAAATAGTGAATAAAGACCCTATTCATTCACTAAACCAGGAAGTTATTGATGAAATATTATAGTGTAGGAAAGCCATGGTCAAATATGAAATAGAGAAGATTTAGAGGAATGAAGATATCCTCCAAATATCAGAATATTATACCAAGCTCAAATATAGATGTAAGGTAATTCAATGAATTTCAAAGGAGCGTATGCATCAAGTACTAGTTTCCCTTTGGGAGTATCAATTTAAGAAAGGTAAAGAAGAGTTCTCTAACCTAGAGTTCAATGCAAGACAATGAATAATTGGATAACAAATATCAAAGGTAAGCACAAGAAGATGCTACTGAAATGAATTTTGCAGGTTATTCTTGGTCCTAGTGGAGGTGTCTTGTCCTAAATTTTTAAGAATACCAATGGCCTTGTTTTATGCAAAGCATTTGTATACTATAGCTTATATTTGAAAAATAGTTCTGATGAAGAATTCAAATCTTTGACTTTGTCCATAACATTCCAATGAAAATTGGCACCTACCACATGCTACCTTTTGATTTGCTTTTTATGATTCCCTTTGATAGACTTAAGTTTAAACTTTTGGACATTGTTCCCATAAAAGGTTGGTAAATGCTTTAATTTTATTTTTAAGTATAGAATTTATGGATGTCAAAGAGCCAAAGCTTCTTTAAGGTTTTTTCTTTTTCCTTTTTTCTAAATCATTCTATATTAAAAACTTGTATGCACATAGAAGCTAATTTGAAAGCTACTGCCTGGTATGAAATCTTTTGTAGTTGTTTGTTTTTTTAGGTGTACAAGACTATATGTTGTGTCATTTAAGGGTGCATATAGAACCTACTTGGTGTTTGAATAAATCCCCTTTCTTTAAAATCTCACATCATTCTATGCCTAGCTTTAAAGAAATCTAGTGAATTATAGAGTGGTTTTCTATCATTTGGTTAATTCTTGGGGCATGCATGGATAATACCTAGGAGCAATTTTACTTTTCAAGTATTTTTGATGATTTATTTTAGAATAGATGTTTAAATTTCAGAAAAAATTTCAAAAGAAGAGATAAATGAATGGAAATTTTATTGCAAATATTTCTTTTCCATAATATTGTTGAATGCTTAAAGCTAAATTTACTAAATTGGTAGAAAAGTTGTTTGAAATTCATGAAATATTACAAAATAACTATTGATTTCATGAAATTGTCTAATGACCAAATCGAGAATATATTTTACTGATCCTTATGGTTCCTTCAATTATGGGAAGTAACCATTTACCCCTCATGATTAACAACATTCTCACAACGAACCCTTATGTGAACCTAGTATGGTCAAGACCTAACATAAACTTAAAATGAGTCAACTAGAGATTTAGGTTGTCCTGGTTCAGTCTTTCAAGTAAAGATAGGTTCCCACAGCCTGTCTATGAGGATTTATCTACACTGTTGGTGTGTGATTAACATTGTGATCAATAAGAACTAGTGCTAGAAAGACCTTTTCACTGTTCTTTTGGTTTTGTTAAGGTTGAAGCTAGAGTCTCAAGCTAGAGTCTCACAGAGTCACTAGGTCTCGATCTAGCAATCCTCATGTAGATTTAGTCAAACTTAGTGATGTAAGGTTATCTAGACCTAAAGGGTTCAAAAGTACAAGTGTGATACCACAAAATATGATTGTTGTTATAACTATCCCACTCACAGCGATGCCATTTTTTAATATAGAGTCACTAATTCAATGTGTTGTGTACAATGATCTCTCAAAAAATTTGTAAAAATTATTTCCTAAGTATTAAATTCATAAAGATCATGAAGAAAATATCAGCATCTTTAAGTATACATGTTTCAGAGCAAGGATACAACATGAAGACGTATGTACATCATTTCTATATACCTTAAGCGATGAAGTTTACAAATGGTACATTAACCTACCTCATAACTCAGTTAGATCATGGCAACATATGGAAATTTAATTTTTAGCTAGGTTTAGAAAACCGGTTGATCCTGGCTTGTTATATCACTAGTTTTCTTAAATCAGAAGGTTTGATGGTGAACCTATAACTACTTTTAATGATAGGTTTGAAAATGCCCATTCTAGGTTACAAGAACCTTACATAGTGGAAAATTTTTCTTCCATCATAGTTTATTATACAACAATAGATCCTTTAATTGCTATGTTTGTGAAATGAAGGAAAAATTCTCCCACTACTTTAACAAAAACCTATGTCGAAGTTGGAAGTGTAAATTTAGAAATTGAACACATGAGAAGTAGATCATCTGTAAATAGTGAAAATGGATTGAATAACTTTCCTACTTTAATCATAAATGGAGTCTCATTAAATCATCTAATGACTTCTAATTCTTTTCCTTTAGTGGTCTAAAATGGGAAATTTCCTCAACAATTTCTTTCAATTAGGAAATAGTCAAGCAATAGTCCCACACCCTAGCTTAGCTATCATAGAGTTGCATCCTAATGGAAATTATTTCTTCTCACCAACTCAAGAAAGTCAAAAGGTCAGAACTCTAGATGATATAGAAGAAATAAAATAAATTACAGCTCAACTCAAAAGATTAACCATAGAGGTTATATAATTAAAAAATCAAATTTTTTACTCTTAGAGTAATAATCAAAGTTTGCAAAGGGTATGTGATGCAGGAGCATCCAGTGGTGTAAAGGAAATCTTGCATCACCCAAAAATAGTTAAATTTCAAGTTTCTTAGTTTTTATATGTTTTTACATTTTTTGATACCCTTTTCGTCATAATGAAATTCCTAATTTACGGTTTTTATTTGCTATTCTTGGGTTGAAAGATATTGTAGTTTTAGTTTCCATATTTGCACCTAAAAATCTTTTGAGTTAGATTTGAGGCACTTAGATTTCCTAGAACGGCCCTAAAACTTTCCAAAATAGATGTAGCTATTTCAAGCATTTTATTGACTTCGAGACCTTTCCAGTAGTTCAAACGGTTCATGAATTAGAGTCCTGGATCAGAAGTTATGGCCCCGAGAAGTTTGCACACTTTCTAGAAGATACAATTGCAAATGTTCTTTTAAAATTTGAACTTCAAGTTGTAATTTTCGGTGTCAAACTGCCTAAACTCAAATTTGAATGTTGTTTTGGCTCCAAACTAAAGAGGAGCTCTATTTATGGGCAGGTTTCTAATTTTTAGGTAGCTTTTTGGGGACAAGCTCACATATTGTGAAAGGGTTATTCTGTAGCTTTCTGTAACTTGCATGTGTTGTAGAGCTTGGGGATTTGAGATCCTCTGCATGTAAGAAGCTCCATTTTATGAATAATAAAATTATTCTCTTATTTTTGGGTTATTTTCTAAGTCTCGGGCTGCACCCTCATCAAGTGATATCAGAGCGGGTTTTCTTGAGCATGTGGACAGATCACGGATCGTGAGGTAGTTCACACCAGGACCATGGTTGTGGGTTAAGGTCAAGAAAGATGCCTCCAAGATTGATGCCTAGTAGGCATGGTGGTGCCAGAGGCGGTCGAGGAAACAAAAATGTTGGTAGAAGAGATGCACTAGCAGCCCTCCAGAGATAGATTGATGCATTACAAGAGCAGTTGAGAAGAGGGTTAAACCCGAGGGATGAAAGTGAAGATGAAGGAGAGGAAGAAGGTTCAAATGTAGAAGAGGAAGAAGAAGAAATTGATCAAGACCAAATGTAGCTAATAAGGGCCAGTTCAAAGATTAGGAAAAGACCCAGAGCAGAAGTCCCTACTTATTCCAGAAATCTAAACCCGGAAGAGTTGATCGACTAGATCAATGAGCTAGAAGAATATTTTGAGTATGAGGAAATAGAGGGCCCAGATTGGGTTAAGTTTTCAAAAATGAAGCTGAAGGGCCATGCCAGTATTTGGTGGAAAGAGGTCCAGTTGGAAAGAAATCGAAGAGGAAAAGGCAATATCACCAGATGGGATCGCATGGTAGAGAAAATAAAGAAGCAGTTCATACCAATGGACTACGAGTTAGATCTATTAAAGAAATTGAAAGGGTTGAAGCAAGGAAGCAGATCTATGAAAGAATATACTAAATATTTTCACAAGATAATCATCAGAACAGGTCACACAGAGGCCAATAAGGAGAAGGTAGCCTGATATCTTAATGGGTTACGACTGAGCATTCAGGAGGAGTTAAGCCTAGTCAGAATGACCACCATTAAGGATGTGTATCAGTTTGCTTTGAAGGTGGAAGAGAAGCTAAACAAAAGATTTGATGGCAAGCAAAAAGGACAAGGAGGTCAAAGAGAAAGGGGCAGTGGAAAACCTTCAGGAAGCTGAAATGATGATGAAAAGAAAAGTGAAGATGTGGGTACCGGCCGAAGCCACAGGAATGACAACTTCTACCGCCCTCATAATCAAAAAATTGGTGATCAAAGAGGTAGAGGGCAAAGAGATATGGACAAGGATCTAGAAAAGTTGGTTTTATAGGAACGTGTTTCTAGTGTGGTGAAGAAGGGCATCGAGCCTATGAATGTCCACAACACCAAGGAAGGGCAGAAAAAAGGATAGAAGGTCATGGAAGGGTTGCGCATGTAGATGAGGAGGCCCAATCTGAACATTCAGATGATGCTAAAAGGGGAGAAGCCCTAGTGATTAGGAGAGCCTTGGTGACTAAGAAAGAGGAACCAGAATAGAGGAAGAATTTGTTTCGCACAAGGTGCAAGTGTGAAGGAAAATGTTGTGATGTCATTATTGACGGTGGGAGCACCAATAATCTGGTGTCAGAGGAGATGGTCACAAAGTTGAAGCTGAAGAGGGAAAGACACCCGCATCTGTATCAGATTTCCTAGTTGCAGAAAGATCACAAAGTTTTGTTCAACGAGTAGTGCCTAGTAAAGTTCAAGATCGGGAGCTACCATGATAAGGTACTCTTTGATATCATCCCCATGGATGAATGTCGCATATTGTTGGGGAGGACATTGCAGTTCGATAGGTGAGCTATACATGATGGCCATGCAAACACTTATTCCTTGACAAATGATGGGGTTCGTCACAAGTTGAAACCCCTAAAGGAGACCGAAGAAAAGGTATGCAGTAGTGCTAGAATTTTTTATGTAGATGGAAGAAAAATTTTAGAAGGTATGAAGCATGAGCATGTGTGTTATGCATTGATTCCTAGAGTGAGTAAGGAGGATAGTGAGAAGGTTCCAAAAGAAGTTTCTGGGATGTTGGATGAGTTTCAGGATATTGTTTCTGATAATGTACCTGAGGGTTTATCACCAATAAGGAAGATCAATCATTAGATTGAATTGATTCCTGGAGCTAGTTTTCTAAATAAGATAGCTCATAGAATGACTCCAGTAGAAAATGAGGAGTTGAATATACAAGTTCAAGAGTTGTTGAGAAAGGGTTTGATATGTGAGAGTTTGAGTCCATGTGCAATACCTACAGTACTAGCACCAAAGAAGGATGGGAAGTGGAGGATGTGTACAGATTCTTGAGCCATAAACAAGATAACAATCAAGTACACATTTCCCCTACCAAGGATGGATGACCTGATGGACTGTTTGAGTGGAGCTCAGTACTTCACAAAGATTGATCTGAAGAGTAGATATCACCAGATCCAGATTCGAGAGGGAGATGAATGGAAGATTGCCTTCAAGACCAAAGAGAGCCTATACGAGTGGTTAGTCATGCCTTTTGGGCTAACCAATGCACTGAGCACATTCATGCAGCTCATGAACAAGGTACTAAAAGAATTTTTGGGAAGTTTTGTTATTGTGTATTTAGATGATATTTTGATTTTTAGTAAGACATTGGATGAGCATCTGATGCATATTTAGAGAGCCTTTGAGAAGTTAAGAGAAGAGAAACTGTTGATTAATCTGAAGAAGTGTCATTTTGTGAAGAGGGAGTTAGTGTACTTGGGGTTTGTTGTCTCAGCAGAAGGTCTCAAGATGGACTCAAAAAAGGTGAAGGCTATTCTGGAATGGCCTACCCCAAGAACTGCTACCGAGGTGAGATCTTTCCATGGTTTGGCTAGTTTTTATAGAAAGTTAATTAGAAACTTTAGTAGTATTTGTGGACTCCTAACTGAAACAATGAGAGGGGATAGAAAAGAATTCAAGTGGAGCACTGGAGCAGCAAAAAGTTTTGAACTGTTGAAGCAAAAGGTGATAGAGAAACCTGTTCTAAGCCCTCCCATATTTCAACAAGGTGTTTCAGGTGGATTGTGATGCTAGTGGTTGTTCCATTGGAGTAGTGTTGAGCTAAGAAGGTAAGCCCATTGCCTATTTCAGTGAAAAGTTAAATGATGCCAAGAGAAAGTATTTTGTATATGATCAAGAATTTTATGCAATAGTTCAAGCATTAAAGAAATAGAGACATTATTTGTTGCCAAAGGATTTTGTTCTATATACTGATCATCAGGCCTTGCAGTACCTAAATAGTCAGGGAAAATTAAATTAGAGGCATATGAAATGGGTAGAGTTTTTGTAGATTTATACCTTTGTTTTGAAACATAGGAGTGGGAAGTCAAATAGGGTTACATATGCCTTAAGTAGGAGGCATACATTGATGAAAAAGATGCAAATTGAAGTGGTTAGGTTCAATAAACTCAAGACACTGTATGCAGAAGATCCTGATTTTGCAGAGGCTTGGAAAACTTGCAAGGAACCTATTACAGTGGACAGGACAAGGTGGCTGGATTTCATAATCCAGGATGATATGTTATTTAAGGGAAGTCAATTGTGTATCCTGAGGAGTTCCATGAGGGAGAACCTAATAAAGGATAAGCATAGTGGAGGAATGGCAAGACATTTTGGTCTAAATAAGACCATTGCCATTATTAGCAAGCATTATTATTGGCCTTAGTTGTCACAGGATGTGAAGAAGTTTGTACAAAGTTGCAGGGTATGTCAAATGGCTAAAGGACTGAGCCAGAATATAGGCTTATATCAGCCCTTACCTATACCAGAGAGGCCATGGGAGGATATAAGTATGGAGTTTGTTCTTGGTTTGCCAAGGACACAATGAGGGAATGATTTAGTCTTTGTGGTGGTTGATAGGTTTTCAAAGATGGCACATTTCATTCCATGTCAGAAGACCCATGATGTATTCCACATTGCTGACTTGTTCTTCAAAGAGGTGGTGAGGCTACATGGTCTACCAAAGAGTATTGTTTCAGATCGTGACACCAAATTTGTGGGGTACTTTTGGAGGACCTTGTGGAAGAAGCTGAAGATAGAGCTAAAGTTTAGTTCTACACACCATCCACAAACAGATGGGCAGACAGAGGTTGTTAACATGAGTCTAGGTAACCTACTGAGATGTTTGGTAGGAGATAAACCCAAGTGATGGGACTTGATCTTACCCTAGGTAGAATTTTCTTACAAAAATTTTGTCAACAAAAGCACTGGTAGATCACCGTTCCAGATTTTGTATGGAGGTAGCCCCATAACAGCTCCAAAATTGAGGAAGATGGACCAAGAGACAAAAATAAGTGCTAAAGCCGAAGATTTTGCAAAGCACATCAAGAATATACATGAGAAGGTACAAGAACACATTAATAAGATGAATATGCAATATAAGGCTAAGGCAGATCAGAAAAGGAGGAATAAGGAGTTTTAGATTGGTAATGAAGTAATGGTCCACTTGAGGAAATAAAGGTTTCCCGTGGGAACCTATAACAAATTGAAGATGAAGAAATTCAATCCCTATGATATTTTGAAGAAGCATGATCTAGGGAATGCATATGAGGTAGAGTTTCCTAATGGAATCAACATTTCCCCTGTGTTCAACATTTTAGATTTGACAGAGTATCATGAAGGTGGAACGGAGGAAGCACCAACAATAGGGCAGTATGGAATTTCAGCACCTACTTCAGAAAGGGAGGAGATTGAAGCAATCTTGGATAGTCGTGTGGGAAGGAGTACCAGAAACATGCAGTATGAAGAATATCTGGTGAAATGGAGAGGAAGGCCTATGAAAGATTCATCCTAGCTATCTAAGGCAGTGGTTGACCTGTTGGGTTTTCTTCAACCATTTAAGACGTGATGGGGTCACTTCTCAAATTACCCTGGGTGTCTGATGCAGGAGCATCCAGTGGTGTAAGGGCAATTTTGCATAACCCAAAAATAGTTAAATTTAAATTCTCTTGGTTTTTAGATGTTTTTACATTTTTGGGTACCCTTTTCATCATAATGAAATACCCAATTTATGGTTTTTATTTTCTATTCCTGGGTTGAAAGGTATTGCAGTTTTAGTTTCCCATATTTGCACCTAAAAATCTTCTGAGTTAGATTTGAGGCACTTAGAGTTCCCAGAATGGCCCCAAAACTTTCTAAAATTGGCATAGCTAATTTGGAGTGCATTACTGACTTTGAGACCTTTCCAACGGTTCAAACGGTTTGTGAATCAGAGTCCCGGATCAAAAGTTATGGCCCCGGGAAGTTGGCACACTTTCTAGAAGATACAATTGCAAATGTTCTTTTGAAATTTGAACTTCAAGTTGTAATTTCCAGTGCCAAACTGCCTAAACTCAAATTTGAATGTTGTTTTGGCTCCAAAGTAAAGCGGAGCTCTATTTATGGGCGAGTTTCTAATTTTTGGGTAGCTTTTTGGGAACGAGCTTGCATATTGTGAAAGGGTTATTCTGTAACTTTTTGTAACTTGCATGTGTTGTAGAACTTGGGGATTTGAGATCCTCTGCATGTAAGAAGCTCCATTTTATGAATAATAAGATTATTCTCTTTTTTGTGTGTTATTTTCTAAGTCTTGAGCTAAACCCTCATTAGTATGTGTAGGATCATCATGGAAAAAACATGCCCTTAAGTGGCAAAAAATTTAGAAAGATTAGAGTTAGGAAACTTGACATAAATATTTGAATAAGTTATCTATATTATTTCAAAAATATGTAAGAATAGAATCTATAGAAAATTGAATGTAGTTTCTAAACTAATAGGTTTATTTTTCTAAAAAATAAATCTATTTGGTGAAAATTTGAAATTTCAATGCAGTAGTACTTAAATTTCAGGGAAAAAATAAGTAGGTGTCTGTCTGACTACCCTAACCACAATAAAATGATAATATTTTTTTATAATATTTTAGCTATAAGTAGAGGACTCATGTCCCGATGTGATGCATATTTTTTGTAATATTTTCCAAGTAAATAATTAATTATGAAATTTTTATTACAAATTTTTAAAAATATAAAAACTTGTATGTCTAACCACCTTAACTTGGTCAAAACTTCATAAAATTCAATTTTATTTTATTTAATCCTATAGTATGTGAAGCATAGAATGTGACACATGTTTCAGATTCAAAAAATATGATACTATTTGAAAGCTATAGATATTTTTCAATTAGCCTATCAATCAGGACTTTAGTCGTAATTCAAATAGAAAATGAATACTAATTATTTATTAAATTCAAAGTAAAGCATAATTTATATTGGAAAAAACCTAGGAATCTCCTTTAAAAACCCTTTTCATTTCATCAATTTTGGGTAAAAAAAAAGTCGTCAGCCACATGGGCCATCATATCAATTACATATCACCACTTTTTGGCCCATCATGATCCCACACATACCCCAAAGTTGAGCATATAATGCTCCTAGACCACCTAGACCTTGGAACATGCAACCAAATAATGGGGATATATCAAAACCTTTAAATAACACTAATTACTTTGATGATAGACCTATGTCAAAGGTGAATTTATCTAATCTTGTGATGAAAAAGTGGTGTTGAATTCACAACACAAATGCTCATTCAGAGGTGGACTCTCTACAGTTTAAAACCACCTCAAATATTTTTCTAGTTGCTATGCACTACAACGAACAGTGTGACTCTCATCATCCTAAGGGAAATGAATTATATCTATTAGGATATTACTCATACTTTGGTTCTTGAAAGGTACAAATGTGTTGAGTCACCTACTATTATTTGAAAGGATATAGCTATGACCTAAGAAGTAACACAAGTTGTGGAAGTAAATTCAAAGTATTGTTGACTATGTCAATCCCACCATATAAATTTAATACTCCAGGGTTACCTGAAGTGACCTCTCAATATAACTCATCAAATTTTTGATAAAGTGAAAAAATAGATTTTGCTAATCAAAACAATTTGACTAATTATTTAATGGAAGAGATCAAAAAGGCAAAAATCAACCTCTCTTTATCAAAATTTCTTAAAATTTCTATGATCAGGAAAGCTTTCTTGAATAGCTTAGAATATTTTCTAAAAGAAAGAAAATTTAAAGAATCTTAAGCAAATGATAACTCCATTAAGGAAAAATACAAAACATTATTCCTATGATGGACATGCAAGTAGCATTTTACAAAGGAAAAATAGAGTCCCCATCATTTTTGCTCACACTAAGAATATTGGGTAAAAATCTCCATAATTGCTTAGTAGACTTTGGTGCATCTACTAATGTGATGCCTTTGTCCATATGTTAGATGCTAGGGTTAACTCCAAAAATATCCTTGAAGAAAGTCACTCAACTTGACAAAACTAAAGTAAATGTAGTCAAATAATTAACCAATATTCATATGCAGCTAGCATTGAATCTCTGGATTCAATATTATATAGATATTTATATTATTGAGATATCTGATACTTATGGGATGCTATTAAGTAGGGATTGGTTGAGTACTTTCAATAGATACATGGCCACATATTTCTCACATATGTGGCTACCATGGAAAGGAGTTCCTAATAAAATCAGCATTGAGAGAGCGCCATACATGAAATATATGATCAATGATTATAATAAAAAAATGAAATTCTATACATAGATGTAGAACTAGGGGTTTATAATATTCAAAGCTCAATAGTTAGAATAGAAGAAGTTTTCATGTGTAATGTTAAAAATCATAATTAGATAACTCTTATAACATACATGTTAGCTGAATTGGATTATGATGCTTTCAAAGAAGTTGATATTCATTTATATTAGTTTTGGAAGAATATTGTTATAGAAGCTCGAAAGAGTCAGAAAATTAAAGATTCACTAAAAAAAAAATTGTTGCAAGGTTGGTGTAGGTTATACAATTCTATACACTCAAAAGATAGTCACATGATGTGCTTGGAAATCATTCACATAATTGAAATCCAACACTATTTAGAAAATACTACACTTAATAAGTTTGAGCCTAAAGTACTTGGAGATAAAATGTAGGCTATTCAGACCAAAAATGTTAATGTATCCACTCTCAAGAATGCTAAGCTCAAAAGTATCGAGGATCAAACTTGGACCCTTAAGTTTGATGGATCTAAATCAAAAAAAGGAATTTTAATTGGAATTGAGATCATTAGTCCACAAGGTAAGTCTTTTCTTATCGCTTACCGATTATAATTCCAATGTACTAACAAAGTGGAAGAATATGAGGCCTTCATTCACGATTTGATACTCAGAGTTGGTGGTTAAGCAAGTTCAAAAGTAGTATATTTGTCATTACAAATTATTTTCTAGTTATCAACATAGAGTGTGGGACTTGATAGAATATTTTTGTGCCTTTAACATTACTCATATCTCATGAAAATTCAATAGGAGAACCAATGCTCAAGCTACTACTAATAGTTCTCTAGAACCTTTGGAATCTTTTGATTTGAGGAGGTTCATAGTTGAGTTGGTGTAGTTACCCTTGATTCCTAATAATATTACAAATTTGTAGGTGTTTGAAGATGATTGCCACATTATTGGAATTTATTACCGACACCAGTATCTTTGAGGCATAGATAATTGAAGAAATAGATCATCTAGATGAAAAAATTCAAGATGAAGAATTAGCTCAAGCTAAATATAATAATATTCCAAAAGGAATAATTGAGTTGGAGAGATTGTTTGATGTAGATCAAATAGTTTAGTAGAAATACCTTCCCAGAAGTGATGGAGGGTAGTCTAAACTATATAACTTGAATACTAAAGAATATCCTAATAAAATTATTATTGGGAAGGTATGCATTGAAGAAGAAAGAAGAAATATTGGTTAGGAACTCAAGGATTACTAGAAAGTTATAGCACAAACATACAAAGATTTGAAAACTTATGATACTTCCATTATCGCTCATATGATCCTATTAAAGCCTAATGTAAAACCTTTCTGATAGAAGCAATGACTTGTAAATGCACTCTTACAACCTTTGGTCCAAAAGGAAGTACAAAATCTCCTCCCAACCTGGATAATTTTTCCTATTAGACATTCTACTTGGGTGGAAAAATTATTTCATGTTAGGAGGAAGAAGGGAGATATACGGTTGTGTGAGGACTTTCAGAATCTTAATAAGGCATCTAAAAAAGATAATTATCCTTTTCCTTCATTGGAAGAAGTGTTGAAAATTGTTAGTGGTTTGTAGATGATGTCCTTCTTGGAAAGATTCTCCAAATACAATGAGGTAATGGTCACAAAGGAAGATCAGATGAAGACAACATTCGCTATGAAGTGGATAGCTTTCACTTATAGAAGGATGCCATTCGGATTAATAAATATCAGAGCCACATTCTAGAGTGCTATGGATTATTCCTTTTTATATTTTATGGGAAAGTGTATCATCACATACATGGATGACCTCACGGTATTTTCCAAGAATAGAGGAGATCATGTCCATGATCTTAGAGCAATATTACAAAAATTTGAAGCTTATGGAGTTTCATTAAATCCTAAGAAATGTATTTTTGGGGTGACTAAAGGAAAATTGTTGGGACACATTATTTATGAAAGAGGTATTTCAATAGACTCAGATAGAGTGAGTGTTTTACTCAAATTTTAGCCCCTGGGAAGTAAAAAAGAATTGAAATCATATTTCAATAAGTTCAATTTCATCTAGAAATTTATTACTAGATTTTCCAATATAGTGAAACCACTCAAGGATATGTTGAAGAGAGATGCAAAAATAAAGTGGAAAATGAGGCTAAACTCACCTTTGAGAATATGAAAGGTACAATTACAAAATCACCAGTTCTGGTAAGCTTGAATTATGTTAAACCTTTTTATATTTACTCTTTCACTTTTGGTCATACATGTGCAATAATGTTGACAAAAAGAGGTGAGAACAAAGAAGAAAAATTGATTGCTTTTATGAGCACTCACTTTAAAGAAGTGAAGCTCAAATACATGGATATTGAAAAATAAGCCTTTGCTCTGGTTAAAGCAATATAAAAATTCCAACATTACATTCATAAAAGTATAGTCAAGGCTATTGTCCTTGATTTTGTAGTAAAAATGCTACTAACACTCAGTGAGCTTGAAGAAAAGAGAAATAAGTGGGTTATGATTTTGCAAGAGTTTTATTTAGAGATTATACCCATGAAGTTGTTTTGAGGAAAATTATTAGTTAAATCCATTGTTGATATTGATCCACATCTCTAGCCAACAATATACTCTAGATGTAAAACATCAAGATGATTGGTATTTAGATATATGGCATTATCTAGTTAGTTATAATTGCCTAGATCACATGCAAAGAAATCAAAGAAGATCCCTAAAGATAATATCCTAGAGTTATATGATTAAATGAGGGGTTAATCAAGAAGAATCATGAAGGAATTTATTTAAGATGCTTGAACAAGATAGAATCAAATGAAGTGTTGCTAGAATCACATGATAAATTTGGTACAACTTATTGAGTTCCTTTAGCTACTACACATCTCATCTTGAGAGCTATCTATTATTGGCCTAATATTTTCATAAACACTTATGAACATGTGAAGAATTTTTACACATGTCAAATTGCTACAGACAAAGGAATATTTAATGCACAACCATTATAGCCAATGATGGAGATGCACCCTTTCTCACAATGGGTTTTAGACTTCATTGGCACCATCAATCCTCCATCGTCCATAGGTCACAAGTTTGTGTTGAATGTTATTAATTACTATACTTGAGGGACTTAAGTATGTCATAGCAAACAATACACCACATAGGTGGTAATCAAATTCTTAGAGGAAAATGTTATTACCAAGATTGAAGTACCCTATGCACTAGTGTGTGATAATGGCCCTACTTTTTCCTTGTTAAAGTTTTCTAATTGGGAATTTAAATACATTATAAGGTAAAAATTATAATCTAATTATTATCTTTAGGGAAATGGGTTAGAAAAATCATTAAACAAGAATCTACTAGATATAATCAAGAAATTAGTTGAAAAGAATCCTAGAGAATGGCATTCTCTATTGAAATTCCCCCTTCTGGTAAATTGTATTAGGATGAAATCCAAATTGCAAAATTCTCCTTACCACTTAGTCTATGGGGTAGATCCTATATTTCCTATAAGTTTGAAAATCCCTACATGGAAATTTTCACAAGAGTACATTGGATTAGATGATCAAACTGAAGCTCGATTATTGTGATTGATGCACTTAGATGAAAAATGTACTAGAGCTATAGATCATTTTTCTAGCCACCAATCTTTGGTAAAATGATGGTTTGACAAAAGGGCTAGATTAAAAAATTCTAGGATATCTAATTTAGTCCTATATTGGGACAAAGCCCATGGGTGTAAAGGTGAACATGGTAATTTTTACAAGTTATGGATAGGTCCTTACCAAGTGTTTGAAATTTTAGGTGACAATACTTATAGACTTAAAACATTGACTAGAGAAGATGTCCCACCACCTATCAATGGGAAATTCTAGAAACATTACTTCTAGGCTTAGTGTTGGTTGCTAGTTCTTAGGCTAGTCTATAAATAGTCTATAAATAGTTTTTAAATAGTTTGTAAATAGGCTATAAATATTTTGTAAACAGTTATTTTGTAGTTAGTTCTTTTCATAAATAGTTGTGTGTTTTTTTTGCATTGTTTCTTTGTTTTGTTTTATTGGACATTCATTTGTTGCTTTGTTTTATTTGATTTCTAGGATTTTACATTGTCAGGTTATATAGTAATTAGCAACCTTTGAAGGTGGTAAAATAATAGAACATTAATTTTGGAAATGTGTTCTATGTTTCAACCAAAAATAGTCCTTTAATTATAGATGATTGGGGAAATTTTTAGTTCCTTTTAATTTAGATCGTATAAATCATTCAATAGATGTTGAGCTATAAACACCCATATCTTAAAAAATTCTACTAAAATTTGGGATAGTATTTGTTTGCATTGAGTGAAAAATAAAAAGGTGACCTTTGCTACCACTATAATTCCCAACCTAATGGCAGGCTTTATTCCCTGAGAGTTGGAGAAAATGAGCTTATAAAGAAATATAAAAAAATTGAATATCAAAGAAAATATCAAAAAAGAGAAAAATTTAACTCTTTAGGCTATCCAAATATCTCTACTAGGGTTGTGGATACCTAAATGGTAGTAGAGTTATGTTTTGGGGAATTATAGAGATAACCTTATTGAGGCTACAGGCACTTGACTGGTAGGTGTAGCAAGGGAAAAATATAGGTTAGCAATATAAAACATAAACAAACTAAACCCTAGCTAACAATGAAGCACAATGGAACATAAAAGTGTAAACAAAAGAAAGATCTCACAAAAACCTTCATGCATTCCATGAATCACCTTCATTGCACTTCTCCATTTTGCTGTAATGTAATAGTTTCCATCAGATTTTCCTTGAGTATGCAAATATGACCTATTGATAATGATAAAGAAAAATATTGAAGATTCTAAATGACTATAGATGCACTAAGCTTGAAAGAAAGATAGCCAGATGCTAGAGATTCTAAGGTTTCTAAGCTCTCCAAGATTTCCAAGATGTCTAAGATGATCAAATGAAAATTATAAATCCCTTTTATAGGAAAGCCAATTTCAAATGGAAGGTTGCGATTGAGATAAACTTAATCAATGAACAAGATTAAAAGATGATGCATGGAATAGGGTTAGGTCTAAATTAGAGAAAAATATAAAGATGAATGGTAAATATTAAATTAAAGATAATTTAATCAATGATAGAGGTTAATCAAGACATATATAGATAAGGACTTGATGTGGAAGATAAGATTTACATAGAAAAAGTGGTGTGTTAGAGAAAATCAAATATTGTTTAATTTAAGTGGTCAATGACTAATTAAATAATAAAGATATTACTTAATTATAGAAGAATGTCATAAAGGAGGAATAATTTTGAATTAAATAATGATTTAATTCAAAATTCAAGATATTGGACCAAATTAAATAAATAATAATTATTTAATTATAGTGGAAAGTGACATTAAATAAATAAAATTTATTTAATTAATCAAGGGGGAATAGAGATAGAAATGAATTAATTAAATAATTAAGATTATTTAATTATGAATAATGAAAGGAGTAAGGATGGAATAATTATGAAGAAATTAAGAGTCGCAGGCCTAAGACAATTTTTAGTGTCTACATTTTTCCCCTCTTTCATACAATGCAGTTTATCACATTATATCAAAGAAATTTGAGTTCAAAATATGCCCCAACTTAGGTGTGGATGATTCATGTACCCTCAGGAGAATTTGTAAATTTTGGAAAGGTGTCAAAAATTTGGAAAGTGTCTTGATAAGTCAATTTGATGGCCAGAAAAATGGTGGTGAAGTTGGTTTTGAATTTCAACAAGTTTAGAGTAGCCAAAAGTGAGTTCAAACATTCCAAAAGGTGTGTCTAGTTATAAATTCTAGGTCAAACCTTAATTTTGAGGTGGTATAAATAGGAAATTGGAAAGTCAAAGACTCATTTTTCACATTTGGAGTTTGGAAATTAGGAGCTCTAAGTGAAGATGGAGTGTGTTCCCCACAATGAGCATAGGAAATATAAAGTGCAAACACTCAGATGACCAAAGGGTGTAGGAGATCTAGTGAGTACCTAAAAACCTACTTGATCAATTTTTTATTTTATGCATTTTTAGGTAGGGTACGAATTTAGCAGTCAATTGTGTCATTTGAGGATAGCCACAAGTGTTATTGTGTTCGATGCAATTGCCGACGATTTGACACAATGGATCTGAACATGCCTAGGGTAGGCTAGGGATTTGAATTGTTGTGATGTATTTTCCAATGTTCGACACATTTGTGTATGTCTAACACAACTAATTGTGGTTGTGCACAAGCATTTATGGCTTAGCCACAACTGTAGTAGGAATGACGTAAGTGTAATACTAGGTCACAACTGATGTAGGGGTTCCATGCAATCAAGATCCTATGACACATATTTGTAAACATGCAACACAGTTGCCACTGCATGATGCAATTGAAGATTTTGTGATGTAATTGAAATTTTATGTGACACAATTGATTGGTTTAAAAGTTAACCTATATTAGGATTGACTTTCTTTTACGATATGTGCAAAATAGGTTGAGGCAGGCTATTTAATTGACTTAGTGGTTCCCATGTTGGTCACAGGTTCATCTAGATCTAATCTATACATGGGAGTCATGATCACCAGAGACTTATCAATTGTGGGCCTATTTGATCAACACTAAAAATCATAGGTTATTGTGTCTTGGTCTATATCACATGGTATTCATGCCATTCATTAGGGAAAATAGGGGGATGCTGATTGCACTTGCTAAGCAGTGGCATTCAAAGACATGTTCATTTCATTTACCCACAGGAGAGGCTACCATCACATTGGAGGATGTGTACAAGATCCTCTAACTTCCAATCCAAGGTGAGTGGGTCAAATATAATCTAGGCTAGGATATCAAGCTCTGACCATCTACTACATGTATGATGATGTGGCATAGTTGGGTAATGATCGATATGATATAAGATGGGAGAAACTAGTTGTATGATATGAGCGATTTGACTATGTATTGTGCACACTAATAGCTTGGGTAGTGATTCCAAATAGCCAAGGACACGTATTTTCTATCAGATGGTTGAAGATGCTTGTTGGGATGATGGCTAGTGAGACACTATATTCATGGGGGTTGTGTTTGCTGGTGATTTTGTATTTTTAGTTACATGGCATAGTATATAGGTGAGGAAATTTTATGAGCTATGGCATTACCATGTTGATTGTCTGGAATTGGGAGCACATTGCAGTGTTTTGTCTACTAGTTCGTTGCCATTTGGGGACCATCCTACCATATTCATTTATGTATGTAGGAATATTCATGCAAACACATGTCATAGATATTGGTTACTAGAGACATGGGTTGAATACCTTGGTGAGATTCATACGGAGGCCTTGGATGGATTGTGCATAGTGGTCAGATGAGGATCAAAATCTACCATGGTGTTGATAGGAGAGGTATCTAACTGGGTGGATTGTCTAGTCACATCACATTATTGATATGTATCTTCTAGATAGGGAGTTGAGATAGTTCAGGGAGTAGTAGGGGGAGCCATAGGGTTCAACAGTGTTTGCTTGGTTATCCATAGAGGTGACACCATGGGGTCCTATTATTATAGTGGCTATAGTAGAGAAAAATATAGATGCATTATAGGCATAATAGTGGGGATGGAGAGGGGGAATAGTAGATATAGGTATCATGCCCTAGTACATGATTCATAGTGGCATGTGCATAGGCCTATTTCAGTCACAAATTCTGGTCAACCAACTCTAGTGGTTCAATGAGAATGGCTCCTTATGTGAGGAGAGTTGGAGGGAGAGGGATAGGGGATGGAGAGAGAGGAGATGGCTGTTGGTGTGAGGATATAGGCAATGGAGGAGATGGCATAGATGTTGGCAGGGGTAGGAGAGGAGGGGATGGTTGGAGGAGACATCGTTAGAGACTACAAAGGAGGATCAAATCACTTTCTCCTATCTAAGAGGAGGAAGAGGAGGAGAGAGAGGATGAGGGCTAACACAAGGAGTCCATACTAGATGTGGAGGTAGAGGGGGAGTTTCCCAAGGTAGAGATGCTTGATGTTTTAGTAGGGGTAGTTGCAATGGATGTGGAGATAACAAGGCATGAGGAGTAGCCTAAGGAGGAAGATATGTGAAAGGAAGAGCATATCCTACATGGATATGAGGGGTTTGAGAATGTACCCATCAGAGGTGGGTTAGGGGACAAAGATTAGGAGTTGGAGAGTTTGTAGGACATAGTACAGGCATTGGAGGCTGAGTTACAAGCTTTATAGGTGGAGAGAGATGGCTTATAGGTAAAGAGGGATACCCTACAATTGAAGAGAGATTGAAGAGAGATATGGTAGTGATTCAAGCCCAGGATGCAGAGTAGAGGGTCATTGATTTCATGGCCACATGCATAGGATCTACTACCAACATGGCATAGGCACTTATCAGAGTAGGAAGGCAACAAAAGTACTACAAAGACCTATATGAGGAGGCAATCCTAGTTGAGCATAGGGAACCTAATTCATCAATTGCATTGAGTAGTGATTGGTCAATTAGTAGGTGGTCCCAGAGTAGATCTAGCTAGGGTGAGAGCACCAACATAGGCTCTGGGGAGCATGGCCTACATAGATTGATGTTGACTCATATATTTTGACACTCGTATTTTGTATCCATCAAGCCTATGAGCTCTGTTTTGGGAGATAAATTATGACATTGTTATTGGGACACATTTTGAGATATATATATATATATATATATATATATATATATATATATATATATATCATCTTTGGTGGCAATTATATGATATGTAGTTCTCGATATGTATGGGTTATGAACAATGATGTATGCTTTATGATATTCATGCAACCTATGATGATGTATTCATTTACTTTTACAATGTTATGGATGCCATGTATTGTTTTTATGCTTAGGATTATGAAATGCAAAGTGATTCTATGTATTTGTGATGCAATGTGAATGTATGCAATGTAGTAATATGCTATGAGATTCATGATGGTTTTAAAATGGGATGATAATGAGTGTATGATATGAAATCAATTCCTAAATGCAATCGATGTATATATTTTTGTATTTTTAAATGCAACATATATGTATGATTTAATCTGTATGTATACATGTATAGCAATTCTTAAATGATGCTTCTAATATGAATATGTATATAAAATGATCATTTTTTATGTGTAATAGTACATTGTCATAATGCAAAAAAGAAGAAGTGTTAGCATGAAATACATGGATGTTAGTATTAGAATGACTTTGAAATATTTTTCCAAAAACATAATAGGCCTTACATTAATCATCATTGGGCATTAAAATGATACAAATGGATAACAAACACCATGATATGAGATGAACCAAGGCATGCAAGGTCATCCACTTGCAAGACAAATAGCCATAGACAAGGAATGTCTTGGCTCATACTAAAAGAAAAATTTCCCTAGTATTTTTGCAAGTGCAATCTACAAACAAGAGTCAAAGAAGAGAGTCCCGAGACATCATCACTCCTCTAAATCCTTCATGGGACATCCTTAAGGAAGCTAGTAACTTGAATGAAAGACAAAAAAATCCATAATGTCAATATCCAGCAAGAGTGTTTGTCAAATTTTGATTGTTTGATGTTTAATTGTCTAGGGGATTGATAGGTTTATTTTTTGACGAAGCTTGGTTTCAAGAAAGACACATATCATATAAGACGTCAAGTCTAGTTTCGATCATGTGACCACCTGTATAAGGAAAATGTTGATGTTTGACTAAGTGACCATGTCTAATTTTAGGAAGGACGTGTCCTGTATAAGACATAGGTTGATAGTTTTGATGGCTTGACTATTTTGACAATTTGTTTGATTTGACTTGATGACCTTGTTGGCTTGTTTGTCCTATTTATGTGTGACTTTCCTTGATGTCTCGATGACTATTTGGTGTCTTGACAACAATGTCTGACCTATTTGATTGATAGGACGAACCCTAAAGGACTGACCTAGCTGGCCTCAGGGGCTCATCGACAGATAGCCTTGCCTATGTAACAATGTGCAGAGACCTCATAGCTCAACATGACCATTGACTTTGTTCTATTGACAAAGGAATAAGTCATGATTTTATTCTAACAAACATAAAAGGACCGACCTAATGCCTTGGGGGCATAGTGATAGATGGTCTTGCCTACATCCAGTCACAAAGGAAACATAGTTTGACATGACATGGAATTATTGACATGACTAACTTTGACTCTATTTTTGGGTTCTTGACATATTTTTCTTTTTTTGTTGTTTTGAGGTCTTAGGATTTTTTTTGGGTCTTTTTTCGTTTTATGATTTTTTTTAATTTTTTCAAGATATTTTATGATTTTTTAGATTTTTTAGGACATTTAATATTTTTTGGATTTTTTGAGGACATTCTATGATTTTTTTGTCATTTTTGGTGGTTTTATGACCTTTGAACAATAAGTGTAAGATCTAAATGAACTCAAGTGCTTGCCCCTAGTCAAGTATAAGACCAATTTAACAGGAATAGAATGGAATGTGGATGAAAAGTGTGTTTGATGTCAATCATTCCAAGTTATAGAAAGGAAAATAATTTATTATGAGTGATATGAAGAGCATAAATGATAAAGCTTATGGATGGGAAAGATAGGTGATATGAAAGGGAAGTTAGATTGGAATGATGGTAGACAAAGGAGTAAGGTCGACTACACATGGCTCTTATTTTGTAGGTTTTCACCATGGTACTTATCCAAAGCGCCACCAAAGTGGTTTTCATTATTGGAAAAATTATTTCTCTTTACTATTTTCTTGAGTTTTCAAAAACAAAATTGTGTTACCAAGGCACCTATTTTCTAGGTTTTCATCTAGATAATGATTTTTTTAATTTCTTTTTTATATTTTACTTTTACGATTGGAGAGGTGAATAGACTCCCCAAAATAAGTTTTGTTATCCAAGTCTATGGTAAATCCATCCTTATGGTCACCACTAGGCATTCCTTCTTGCAATCCCAGGAACTCAACTAGTGCTTCGTCATTCTCAAATGTATCCAAAGTAGGAGGTTCTTGTTGATCCCAATTGATAAGCTAGAGATAGATTAGGGGTATGCCATCATTAGAGGTGTCAAAGTTAGAGGCCAATAGGGTGAGGATAAATTTTTTTACATGGTCACAAAATTTTCTTATCAAATCTTCCCTCTTCTTCTTCTTAGGAATAAGTTGGTCAGAAGCAAATGGATTCTAAGGTGGACCAACTTTAAAGATTTGGCTAAATATTTCATCAAAAGTGGGTTCATTGGTTTCCCTAAAGGTTTCTTCAAGTTTGTAATCACTAGATGATTTTCTCAAACCCCATTCATATTCATTGGATTCGATGGAATTATAGTAGAATTGGTTAGATTGCTCAATGGATGTCTCAAAAGCTTCATAATTACTTACTTCATCTTGTTATGGTGTTGAGGTACTAGAAGCACCAATATTAATCGATTGAAACCCAAGCCCTAGACCTTTTGATCATTTAGAGACAATGATTGGTTTAGTCATCCCATTATGATGCAATCCAATCCCAATATATATGTCATATTCTTTGTCCTACATTATTTCTAGTCCTTTTCCATATTGTTCTATAAGTATTGGAGTGGGTGGAGGAAGTTCTTCATTGTCTTCTTTGTATATCCATGAGGTCAAATATTTTTCATTTATAGCGTCTTTACTTAGTTCCACCCATTTTGTGAAGGTAGTTGAGGGAGGGATGTGTATAGTGATCATGGATTGTCTCTTATGTGTTTTTGGTTGACCATATGATTTGGGAGAAACCAACTAACTAATACAATAATATTTTTTCATATGATACTCTCCACAACCTTTATCTTGGATCTCAATATTAGGAGTGAAAGGTGGTGTTTGGGAAGTAGATGGTTTGGAGAGGGTGGATGGGTTGATATAATGGGATGAGGTGGATGAGCCTCCTGATTGATAGACACCTATCATTATGGTGTTGCTCATAGGTTAGTACAATATTGGAAAGGATTAGGATCACCAGCTATCATGATCTTGGTGCCATTGTATGGGAATTTAAGGCATTGATGGTAGGTGGATGGGATAACATTCATGGCATGTATCCATGGTCTTCCTAGTAGAAGATTATATGGGAGGTCAAGATTCAAGACTTGGAAAGTGGTATCCATAACTACAAGACCAATTCTAATGGGAAGTGTTATGACTCCTTTAGATGACCTTTCTTCATCATCATATGCTTTAATGAAAATGCTCTTGGTAGTGTCTACACATGCTTCCAAGAAGCCTAATTCCTTAACCAGTTTAAAGGTGTAAATGTTCAACCCTGCTCCTTCATCTACCAAGACTCATCTAACTTATTCTTTATGAATAAGGACTTCAAGGTGTAACGAGTCATTGTGGTTTGTCTTATTAGTTGAGTAATCTTATTCAAAGAAAGTAGTATGATGGGAATTGGTTAGGTAGCCTACCATTTCTTGGAAATGATTGAAATCAAGATCGGTGGTGACAATTGTGCTTTGTAAAGCTTTATCTAGGATAGATCGATGATCAGGTAATATATCCAATAGTTCTAAGATAGAAAATTGGGCTGGGGAATATTTTGGGGTCTTCACCAAATGTAGCAAAGGAAAAATCCAGGTTAGCAATATAAAGCATAAACAAACTAAACCCTAGCTAACAATGAAGCACAATGGAACATAAAAGTGTAAAAAAATGAATGATCTCACAAAAACCTTCATTCATTCCATAAATCACCTTCATTGCACTTCTCCATTTTGCAGTAATGTAATAGTTTCCCTCATATTTTCCTTAAGTATGCAAATATGGCCTAATGAAAATGACAAAGAAAAATATTAAAGATTCTAAATGAATATGGATGCACTAATCTAAAAAGAAAGATAGCAAGATGCTAGAGATTCTAAGGTTTCTAAGCTCTCCAAAGTTTTCAAGCTGTCTAAGATGATCAAATGACAATGATAGAGCCCTTTCATAGGCAAGGAAATTTTGAATGAAAGGCTGAGATTGAGAGACACTTAATCAATGACCAAGATTAAAAGATGAGGCATGGAATAGGGTTAGGGCTAAATTAGAGAAAATGGTAAATATGAATGATCAAGATTAAATTAAAGATAATTTAATCAATGATGGAGGTTAATCAAGAGATGGATAAATAAGGAATTGATGTGGAAGATAAGATTGACACAAAAAAAGTGGTGTTAGAGAAAATCAAATCTTATTTAATTTAAGTGGTCAATGACTAATTAAATAATAAAGATATGATTTAATTATAGAGGAATGTGATAAAGGAGGAATCATTTTGAAATAAATAATGATTTAATTAAAAATTCAAGATATTGGACCAAATTAAATAAATAATAATTATTTAATTATAGTGGAAAGTGACATTAAGAAAATAAACATTTATTTAATTTTAGAAAGAAGAAAAACTTAATTAGTGACATACTTAAATAAATAAAATTTATTTAATTAATCAAGGGGGAAAAAAGATAGAAATGAATTAATTAAATAATTAAAATTATTTAATTATGAAGAATGAAAGGAAAAAGGATGGAAGAATTATGAAGAAATTAAGAATCGTAGGCCTAGGACAATTTTTAGTGTCTACAACAACAAGGCTCTATCTAAGGTTGGCTTAAAAGGAATTGCTAAATTAAGTAGGTCAATGCAAACATTTTCTATGCTCTAAATTTACTATAGTAGAATAAATCAATTGCACACATGTGAGGTTACTAAGATTTAATCTTGTATGCTGGCTAAAGTGAAGATGGAATGTCAAAATGTGGGTCTAAATTTTATAATTTGAAGACTGAAGAAAGTTGAAGCATGGTTATTAGGTCCAAAATTGGCTTTCTATTGTTTTGTTTTGTTTTGTTGGTTGCTAGTTGCTGTGTGGTCTCACAACAAACCCCCTTTTGTTCCTTGGAAAAATGTGGACTCCCCTTTTTTGTTGCTTTACTTATCTTTCTTCTACCTTTGCTTCCTTTGGTGTACTACTTTTGGAGGAAATGGTAAAATAGAAGTTTTGATTCAGCCTTTCTTGGTGATTACCTAAATCCATGTCTTTACTGGATTCAGGGTATTACAGTTTTTTTTAAGTCTTAACAATTTTCTAGACCCCATATTCCTGAAGTTCATATGGTTGTGCTAAGGATATTGTATCTTTGGCTTGTCTTAGTTTCCCACCTGATCAACAATCCAAGCCTAGTGATTCATCACCAGGGTAAATCATCCCAATGCATGTGAGTCCTTCTTCATCGATTATCCCAATGATTGCTTTTTGTTTCTTTAGTTGGAGGTCAAAAACTAAAGGTTTTGTTGTGAATATGTTAAATCATTTTGGTCCTACTTGAACCCAATTCCTGGTTCCTTTCTTTGCACCTGGTTCTCTTGAACTCAATAAGTAAATGTCCTAGTTCCCAACAACCATTCCAAGGTTCAATACCAAAGGATTCAAACCTTGTGATCATTAAAAATCACATATCTAAAAGTGGCTTTACCTTATAAATTATTTTCCTCATAAGAATCAAAGTGACATGCAAGTGTGCCACGTATGCTTTTTTCCTCGTCTTCTTCTCTAGTGACAGGCCTATGTAAAAACCAAGGTGTTCATGATTTGAACCCTAATTTTCCATGATTGCACCTTTATTCAAGAAATTCAATGTATTGTAACAGGAAATTAATGAGGTTGGTAAACTACCCATGTACTTGGCACCACCTCGAGCATGCAACTGCTTTTACAACACTCTACCTTGCCCTATACTACTAATTTGCAAGGACATTGAAAGGTAAACCTTTAGAAACCAAGAGCACAACTACCAAGGGTTTCAAAGTTGCATTCTAGAAATGATTGTATCATCAACAAAACTAGGAATGTTTTAGATAATAGAAATTTATCTAGTCATTTTATGCATGCATGTCTCAAGATAATGGTATTTCCTCTTGTAATTGAAATTTTTATTATTTTGAAATTAATTTAACCAAATGATAGATTGAAAGTTTTATGAATTGTTGAAGATAACTGGTTAAATTTAACCCTAACTCCCACACAATGCACATATCTCTAAAAAAATGCAAGACACAGGTGAATATGAGCACTTTTGAAGCAAGGCCAAAAAATGAGTTTCAATATTTTGCTTCACAATTTGTACGAGTTGGTGGGATAATTACTAATACCCATCTAGGATGGTTTTCCAATATCGAATTCATCACATAGGCTTGATAAGAAAATTCTTCTCAATGTACGAAGAATGTTACAACAAGTGGGTTACATAAAGTAGGAGGGCTTTTGCTAGTGATAAAGGCCCCTAAACTAGTCATTGAATGTTTAAATTGTTACATCCCAGATAAGAGAGTTGTTGAAAAGGAAGGAAGATTATATGAATACCTCTTTGTTAAAATAATTATATATGAATTTGGACTCCTCACATTTCCTTAGATGTATCCAGTAGATGTAAAATAATGGCTAAAACCTACTTGAGCATAAAAGAGAATAATAGGAAAATTATGTGCACAAAGTGGTGCCAGGAGGAGATTACAAAGAAAATGAAACCAATTCTAAGATCCATGTTAAACCCAAATGTTCAAGATGTTATAACTAAGCTAAGTAGGATAACAGGACCTAGAGATGCTAGTAAATTCAAACCATGGATGTTCAGAATTATAACCAAATTAATGGAAGGCCCCCATATAAATGCATTGGGGAAGTTTTATCAATGAAAGGCTACATGATCAGATTAAGGAATTTCAACAGTCTCTATGGTTTTATATGTCATTGTATGTGGTTTATTCCTACACCTTAAGGGAAAATAAGCAAGGGTTGAATAGAGTTTTTACCCTAAGCAGAGAAATAGGGAATAGTTTGATATATGCTCATTTACCCCAATTTACTATTCATGAATAACATGAGCATTATCAAATATTTAATGATGTGTTTTCCATGAATTTGGTAAGAATAATGGAGGGAAACAAAGCTAAAATATTATCTCTAGAATCACAAAGGATTACTCAATAGGTTGGAGGCTAGTACATTCTATTTCCCACTTTCACCTACATTAGGATGGAAGGATTCAAAGGATGACCTTTCATGTTGCCTAACTACCCAAAAGACAATTTTTTACTATTGGAATTGGTGAGATAGATGAAGCCTTCCCATGCCCTTTTCAGTGTGACACATAAGATTTCTATCAAATTTCCCATCACAATGGGGAATTATAAGTGCAATGTGGCTGAAGTGACGAATTTATGTGAAGATTTGAAGATGTACAAATTGGAGTTCTTTACACTCCAAAGAAATAAGTATGATCTAGAGGGGAATATTGCAAAGAAGATAGCCAAAAATCATGCCCATTTTCTTCAATTAGAGGATTTCTAGCTCAATTGTGATGACGAACACAAAGTGAGGAAGATATCATATCAAAGGTTGTCATTATAATCAACACATATTCTTAAAGTCCATGATATTCTATATCACTTAGATGAAGATGATGGAGAGGTTTTGAATCTAGTTTATAATTCAACTAAGGTTTATTATGAACCTATTCTAGATCGAAATTGTGAAAGCAAAGAATAAACAACCTTTGAAATTTCTTAACTGGTTTTAATTCACACTCAATGATGGATTGATACTTATAGTAAAACTTGAGAAAATTTGGGATAAGTCCCACATACTTGTTGAATAAAAAGAAGAAACAAATAGTAGAAGGTGAGTTTGAGTATGAGGAGCTTGTTAAAAAGAAACTAAAAGTTGTTAAAGAAAATAAAACTATGCATATTGAGGAGAGAACTCTCGATGCCTCAAGTTAGAGAGTTTTATTGGCGCCAGCTAGTCAACATAAATAAAATCAACCAAGTAAGGTCAAAGTGATAGTGAATCCTAGAGTGGCATATTCTTTCATGAAAAAGATGAAGATTCAACCTATGATTGATGAAGAGGAAATAATGAAAAGGAATACCCATGCTTAGAAAAGGTCTACATCCCAAAGGGTTTCAACATTATACAACTCTTCCCCTTTAGTTAATATAGTTGTAAAAAAAACACTAGGAAAGACTCTTATGGCTCTAGAAGAGAGTTTTGAATTAAATGAAGAGAAAATTAGGGGGAAGTGCGAGAAATGTGGTACCATTATGGAATGAGTAAAATAGAAATCCATTGTACAACCAATGGTGGAAGAAGTTTCAAATAAAAGGTCTATTCTTATACACATTGAAGAAGAAGAATTCATAAGAGGAACAATCACCCTTGAGGTAGGAAACCCTAAAATACTTAATAAAAAGGAAATAGGGGAAACTATAGGTCATGATCCCACCGATGATGTTGTTACAATAGATACAATTGATTCCCAGCTTCCATCAAGAAGTTGTAGAAATGATGTTCAATAACCATGAGTTTTTGAAAAGATAGGAGAAGACCAAGTTGAAATTGAGAATATAGAGACTTCAAAAAACTTAGATGGTGGGGTGAGGAATGAAGAGAATCCTAATCTAACAATACATGAGGAAAGTAATTCCCCAATGATAGGTGTTGAGCACATGGTTGGATAGGAAAATATAAGTCTTTAAAATGAAGAGATTGTGTCAAATCTTAATAATCTAGATTCCATGCTAGTGAGTACTAAAAATGTTCTAGTTCATAAGGATGTGATAGGAAAGGTTGAGAATGTAAGAGGAGAAGTTTTTGAATGTACTAAAAATTAAGAGAAAAGAAATGTTGCATAGGTAGAGTATAATGAGGATGCACCATATTGGTTAGCTAGGGAATTGGCTTTTCCATTGGAAGTGGAATTAGTGCCTCTGGATCTGAGAAGTTTAATGCAAGAAGTGGAAAATCCCAAACCTAGACAAAGAGAAAAAACAAAACATGTTATGAGAAAGAATTCATATGGAGGAAGAACACTCCATATAGCTACTTTGGTAGTGGATAAAAGTAAACATGAGCTAATGCCTAAGGATTACAAGGTGACAAGTATCAATTTTGGACATTTATCTTGGGGATAGGAATCAGAAGAAATGAAGATGAATTTAGAGACAATTTTTGCTAGGGTACAAAAAGGTAAACAAAAGA
This sequence comes from Sequoia sempervirens, assembly GCA_007258455.2. Taxonomy (NCBI): domain Eukaryota; kingdom Viridiplantae; phylum Streptophyta; class Pinopsida; order Cupressales; family Cupressaceae; genus Sequoia; species Sequoia sempervirens. Next base: position 607,929,080 of record VDFB02281492.1, on the reverse strand, counting down.
ATAGAGAGTTGAAAGAACAAATTTCCCACCTAGAATTTATAATATCATTGGCCCAATCTAGTCAAGCATAGGGTGAATTGGCTCAGAATCTAGTACTTATGTCATAGGAGCAGGTGGATGCTATCATAGCATTTCACTATAAAATGAGTGTGTTTAAATAATGCATAGAGTACCTAGTAAGGAAAGGATAAGAATTAATCATAGATGCAATTGGGAAGTATAAAGTGGTGTGTTAGCTCTCAAAAATGCAGGTTTGAATCACAAAAGGTTGCCAAGCTTTCACAATGTTTCAAGGTAATAGAGCAAGGTTTGAAACAATCAAACCTTCTACTCTTTAGGTGCTGCTAGACCCAAGCGAGTGTACCTAACTGAATAGTGTAGACTTAACTTGTGATTATCCTTCTAAAATGCTTTGTCCACAATGGTAGATGACAGTGAACAAATGAAATCAAACTTGATAACAATTTGTAGATCTAAATCCTAGAATGCTTAATTAACTGATAAAAGAGATTGAATGAATTCAAATAAAGAAATTGCAGAGACCAGTGCCTTGTTGGGTATGCAGAGTCGAATGAAATAGAAATGGGCAACTTATTCTGGCAGAAAATAAAATTGTAGGCATATGATCTGTTCATAACTTGTATGAACAATGCAAAATTATGACTACTGAGTTCTACTTTAACAATCCAGATGAATCTTCCTGAATACCGTGATCAACAAAAAAGGATTTAATCTCTACTTGAGAGAACCAAATTGATTAACCATGCAAATGCAACAAATTTGCATAGATAAACCAAGAATAAACTTGTTACATTAGTTTAAATAACCAAAGAGAATCAACATGGAGACAACTTCAGTAATGCTTTTCAATAAACTTGACATGCAATTGAAACCAAAACAAAACTGCCACACAGTTGAATTTCATTGAAACCACCATTTGAAATCATGTACATGGCCTCTGAAAAGAGAAAATTATCCTACTGTAGCCATGCCTAATTTATCTATCTATGATCTAAAATTTCATCAATTACAATCTGGGTACAAATTTATACCCAGCATATGAAAATAAAACACTTTGAAAATCCATGTCAGCCCAGCACCAAATTCGGGAAAATATCACATGTCGACAAGCAACAGTTATCAAATAATTCATCATGTCGGCCACAAGAATCATAATCTGCTATTTAATTGAATCCACATGTCGGCCACAACAATCGAGTACCATTATTCATCATCGAAATAGTCACCGAGACATTCCCCTCACCATGTCAAAGGCAATTCAATCGATTTCCTTGTGTGCCCCTATTCATCACAGTCATCGTGACATATTTGGGCTAGTGAGATATCATATTGACCACATAGTCTTTTCCCTGAGTGTTCCTCCTATGCTTCATATATCACTGTGACATCTTGACCTCGGGGTGACATCCTGTAGAGAATACTTCACTATATCGAAAGCCTTCCACTAGACTAGTGTCACTGTGACCACCATATTTCGGGAGACTTCCCCCTGACATCTTTTTCCCTGATCAAAAAGAAGATTCAACTGGTCGGTCAGTGTGAAAGATACATATCGCTATGACCTCCCTCTGACATGGCACTGTCCAGCCAAAGAGAAATCCAATGAGCCAATCGATAAGACAACAACGAATCACCAAGACACTAGTCTGATAGCTCCAACTCACACTGAGGGAATATACCCATTGAATAGTTGGTGAGACAATGTGACTTCGCCAAGACATTACGCTAATAGCCGCCCCGTCTACCCGATGTGCATCCTCCATCCTGCGGTCGATAAGACATGTGAAAATCAGGGAGACATCAATCTGATAGCCGCAACTTACCCTGATGAACCACCAAAACCACCGGTTGGCCAGACAAACAGAAATCACTGAGACTTCTACCCAAACAAAAGGACTCATGCCGATAGGAAATCCATAAACACGTGGTCGCCGAGACACAAGAAAAGTCCTGCCGACCACCCTGAAACAAAATGTTAGCAAAAAATAGGTCAGGGAGACAAGGAAAATTTCACGCCGACCAAAACCATGAAGTAAAATATGTATGACATGGATGAATTTAAAGGGGAAGAATGAGCATAATGGAGAAAATATGCATGTGAAAGGACCCATTTGGAAACATATGAATATGAACAACACAAAATCATCAGGAAAAATATAGTTCCAACAGTGGCTTCGTCTGGGAATGATTGAGTGTAAGATCAATGCAAGGATCCATAATCTATGGGTGAGCAGACCAAATGTAAAATGAGAAAAATGAAAATGGACAAGAGGCAGATGGAAAGAATGCAAAATGAATGCAATATGGAGATGAATGGAAAATGAGAGTGAAATGGAGATGGAGTAGAATCCTAATCTACTGTGCATGGAAAATCATTTTAAAGAGGACAAGCAAGAGTTGTCCATGCACTGGCAACCCCCAATCCTCTGTGTTGCAACTTCACCTATTCCAAGTTGTTGCAATCTGAAACTCAAATCAAGTTTTTCCCTGTCAAACACCTAGTTTTGTGTTGACTTCATCAAATTCTCCCTGAAGATACTCATGCAATCATTCCTGTCATTTTTATTGCAAGTTCTTAGAGTATCATCATGCTCAGCTTGACCCAAAATCACATCATCATTCTGTAATTCAAGTTTTTGATCATCATGGGACAAACCCCTGTTCTTTTCAACACACAAAGTATATGCATATTCAATGCAAAAAAATTGACTTTCTCATTGTTGTATACTATGAAACATTCTCCCAGCTATATTAAAATTTCACAATCAAAGTACTCTTCTTGAGGAACAAATTTTTTTGTTATATCAACATTGTCTAAATCAAACAAATCTAGAACCTTTTGTACCTCCTTGGTACTACCATTTGAATACAACATTGGATTATGAATCATATCTTCAGTATCATGCATATACGGACTAATCAAAGCCGAATCCCTATCATCCTTGGCTTTCAAACAAATGTCTTCTACACCTGAGTCAAAAATTTCAAAATCACATACCTCACCCCGAATGGAAGCAGACATTTGATCAACACCAAAAGTATCACCATCATTCCAAGAAATTCACAGGGAGTCATAAGAATCTTTACACAAATATTTCTCACTGTCACAACAAAAGTAAATTGGGGACAAAACTTCAAGATCATCTTCATGTGCACATCCCTGACATTCAAAAATAAACAAATCTGCCATCTATTCACAACTAAGTGAACAAGTCTCTATATTTTCATCATTGCTATTATATTCCTCACTTTTGTCATCATCAAACAAGAATCCAATACCATAAGAGAATGGAAAATCAAAAACATCATCAGTGCAGTCATTTGTTCCATCATTTTGCTTGTCTGAAATTATTTCCTCATCTTCATAGAATGGATTTGAAAATATTTGAAACTTACTCATTGACACACCTTGGCAAAAAATTATCTGATCTTCATTTAACTCTTCATCATACAACGAGTTTGAAAAAAATTGGAAATCACTTTCAAATGTACAAACCTCATTATGATCAAATGTATCCTCATAACTTTCAATTGCAGCTAGAGGTATTGTATACTTACTATTAGATGAATCATCATGTACCATTGCCTCTTCTTCTAGATCTTCATAAGAGGTAGAAGAATCCCTTGACTGCAGACCAAAATCCTCAGGTTCATCATCAGAATCAGAATATTCACTGGATTCCTCACAACATGCACTACTTTCCTTATCACAACCTTTTGCTTCCTCAACCGCAACAACAATAAGTCTTTCTATCTCTTCCTCAGTAAGTCTCCTCATACTGTATTGAGCAGGAACCTCAACAAAATGTGACATTGTATAATCTTCTTCAGAGTCAGAAAGGACCTGCTGGGCATCGCATCTCTCATAACCTTCAACTTTTGAATATGAGTATCTTTCTTCAACAGGATAAAAAGTACTTGAAGCCAAATATAATTTGTGATCTTCTACATTTTTTTCATCTGCATTCCCTCTTTCTGTATTATTTGGGCTGCAACACAATAATCTGGGGAATGTGGCATAACACAAACATCATAGAAGTAATTGTTACTTACCATATAGGTTTTCTCCTTTGTCAATGTATCATGAACTTCCTCGCTTCTAGGCCTAGCTATTATAGGTTTTTTGTCCTTCCAGTCTGTATTATGAGGCATGCCATGCAACCTTGGCCTTTCGTTCTTGTATGTGTTGCTTTGTTGAGAAACCCTAGGAATATCTCTTTTACTGATTATCCCAGTAGCCTTCCTATTTTTTTCAATTGTCTGTGCCATCTTCTGTGCCTCAACCAAACTTCTTGGGAATTTATTTCTAAGCTCATACCCTATCTTTGGATCAAAAGCACCCAAATAAATACTCAATGCTATAGAATCTAGTAACTTTGATCCAAGAGGTATCTTACTCTGCAACTTATTGAATCTTCGATTGAAATCATAAATTGTATCACTTTGATCTTTCTGAATGTGCAATAATTCATGAAGAGAAAAATTTGGTACACTTAGATTCCCAAACTACTTGAGGAACTGATCTTGAAATCCTTGGAGAGAATCAATAGAGACAGTTGGTAAGCTGTTGAACCAATCCCTAGCATCTTCAACCAGTGATATCATGAATAGCCTCATGTGTAAATATTCATAGGGCACATCCAAATCTTGGATGAAAGCATTGAAACTTCTTAAATGATCTTCAACAGTGATTGCATCATTTCCTATAAACTTTGGAACCATACCTCTCCAATTGCCATCCATTGGATAAGGGGATAACTGAATCCCTGACAAATCAAACTATCTGATCATTGTTGTATGCTAATGAGGAGGGGCGCCATATGGGTATGGATGTTGGTACACTGGACCACAGTACTATGTATGATGATATGGCACATACTACTGACCATGAGGAGCTCCAGCATAACCTCCCCTGAATTGAAATCCTCTTTCATTCATGTTTGAATAACAAAAATTCTTTCAGAGTCACAACCTACTTTTCCAAAAGTAGGAAAATCATTATTTCTGATCTTCTCCCAGCAGAATCCTCTTTTTTGAAACTTCTCAAATCATAATTTCTTCTTCAATGACTCTATGATGATGGTCTTCAACTAAATTTTCTAATGTTATCCCCAACAGAGTCACCAATTTGTTAAGTGTGTGACTCGGATGGGGAGTGCAAATGAAACAATTGTGAACCTTTGGTTAAAGACCAATTTTAGAACTGTATTGACTCTATGGATGAATAGGCTGGAATTGGATTTTCTGATGTTTGTCCCCAGCAGAGTCGCTAATTTGTTAGCTCTCAAAAATGTAGGTTTGAACCACGAAAGGTTTCCAAGCTTTCACGACGTTTCAGGGTAATAGAACAAGGTTTGAAACAATCAAACCTTCTACTCTTCAAGTGTTGCTAGACCCAGGTGGGTGTACCTAACCGAATAGTGCAGACTTAACTTGTGATTATCCTTCTGAAATTCTTTGTCCACAATGGCAAATGATAGCAAACAAATGAAATCAAACTTGATAACAATTTGTAGATCTAAATCCTAGAATGCTTAATTAACTGATAAAAGAGATTGAATGAATTCAAATAATGAAATTGCAGAGACCAGTGCCTTGTTGGGTATGCAGAGTCGAATGAAACAAAAATGGGCAGCTTATTCTAGCAGAAAATCAAATTGCAGGCATATGATCTATTCATAACTTGTATGAACAATGCAAAATTATGACTACTGAGTTCTACTTTAACAATCTAGATGAATCTTCCTGATTACCATGATCAACAAAAAAGGATTTAATCTCTACTTGAGAGAACCAAATTGATTAACCACACAAATGCAGAAAATGTGCATAGATAAACCAAAAATAAACCTGTTACATTAGTTTAAATAACAAGAGAGAATCAACATGGAGACAACTTCAGTAATGCTTTTCAATAAACTTGACATGCAATTGAAACCAAAACAAAATTGCCACACAACTGAATTTCATTGAAACCACCATTTGAAATCATGCACGTAGCCTCTGAAAAGAGAAAATTATCCTACTATAGCCATGCCTAATTTATCTATCTATGATCTAAAATCTCATCAATTACAATCTGGGTACAAATTTATACCCAACATATGAAAATAAAACACTTCAAAAATCCATGTCGGCCTAGCACCAAATTCGGGCAAATCTCACATGTCGGCAAGCAACGATTATCAAATAATTCATCATGTCGTCCATAGGAATCGTAGTATTCTATTTAATTGAATCCACATGTCAACCGCAACAATCAAGTACCATTATTCATCATCGAAATAGTCGCTGAGACATTCCCCTCACCATGTCGAAGGCAATTCAATCAATTTCCTTGCGCGCCCTTGTTCATCACAGTCACCGTGACATATTTGGGTCGGTGAGATATCATATTGACCATAGTCTTTTCCTCGAGTGTTCCTCCTTTGCTTGATATATCGCTATGACATCTTGACCTCAGGGTGACATCTTGTAGAGAATACTTCACTATACCAAAAGCCTTCCACTAGACTCGTGTCACTGTGACCACCATATTCGGGGAGACTTCCCCTCGAAATCCTTTATCCTAATCGAAAAGAAGATTCAACTGGCCGGTCAGTGTGAAAGATACATATCGCTATGACCTCCCTCTGACATGGCACTGTCTGGCCAAAGAGAAACCCAATGAGCCAATCAGTAAGACAACAATGAATCACTGAGACACTAGTCTGATAGCTCCAACTCACACCGAGGGAATATACCCACTGAACGGTCGGTGAGACAATGTGACTTCACCAAGACATTACACTAATAGTTGCCCCGTCTACCCAATGTGCATCCTCCATCCTGCGGTTGGTAAGACATGTGAAAATCGAGGAGACATCAACCCGATAGCCGCAACTTACCCCGACAAACCACCAAAACCACTAGTCATCCAGACAAACAGAAATTGCTGAGACTTCTGCCCGAACACAAGGACTCATGCTGATAGGAAATCCATAAACACGTGGTCACCGAGACACAAGAAAAGTCCTATCGATAGCCTTGAAACAAAATGTTAGCAAAAAATAGGTTAGGGAGACAAGGAAAATGTCACGCCGACCAGAACCATGAAGTAAAATATGCATGACATGGATGAATTCAAAGGGGAAGAATGAGTAGAATGGAGAAAATATGCATGTGAAAGGACCCATTTGGAAACATATGAATATGAACAACACAAAATCATCAGGAAAAATATAGTTCCAACATGGTGTATACACCTAAAATTGGTCGACATTTAATTAATTAAATACTAGTTATTTAAATAATATTTCAAATACTTATGAATAAATTCTAAATTTATTTATATAGTTTATATCTTATAATTCTCCAAATCTAAAATCACATTACTCTAATTTAATTAAATAAAATAATTTCTAATTTTTTATTTATTTAATTAATTCTCACTAATTCTAAATTTGGAATTCAACCACATGTCTACAACTTTTCATGCCACCTTACCAAGGTCACATGAAATTAAATAATTCTAATTTTTTAATTAGAATTATCTTCATCAAACTTTCAAACACATGGTATTTTTCTCACACACTTTATTCCTCCATCCATTTGGCATGTTGTCTTTGGTCAAGGGATTCCTTCATCCATTTGGAGTGTTGTCTTTGATTAATGGAACATTCTTCTTGATTTTCTTCATCTCCACCATTTATCCTTCTTGTTTAAATCTGGACTGTCAAGTAGAGTTATCATGCAGGAATAACTTTGGAGCATTGGAGCATTTGGAGTCTTTAGTTAGAATCATGTTTTTTTTTTTTCAGTTGCATATAGAATCATGTTTAGCTTCATAGTTAGCATTTTAGAATCATGTCTTGTTTTATGGTTGCATTTTAAATCATGTTTTTCTTTATAGTTGCATTTTAGATTATCATATCACTAATCATTTGAGCATATGCAGAATCATTTTAACTTCTTATTAGAGAATTTATATCACATAGTTTAGCCACATTATCCATTCATCATAATCTCCATCATAGCTTTCATCGCATAGTTTAATATAGGAACTTAATTGGCTTGTATGTTGAATATGATCTCATTTCTCAAGTTGTCATTTTAACAACCATAGTGCACATCTAAAATCTAAGAGCCAATATGGTTTAATAAATCCTAGAGATTAGAGAACAATGGAACATTTTTAAATATTTTTTTTCTACAAATAGAGTAGTTTATTTGATTCAAATATTTACTATAATATGTCTCATTAGTTTTTGTGTTGATTTACTAACAATTCCCAGATTTCACACACACATAAATTGGCACCCACCGTAGGGCTAGACCCCATTTTTAACAATTTTCTGAAATATTTTCTTTTAATAGGATGGATGTGACATTTTAGCACAACTATGACTTCTTTTAATGCATATGATCAATCTTTTAGTGCATATGACTTCTGTTTTGGATACGTCAACTCTTTTAGCACATTCGAGGTCTTTTTTGATGCATACAAAAACTCTTTCAGCACATCCGGGGTTTGTTTCAACACATACGACATTTCTTTTGGTGCATACAACAAATGTTTTAGCGCATTCAAGAATTCTTTTAGCACTTTCAGTTGATACTTTACCACATTCATAACTTCTTTTAGTGCATTCATCAGTTCTTTTAGCACATACATGAGTTAATTTAGAACATAGATTAGCTTTTTTAGTGCATTGCAATAATCTTTTAGCGCACTGAATGACTATTTTAGTGCATCTATGTAGATTTGTAAAATATTAAAAATACAAGAACTAATTGGTGTTTTCTACTTGTAGGTACTTTTATACACTAGTTAAAGACAATCTTATAAAACTAATGATGATTTATGTAGTGGATGGAGTTATTTATTACTTTCTTTTGATTAAGATAGGAATCTAGCTTAATTAGAAGGATAAATAACACCATTTTTTTCATGCTTGATGAATGGTAGGCATATGCTCTCCCCTTAATTGGGTGGCCAAAAAGCTAGACCCATTCATTTTTATTTTGTTTTATCCATAGAGGGCCTTCCTTGTGGGAAAAATTAATCACCCAATGGAATGAACCAACTGATAACACATTAAAGCCAAGTGACTTTCAACTAGGATATAAATGCGGGTACTTGAGGAAAGTTCAAGTATCATGAGGATTGTTTTGACAAGAAGGAAACAATGGTCTCTTGTCATATGGATGATCCCCCATGAATGGAATTCCTACATTAAAACCCTTTGTTGTAGCAAGGCCAAAATCCTTATTCTATTTACTAGCGCAAGAATAGTCATTCTAAAGTTGTCCCACATTTTTGCACCTTTTAGTAGAGATGAAAAGTATGTCATGGGAGATTCATGGGTATTGATGCTTGGTTTCCCCATAGAAGTGAGTGTCATGGAGGGGAGCTAGTGGGGTCAAGCATCTAATCATCCACTAAAATTAGGCGTAGCTATAGTAAAATCCAAGTCGGAATCTAGTGAATATTGTCCTACACAACCTTAGGTTGTACATGTTTGATGTGTTTTACCAATGTGTTTTTTTTTTAAAATCAAATGAAGCATCATACATTGGAAGTGAAAACCTTGATTCAGAAAACATCCATTGAAATGACCAATTATTTGATTGAAAAATAAAAAATTAAACAAACATGCAAGAAACTATGACATCTTTCTAGTTTAGTGCATCCAACTACATTGTTATAGCGCATCTATGCAATCTTGTAGTGCATCTAATTGTTGTTATAGTGCATCTATCCAATCGTGTAGTGCATCCATTTTTTGTTATAGCACATATAGGAATTTTTATAGTGCATTTGAGAATTTTTCCAACACATAGACCCTTTTTTATAGCTCATACATGACATATTTTAGCGTATTGACCCTCTGTTCTAGTGCATCTAGGCAATCTTATAGTGTATCCGTGCAATTTTCCAGTGCAACCATCATCTATTTTAGCACATCTATCAAATATTTTTGTGCATCCAGGCTCTATTTTAATGAATCCATTAAATGAAAAACCCTAGAGTTAAATTTTTCCCCTATTTCATAGTTTGAGCCAAAATTTAGAATCTTTTCCAATCTAGAGTTATTCCTCAGATACCATAAAGTCTAAACTTGTCAAAATTGTCCTCTACAAGTGGAATTCTCTAGACTAAACCAAGATCTAAACATCTAAAACTACCTAAATCATCAAACCTATCATATCTTTTATTGTTAAGCCTAGTTTCATCATTAGGATTGATCATCCTTTCATCACAAAATGAAGCTATATAATCAAAATCAAACTTAGTCTCATCAATAGAATTTGTCATTCTATTCAACTTAGTTGTAATCCTTGGCACTCTTCCAAACAAAGATAAAAGTTCAGTCAAAGTGTAACACTTGTATGGCCATTCAAACAAGGTTACAAAATAAAAAACTCAAGGAAAAAGAATCAAAAACCCAAAACATTGAAATGAAAAACATTGGAACTCAAAGCATTGAAACCCCCAACATCAAAACCAAAAACATCAAAACTCAAAATAGTGAAATGCAAAACACCATGTCTGAAGCTAAAGAGAATCCTTTCCATGGAATACACAACAATGAGGGGGAAGAAATAACTAAAGAAAATATCCAAAATGTTGAGCAAGATCCCAATTTCCACAAATACTTAGAAAATAATTTTGAAAGAAATGGGGAAAAATACCTCCTTATGCTAGCTAAACAAGGTGTAAAATTTCCTAATGAATTTGATGCTAACCAATTGAAAGAACCTCCCAAAAATATTGAAAATGATATAGAACAAGTGGTTTCCCTAATTCATCAAATGAAGAACCTTCAACAACAAATTTGTGATATGCAAAGGGGAACATCAAAATGATACTTGATTCAAGACATTTTTCCATATCCGTTTGATCAAAGTATCAACATGATTCCCTTTCCTAAACATTGAAAATTACCAAAGTATGAAAAATACAATGGGGAAATAGATCCAATTGATCATGTGAGGGAATTTAGAATCATGAGTGTTGAATTTTCATATGAGGAAACTTACTTGATGAGATTATTCCTAAGAATTATAGGTAGAAAATGACCTGAATGGTTTTCCAAACTTGCACCACCTATCAAAACCTTTGAAGAATTGGTCAAAAAATTCATCACCCAATATTCTTACAACATCCAACATGACATAACAATGAAAGACCTTTGCAACTTGAAACAGAAAAAGGGTGAATTGTTCCTTGTATTTTTGCAAAAATGGAGAAGGTTATTTGCAAGATATTCTCATCCCATCCCTAAAAAAGAAAGGATAGAAATATTCATCGATAACCTAAATGATGAGATGATTTACATATTGGAATTGTGGTGTCCCCCTACATTTGAAACATTTATTGAAAATGGCATCAAGATTGAAGCGGAGTTATCAAAATTTACAATGACAACAACTCATCAAACTCCCCCAACAATTACAATAGCAATGATAAACCAAAGTGTTGGCAATGAAACAAGAATGTGTGTAACAATGATGGCATAGCTGAAAACTAGAATGAAAAACCTATAGTCAACTTAACAACAACTGCCACCAAAACCAATTAGACCAAAAATCCACCCAAAAACCAAAACAAAAACCATAATGTCAACCAAAAAAACAATCAAGGTAATATTGGATCTGGAACACCATCATATCGAACATCCTCCAATAGAAGAAGGTTCACACTTTTAGGGCAATCATTAAAATCTGCATTAAAGGAGCTTCTCATAACTAAGGTCATAACACTACCAGGAGCAATAAATTGGGAACTACAAGTTAAACCACCATGGTGGAATGACACTTATTACTATGAACTTCATAGAAATAAAGGACATAAAACAAATGACTGCATGCAATTGAAAAACTTCATAGAAGACTTGATTGACAACAAGACCATATTTTTAGGACTCCAAACAAACAATGATCATGGACCATTCAAAAACCCTCTACCAAATTATGAAAAGGGGGAGTCCTCATCATCAAATACCAAAGGAAAAAATGTGAACTATGTTTATGACACCACTATTCTCCACATTGAGGTGATTGATGAACAAACCCATGAAAAACCATATCTTATTGCAAATAATAACCCAATAAACAATAGCATCATTGAACTTCAACAAGACATCATTGTAATTAAAAATCATCACCACGATATCAACACCATCTCCCATCAAATCAATGACCTTGTGCCAATAAATCTGATCACCAACATTGTGTTGAATGACAATCAGATTAATGTCATCAAAATCAAAGAAGGACAAGACAATTCACCTATCAATGCAATCACAAGAGGACAAGCCAAGGTAACATTGAAAGGAGCTACCCCTTCCATGTCAAAAGCAACTACTATTTTCCCTACAACCCAATATAACATCGTTGACTAGTTTTAGAAGATAACTACCCAAATATCCATATTAGAACTTCTCAATATTTCACTTGCTTGCAAGGAAATATGAGAGCAAGCTCTAGTCGCCACCATTGTAGCAAACAATTTGGAAGTTTTCCAATTTTAGACTATGGTGGGACATTTGACTGCACTACACTACTTATCATTTTCTAAACACGATAATGCATCTATCACCCATCCACAAAACATTGCTCTCCACATCGAGGAATTAATCCGTAAACACCAGGTTAAACATGTTCTAATAGATGGAGGAGTTGGCTTAAATATCTACACTCTAAAACTTGTTCATGCACTCAGATATTCTAAAAATTCTATTGATCATAGAAGGAAAATCACAATAAAAGCATATGATGATGAAGAAAGATCCTCCCAAGGATTAATTGTCTTGCCAATTCAAGTAGGACTAGTTTTCAAAGAATTGACATACAACATACTCTTGGGATGTATATAGATCCATGAGATGCAAGTTTTACCATTGACATATCACCAGTGTTTGAAATTTCCTTTTAACATACAAGAGATCAGTATTATTGTTGATTCCAACAATCCCCAATACTGCAACACACTCAGAACAAACCAAGACATTTTCATGCCACACAACAAGGAAGCTACAACTCTTGTTTCATTCAACAGTGAACAACAACTAAATGCCTTTTTCAAAAATAGGTGGAGAAAAAGGACTAGTCAAAAGATAAGGGTGTCAATGAGTCTACTCCATAAAATCATGAAGGTCAACTCAATACCTTATCAAAATAGGTTAAAAATATCTAATTGAAAGATAAAGGAATGGGAGAATACTCATTTGAGAAATCCTTGTGTTTATCACAACAATCATCTTCTCCTAAGTCATATGGATAACCATCAACATCAAAACAACAATCATCATAGCCAACCACACTCTTTGATGGAAAATTTGTAAGAGCAGGAACCTTAGTGGATGAATCAAAAGAAAAAGAGGTTTTGAATTGGTTGTACAAGGACAAAGAGCAATCACAAGAATCCACTTCAAATATACTAACAAAGCAATATGGCAAAGGCAAGACAATCATAGAAAAGGTGGGATTTGAGGGAAAAGGTCCTATTGGTAAAAGAAAATATGAAATCATATAACCTATACAACCCATAACAATGAATTCTAAGTAAAAGATGGGACTAGGGCACAAGGAAGAAGAAAAATAAGAAAGTAGACAACAAGTTGTTGAGAGAATCCTTTAATTGAGAGATAGTTTTGAAACAAACTACAATGAATATGAATGGGATTCTCTCTCTGAAGAGTCGTGTCATGATAAGGAGATTGATGTGGTAAAAAATTATACACCAACATGTATGAATGAACAAAGATCAAGTTATTGACCACTTAAAATTGGATCATAGAATATTGATGACTTAAGTGAAGATGATCATTCTTCTAGTGAGATAGATACTTCAGAAGAGTGTAACATCTTAGACCTCGATATTTCCATTGGAAATTATGATGGAATTCCCATCATGATGCTTACCTCTTCTAACCTTAGCCAATCTAATGATTCCATTCCATTAGTACACCCCGAATTGATTGACTGGGACCAATCTAAGCTATTTTATCTACCCACCTTTCTGAATGATGATGCCAATGTAAACTTCCCCTATTGTAATAACCCTAAAACATGTTTTTTCATCGAATATCATAACAAAATTTCAAACAAGGGGAGTGCCAAATCTTCTAACTACAAAATGAATACCAAAAGCAGATCTAATGGTGAAAACCATTTAATGTCACTATTAGATCTAGAAAAAGTAAAAACAAAGAGCATATCTCAAGGTGAAAACCTCTCTGAGGCACTGAGAGATGGAAAATTTGACATTCTCCCCAAGCATTATCAAGAGTGATTGTCAATGCTGATTGAGCCTCACAGTCTATCAATGTTGGCACAAATGAAACAGTGAAGACCTTACATATAGTAGTGTCTATGGTAGAGGAAAAACCCAGTTTCACTAAATTATTTGAAGAGAGGCAAATCAACTTTACTTGGTACTTTTGTTGACATCCTAGGAATAGATCCTGAACTCGTCATGCATCATTTATCACTACCACCTAGTATCAAACTAGTAAAGAAAAAGTTGAGAAAAATGCACTCTCATATCGCCCTCTTGGTGAAAGCCAAATTAAAGAAACTACTAGACGTGGGTTTTATCAAACTTATTGACTATGTTGAATGGATATCAAATATTGTGCCAATCTCAAAACTAGACAAAAGCATCAAGATATGTAAAGACTTCAGGGATCTTTACAAGGCTTTCCCAAAAGATGATTTTCCTCTACCTAATATTGACATAATCATAGACTTGACTGCAGGACACAAAATTTTATCACTTATGGATGGATTTTCAGGGTATAATCAGATAAAGATAACACCTAAAGATCAAGACAAAATAGCCTTAACATGTCCTTGGGGAAATTTCTATTAGAATGTAATTCCTTTTGGGTTGAAAAATGTTGAAGCCACATATCATAGAGCAATGAATACCATCTTCCATGGCATGATGAACACTTTTATGGAGGACTATGTAGATGATTTACTATAAAATTCATTCACTAGGGAGGGACACCTAGAAATTTTAGAAAAAATCTTCACCATATTGGAGAAGTTCAATGTGAGACTAAATCCCAAGAAATGTGTATTTGGTGTAACATTAGCTAAGATTTTGGGCTATATTGTATGGGCTAAAGGTATTGAGGTGGATCCTACAAAATTTAAATCCATCATGGAGATGCCTCATCCTAAAAACATCAATCAACTCAGATCTTTGCAAGGAATATTTCAATCCATCAAGAGGTTCATTGCGCAACTGGCTACCAAAACTCACCCTTTCAACAATTTACTACACAAGAATGTCTCTTTCAAGTGGGATGAGAAGTCTAAAGTTTCCTTCAATCAACTCAAGCAATATCTAATGTCACCACCAATACTAGTACCACCAACCAAAGGAAAGCCTTTGATACTCTACATTGCAACAACTAAAATATATTTGGGATTTTTATTGGCACTGGAAGATTCTATAGGAAAGGAAAGGGAAATTTATTATATTAGTAGGACCTCTAATGGTTATGAGATCAATTACAACTTCATTTAGAAAGCATGTTTGGAAATATTATTTGTTACCCAACAACTCAGACATTACATGTTGATTCACACCATCAAACTCATTACAAAAGTTGATCCCTTAAAGTATCTACTCAACAAAGCAACCCTAACAGGAAAACTAGCTAAGTGGGTCATGATATTGAGTGATTTTTATATCCATTACATTAATAGAAAATCCATCAAGGTTCTAGCCATAGAAGATAAACTAGCTGAAGCACCATTGCAAGACAATCATCCAATGAACATCGAATTTCTAGATGTTGATGTCCTTACAATATCTACACAACAATGGATGTTGTACTCTGATGGCTCTTATACACAACATGGATCATGTGTAGGAATCTTGTTTATCTTGCCACAAGGGCATACCATTCCCAAATCCTATAGACTGATGTTTCCTTGCACCAACAACATAGCTGAATATGAAGCATTGATCACTGGTGTAGACACATAAAAATGACCTAGGCTTGCAAGCTCTATTATCGCCATTTTCTCCCTAGCATAATTAAGATATTTAATTATGTCCTTGGTCCATTTTTGAAAATTAATTAAATAATTCATAATTATTTAGTTAATTCATATCTTTATTCTTATTGATTATTTAAATAAATAAATTTTATTTATTTATTTTAATACATCACTAATTGTCTAATGTCTCTCTATAATTAAATAATTTTAAAAAAAATTTATCTTTGTCCACTAATTCCTCTTGATTATTTAAATAGATAAGTTTTATTTATTTATTTAAATACATCATTAATTCTTAAAAGTATTCTTATAAATTAAATAAATTCTTTAATTTATTTAATTATTGCCACCTTGACATCTCCCTCATTTTAAATAAAGTTATTTATTTAAAATGGTCCCACTTTCTAATTTCCCTCTTTTAGTAAATAATTCAAATTAATTATTTACTGTCATGTGACCCCACCTTTTGAATTAAATTAATTTTAATTCAATTTAATCTATTTCCTCCAAAAATCAAGTAATTTCTAATATTATTTTATTTTCTAGCTCCCTCTTTTTCCGTGTCATTCTTATCTCCTTGTCACATGCATTGTCAACCCTTGATTTGATCTTCTAGAAGGAAAATCTTATCCATTCATTTCAAATTTGACCTAATGTTGCCCTAACCCCAATTTTGGGTTGTCATATTGAATCTTGTTCATTGATTCTAGGGCATTTGTCAATCTTTAATCTTGGCCATTCTTTCAAAATTGCATTTTCTATAAAATGACAATTTTTCTCTCATTTTGTCATCTAATGCTATCTAGACCTCATGCTATCTACATTTTATGCAATCTTGTTTTATACAATCTTGTTATCTTGTCATAGGCATACTTCATCACTCTTTAGCATTTGGCATACTTTAGTCATATTTTAGATTTGCTTACAAGTTGCATACATGCATAGTAGTACATCTTGTCATTCAAATCCTTCAACATTTGCTTTGGTCTTGGCATTGTCACATATTTCTCACTCAAAATCTTAGGGAAAAATTCATTTTGTAGCAAATAGAGAAGGTTTAATGGAGGTCAATCATGGAGGTTGAAGACTTAAGGTGATATCTTTCTTGTTTTCATGTTATTTCATCCTTTGTGCTGCATTATTACTTTGAGTTTTAGTTTACTTAGCTTCTAATCTACTAACCTAGATTTTTTCCATAGTTACATTGGTGAACTCGATGCCAAAATTATGCATTGTTGTTTTAATGTATGAAATATTTCCTCATTTTTTTTAAGGTATAGGTATGGCCATGGCATATTTGTTTTGCAGAATGATGCATTCAATACTTCATGACAAATTTATTTTTCAAACGACACATACACTCTACCGTGAGACACATGCCTTGTAGAATGACACATTTGATCATCTGTGACACATTTTATTTGTAGTTCAATGCATTTTATTGGTAGATTCTAGCTTACAGACCTGATCTGCATTTGTTGTGCAGGGTGATGCATTCACTTTTCTATAACACATTTGTTTGGTAAAAAATTTCTTTTGGTTTCTTATAGATTTTTCTAGATTTCTTACTTCAAGCAAGTAGTTTAGGGGTTTTCTGGTTGCTAATGAGCTATTACAACATGTGGCTTTGAATTTTTCATGGGTCCAAGGCATATTTTTGAGACTACTAACAAGTGGTTTTGTAGGTTCGATTGTCCAAGAATTTGAATTTGAAACACTTGTGTTTGTTTAATTTTAAATGAGAAAACACTTCATTTGGTGCTCTAAAAAGAAAATTTTCTCGTCTCACTTAGGCTTAATTAGGGGGTTAAATAACTTTTCTTGATTGTGCTTGAAGGTGGTAGGTGATTATGCTCACACCTTGTGAAAACTAGGTGATCAGAAAACCAAACCCATCTATTTTATGTTAGAGTAAAGAATTAACTTTACTACCTCTTAAGATTTCCCTTTATGCACTTGCAATAGTGATTTAATAATTAAATCTAATTATTAAATGCGTATTTACCTATTAGGGTTTCCTATTAGGTTTTATGATCTCCTTCTATAAGGATTGATCCTTTGTATATTTTTAATTTAATTCTTTTGCTGATAATAAACTTTCACATTGTCAGAGCAAAACCCTTGTTTTGTTTCCTACAAATTTCTTCCTTGTGACAGGTTTTTGCATGCAGGTTTCTTGGGCTTAATAGATTTATTTTTTATCAAATCTTACATGGTATCAGAGTTGGATCTATTGTAGCTTGTTCATGTTTGAAGAAAAAAGGCAGCAAGGGTTTGACAAAAGAAATTTGGGATTCTTCAGCTAATTTGAGAGGTTCTAGTTGTAGTTTTCATATCTGCATGTGAAAAGGCATTTTTTTGGGTGTCCTTCTCTATGTTGTTCATAGTGGTGTCCTTCCTAGTATCATTTACTAGACTTGCACCTTATTCCTCTGAACACCGTGCATGAGCCGATGTTTGCATTGGTAGATCTGAAAAGGCAGAACTTCAAACCCCCGCAGGCACCGTACTTTGACTTGAAAGTTTTTTACCTACAATTGCTATCTAGATATGTAGTCTATTTCATCAGTAAATTCTTTAGATACACAGAGATTTGTCTCAATCATCTACTAATTTCTATTATTTTCTAGCTTTCAGCTTGTATTGGGGATTGGATTTTTTCATTGTGGGGGGGTGTTTTTTCTTGCTTTCTGTCATTTACAACAGAAAACCAGAATCTATAAACACCAAAACAAAACAAACAAACCCATTCTGTATCTTCTGTCTAGTTTTAAAAGACCACTAAATAATAAAAAAAAAATTTAGAGTAGTTGAGGCACAGTTCACAGGATGGCCAATACATCTATTGAATCTCTCACACCGCATAATTATCACACTTGGAAGGGTCACATGATGACTCTTCTCCAGTCTCAAGGGTTATGATCCTATTTGGATGAGGTTCAGCCTTAGTTGACTTGTGCCTTTGAGGTTATGTAGCATAGGAACAATATGGATTAGGCTATGGGATTCATGGCTTTGCACTTTTCTGATAGTCTCTTGTTTCATCTTGATGGTTGTCTCACTCCTCGAGCCATTTGGACCAAGTTTGATGGACTTTTTGGTACTATCAATGAGTTTAGAGCTTTGCAGCTTGAGGCTGAGTTTACGTCCTTGGTACCTAATTTGTTTCCCTCCATTGAGGACTTCCTAATGAAGTTCAAACAGCAAAGATCTATCTTGCAGGGTTGTGGAAAGGTTAAGACTGATATAGAGTGCATCTTCCTAATCCTCTCCAAGCTTTGGGGTCCATTTCAAATCTTCTCTTCGACCTTCTATTCCACCATGGATTCCTTGGGTGCTTGACATGTCATGCCTACTTTTGAGGTCTTTTGTGATCATCTGACTCATGAGCAAGCTAAGCTCAAGCAAATGGATTCACTTTCAGGTTCACAGAACCAAGCATTGGTAGCCCAGTCCTCCAAGGGAAAACAGAAGCAAAGACTAAATCCTAAGAAAGATTTAGGGGCTAGTGAGAATCCCTCCAAGCCACCACCTAATTTTGATTCAAAACCATAGCCCAAACATAAATCTTCACAGTTTGGTGAGTCTTCCTCCAAGACTAAGAAGAAATCTGGTGATCCTTGTAGTTTTTGTGGCAAGGAAGGACATCCAGTTTCCAGGTGTTAGAAACATTTAGAGGCTTTAGAGTAAGCCATGTAGCATCATAATATCAATGCACCTTAGCCTCCTTCATAGCCCACAGGGAAAGGTCATGCTCTTTCTGCATGAGCATTGTCCTCAAAATCCACTTGGAATCTAGATTCTGGTGCCTCTCACCATATGACACACATAGAGGATTTGGTCACTGCTCTTGCCCCTACAGGCACTAGACATATTGCAGTTGGTGACTCAGCATAGCTTTCAGTGCAGGGTTCAAGTACTTTTTCATTAGATGGTGGTTGTCTTCAGGATGTGCTTCTGGTTCCTAACATTTTGACAAACCTTTTATCTGTTTATCAGATTTTCCACTCTGGCTCTAGTAAGACAGTTGAGTTCTCACCACATGATGTGGTTATTCGAGACCTTCATGATCCTAACTTGGTTGTGGCTACTGGGAGTGTGGATTCTGCATCACGCTTATATAGATTTGATGGCTTTGAGAGTTTAGACATTGTTGGTTCCTCTCTTATAGCACATGCATATTCAGTGAGTAGGCTTTGGCATAAGCGTTTTGGCCATGTCAATTACAGATATCTACAGCAAATGAGTACTTAGGCACTTGTGATTGGACTCCCATAGATTTCTTGTACTGATAGTGTATGTCGAGGTTGTGTCCTTGGAAAACATCATCGAGATCCTTTTCCTAAGGATCAAGCCACTCATGCTAGGGCACCCCTAGAGTTGGTACATAGTGATCTTATGTCCTTTCCAACTCATTCCTTTTTAGGGGACCACTATGTGCTCAATTTTATTGATGACTTCTCCAGATGTACATGGGTGCACTTTCTTAAGTACAAGTCTGATGTCTTTGACTCATTCAGGACTTTTAAGATATTTGTGGAGAAGAAATCTCTACTTTCTATCAAGAGGATACACACAGATAATGGGGGGAGTATGTTAATCAAGATTTTAGAGATTTTTGCACTAACCATGGTTTAAAAAATTAGTTTATAGTCCCTCACACCCCTCAGCAGAATGGTGTCACTGAGAGAAAGAACAAAACCTTACGGGAGATGGCAAATTGTATGATATAGTCTTGAGCTATGAGTTCTTCATTTTGGGTTGAGGCAGTCAATTGTGCCAATTATATTCAGAATTGGATGCCTCATAAAGCATTACAACATATGACTCCTAAGGAGGCTTGGACTCATGTCAAGCCTGATGTTTCTACATTCTGAGTTTTTGGTAGTGAGGCTTGGGCATTTATTCCTGATGCTTAGTGGAAATCCATGGAGAGGAAGATTCGACCACTCATATTTGTTGGCTACTATGAGGATGTTAAGGCATACAGGTTATTTGATCCTGATTCTAGAGAGGTCTTGTTTCAGTGGGATGTCCAGTTTAATGAGTGCTATCCTTAGATGGATTCTCCATCACCAGCTTCTCCCTCATTGCCTACTCCTCCCTCTTCATCTCTTGAGGATTACTTATCTCTTGAGGATGATGTAGATGATGATCCACCCTCTCCACCACCACTAGTTGCTCCACATTTTCCTAGGTGGGCCTGTGTTACTGTTGAGGTAGTTGGTTCTTTGGCAGGTGATCCTTCAGCTACTCATCGTACTCATGCTTAGACATCTAGTTCTAGTCTTTTGAGTCATGCCATTTTGGATGATCCTCAAAAGTTTTTAGAGGTGATAGGTCACCTTGAGTGGGATAGGGCCATGGATGAGGAGTATTATTCTTTGATGAAGAATCATACTTGGGATCTTTGTCCTCTTCCTAAGGGAAGAAAGTTGGTTCGGTGCAAGTGGGTGTACCGTACCAAGTATTTTGCAAATGGTTCTATTGATAAGTATAAGGCATGTCTTGTTGTGAAGGGGTTTCCTTAGGTAGAGGGTATTGACTACTCCGAGACCTTTGCTCCTGTCACCAAGATGAAATCTATATGCCTTGTACTTTCACTTGTAGCTTCAAAGGGATGGACAGTGTTTCAGATGGATGTGAAGAGTGCCTTCTTGCATGGAGACCTACATGAGGATATCTATATGGAGTAGTATCAAGGATTTGTGCAGGACACTTCTTTGGTTTGCAAACTTTGGTGTTCATTATATGGTCTCAAACAAACCCCTCGGGCTTGGTATGAGAAGATGGACTCTTTCTTGCTTTCCTCTCACTTCACACGATGCCATTCCGATCACATAGTGTATATTCAGTGTTAGGAGGGTGATCTTTTGATTCTTGTGCTATATGTAGATGATCTCATCCTTATAGGTAGCTAATCCTCCATGATTCAGAGTGTTTAGAGAGCTTTGATGGAGCAGTTTGAGATGATAGATCTTGGTCTTTTGCACTTCTTTCTGGGTCTACATGTTATTCAATCTTCGGATGGGATTTCCATATTTTAGGAGAAGTATGCTCTTGATATGCTTCAATTATTTTGCATGCCTGATTGCAAGTCTACCCCCACTCCATTTCAGTTAGGTGTTGTTTTGTCTTCCACTTGGTCTACTCCTTTAGTGGATCCCACTTTATACAAGAAGTTGGTTGGCAATTTGTTGTACCTAACACATTCTCGTCCTGATCTTTCCTTTGTGGTTGGCCTTCTCTCTTAGTTTTCCCATGATCCTCATGAGAGCCATTGGCAAGCAGCCAAATGTATTTTGAGGTACATTCGGGGCACCACTCATTATGGAATTCACTACACTTCAGGATCCCCTCATATCCTTGGCTTCACTAAGTCTAATTGGGCTGGTGATGTCAATGATCAGAAGTCTACTTCTAGCTTTATTTTTTTCCTTGGTTCTAGTCCTATCACATGGTCTTGCAAGAAGCAGTCTGCTATTGCATTATCATCTATAGAGGCTGAGTACCATGCAGCAGTATTAGCTAGTCGGGAGGTTTTATGGCTTTGGTAGTTGATGATAGATTTTGGGTTTCCTCTAGATAGTCCCAATATTCTTTGGTGTGACAATCAGAGTGCCATTCACATTTCTCGCAACCCAGTGGAGCATCAGTGAACAAAGCACAATGAAATCCACATGCACTTCATTAGGCAATTGATTCAGGATGGTTCTCTCATCTTGGAGTACATTCCTATAGAGGAGTAGGTTGTAGACATCTTCACTAAACCTTTAGCATCTCCATGCTATCTTCAGTTGCACTCCATGCTTGGGGTGAAGGAAGCTATCCTTGGGGGTTCTTAGTGAGGCCTTCTTCCTTCATGTTTTTTCTTTCAGCATGTTTCTTTATCTCCTTTTTGGAGAGGAGTTTTTTCCCATTGGGTTTTCTCCTTTACTCTGATTTATAGAGATTTTGTTGTATTCGGGTACCTCATCTGGCTATGTTGTCGGGACCCAAATTTTCTTTCAACATTGTAGTTTCTTTGCTTCTTTTGTGCATTGTTTGTAGCTACATTGTTGCTCATCTCAAGGGGGGGTGTTCGAGTAAAGAATTAACTTTACTACCTCTTAAGGTTTCCCTTTATGCACTTGTAATAGTCATTTAATAATTAAATCTAATTATTAAATACCTATTTACCTATTAGGGTTTCCTATTAGGTTTTATGATCTCCTTCTATAAGGATTGATCCTTTGTATATTTTTAATTTAATTCTTTTGCTGATAATAAACTTTCACATTGCCAAAGAAAAACCCTTGTTTTGTTTCCTATAGATTTCTTCCTTGTGATAGGTTTTTGCATGCAATTTTCTTGGGCTTAATAGATTTGTTTTTCATCAAATCTTACATTTTATGTGTCACCCTAATTCAATAATCAAAGTATCATCTCCCCTTGCACACTTGTTCGATCCTAGGTGTAAGAGAAATAGTTATTGAATTTAGGAATTGGGCCTTCTTTGGTGGGAAAAAGTACTCACCCCAAGGCAACTCAAACCAACAATGGAGTTCTTTGGCTAAGCTACCCCTGACAAGCATAAAAATGTGAATCCTAATGGAAAACTTAGGATTATGAGTGTAAATGTGTCACACAGATAAGTGAACTCCCCAAAACCCTATTGAGTGTAACCTCTTTAGGCTAGAGTTTCTCCTTATCGGAACTAATCTTTCCCCATGTGTGGCCATTCAAATGTGGGTCCCAAAATAAATTTTTTTGTGTAGTTGTGAAAATCTTTTCTATTTTCTAGTGCAACAACTATTGTTGTGAAGGAATTCACATTCTCACAATTTTTAGTAGAGGTGATAAGCCTTCCATGGGAGTTTTATGGGGGTTGGAAGCTTGGTTGACCAAATAAGTTATTGAAATGTATGGGGGAGCCTATGTGACCAAGCTTTTAGATTCATCCACTAAGAATAAGTGTGGTTGGGGAAACCCATGTGGAATCTAGCAAATATTATCCTTGCCTAACCTAGGATTGTGCTTGTTTTCAAAGAAAAAATATTGTGTTTTCAAAGTGTTTTCTAAACGAATTCAAACAAACAAACACCATCTCACAAATTTGGAAACAAACATTCAACTTGAGAAAACTTCAAAATTTCGTCAAAACTGCAAACAATCTAGACATTCTCCCTGCAACATATTTGTTGTCTTGTGCAATACATGTGCTCTATTGAACTGCATTTAAGACTTTCTAAGACACAATCACTCTAATAAAACACATTTTATGCTTTCTACACCACATGTGCTCTATTGAACAACATTTGAGTTTTTCTGAGTTGCATTCACTCTACTATAGCACATTTCTTCTTTCTAAAATGCATTTCCTATCTTGCACCTCATTTGAAATTTTCTACAATGCAATCACTCTACTAAGCCACACTTGTCATTTCTAGTGATAGATCTTCCCATTCTAAACCATACTCACTTCACAAAATGTCACAACTAATTTTTTGAGTTGCATTTGCCACTTGGAAACTGCATTCGCTGAAATTGAAACACATCTACCAAATTGCAACGCATTCAAAACTTGGAAGGACATATTTTCCTGAAAGCAATTAAAACACTGTTGTAGACCAAAACCTAAGAGAAAGTTTGTATAATCTATCTTCAAACATCTTTTTCCAATAGTCTCTATCATTGGACTTAGTCATCACTATTTCCTCTAGTCATTGTCCCTCTCTGTGAGACTTTCCAACTCAAAAGTCTAGTTAGGATACCTCACTTTGTCATGTTGTCCTATAGAAAAATTCATAATTTCTTTCATGGCCCAAATTGAGACATAGATTAAGCCTAGAGTGGTTGAGTAACCTTCCTCCAAATCATTTAGACCTTTGCATTTTCATACCTTAGAAATATTCAAATTGTCTAAGTCCTCATTTTTGCATACATTATTCCCAAAAATCCAAAAACAAAAAAATTAGTGTCATGCTTTTCATAATAGTCCTCATTTTCCTCTGGCATTTGTCATTTCCTCTAGGCAACATTGTCATATTACAATGTCATCCTTTTCATTTGCATCCCTTATTATCAAAAAATACAAAAACATAGTTCACATTTTCATCCTTTACATTTGCATCCCTTATTATCAAAAATCCAAAAAACATAGTTTGCATTTCCATCCCTTTCATTTTCATCCCTTATTCAAAAATTCAAAAAACATAGTGTCATCTAGTTGTCGTTTTCATCCTCTTCATAATTTGAGCAGCTCCTTATATGGTTGAGATTAGGCTTCAATGAAAAAGAAGACATGAATCAAAACATGAACCAAGACAAATCCTTTATCAATCCTTTTAGTGAAATGAATATGCCATTTTCATCATGAAACCCCTTTGAATCATTCATGCATAGATACAAACATGGACATGTGTTTGTGGAAGACTTAGAAGCCACAATGCAAAATCTTGACGTAGCCTTCTATGTAGAAAAAATCATCTTAAATGACCCACAAAGATATGTAGCCATGCTCTTGGACCAAGGAGTTAAATTACCACATGGCTTTGACATTAACACTTTGAGACCAGCCTCTCCTAATCACAATACCAACAACAAAAAAAACAATACAAACATGCCCAACACTAGTCAACCTCAAAATAATAAAAGTAATTCTTTCATTGGTGCCACCTCACAAATTTCCACAAGCACTACTAATACCACCTTGAATCAAAACAATTCCAATTCAATCAATGCAACTAATGAGTCTAGTTTATGGCCTCATTTTTTGGTAGAATTTGTGATTTCGTCATTGAAGTTATCATGGACTTTAACATTAAGTGTTGATACTTTTATGACATTTTCCTCAAAGTATAGACATTGGACTTAATCTAATTTCTACAAACCTTTAATGCTAATGGCATGTTAAATGGACTGTCTATATTAATTTTTCATGTAGTTAATGAATGTTCCTTAAGGTGGTTACAGATATGCAATTATTGTGCGTACTAATATTGCCATGTAGATTTAATTTGAGGATGCTAAATTGAGAAGACACTGCCAACTGGGCATGCACCAAAACTTCCAACAAGGGAATAATTCAAAAGGTCAAAGGAGGTTGATCATAGGAGGTTCCTCATTATTGATGTTGAGAAGATGTGCACATTACTGCAACACTAAATTTGTGGTTAGACATGCATGTTTGACAGAATTTTGTGCATGAATAACCACCAACCCACTTTCTCTATTTTCTATAAATGGCATCCTCCCAATTTGTGGAGTTGACTACCTTGTTTAGTTGATGGTATAAATAAAGATATGATTCTCTTTCTCTAGAGGTTGTGAAATTTGATATTGTAATTGCATTCTTGAGTTTTTAGTAATCTAGATATATTACTCTTTTGTACTCATGATTTAAAGTGAATAAAATAAAGTTTGGAGTTTGAGCATATGAGTTCTCATTAGTTTTAGATGATACCTATCCAAGGGGGGCCACTTGGTGAGTAATCCTTCCTTTAGTTTAGTATTAGTTTAGTATTACTTTTTTTTTAGTAATTAGTTAAAAATTTGGCTCCGACTATTCCTATAGCCACTAGAATTTCATTCTATGACTATTCCTACAACCAAAGCAAACAGAGTAGTGCCCTATTTTTTGCTCATATTTTCATTTGTGTCATGCATTTCAATTTGGTGTAATTTTTTATTGATGGTTAGCATTCATGTTATTCCTCTCTAAGAAATTTACTTTCAACATTGTGCCTTTCTTAGTTGTAGAATGAAAATGGCTACTTTGGGTTCCTAGTGCACATATTGTGCTGACCCATTTCAAGTTCATGTCCTTGGGTTGAAAATTTAAATGCACCTTCAAGATTATTGAAATAGCTATTTATATTAGATGTCCAATCTTTGAATCAAGGTTGTAAAGGCCTAGTTGTTGAATCATTGTAGAAGGTAGACATTTTTGGCACCATTGTCAAGGATGGTGTCAAACTAGGGAGTTCTTTGGAGTCATTGGTAGTTTTTCTTGTTGTAGTTTTTTTGGAATTTTCTCTTAGTATACCCTCATTTGTGAAGTAATGACCCCCCTTATTCTTTACCAATTCTTTGTATGAGCTAGTTGATAGTGAGTGATACCACATGCATAGAGGAAGGAGAAGGGATGTTTATGGGAGATTCCTTCCAAACAATCCTAAGTAGGTGGTGATTGGACTTAGTCATCACTATTTCCTTTAGTCATTTTCCCTTTTTGTGAGACTTTCCAACTCAAAAGTCTAGTTAGGAAACCTCACTTTGTCATCTTGTCCTCTAGTCACATTCATAAGTCCTCTGATGACCCAAATTGAGACATAGATTAATCCTAGAGTGGTTGAGTAACCTTCCTCCAAATCATTTAGACCTTTCCATTTGCATACCTTAGAAATATTCAAATAATCTTAGTCCTCATTTTTTCATTAATTATTTCCAAAAATCCAAACTAAAATAAAATAGTGTCATACTTTTCATAATAGTCCTCATTGTCCTTTAGCATTTTTAATTTCCTTTACACAACATTGTCATATCACATTTTTATCCTTTTCATTTGCATCCCTTATTATTAAAAAATTCAAAAACATAGTTCACATTGTCATCCTTTGCATTTGCATCCCTTATTATCAAAAATCCAAAAACCATAGTTTGCATTGTCATCCCTTGCATTTGCATCCCTTATTCAAAAATCCTCAAAACATAGTGTCATCTAGTTGTCATTTTCATACTCTTCACAATTTGAGCAACTCCTTATATGGTTGATACTAGGCTTCAAAGAAAAAGAAGATAGATGGATAATTTCACACAAGGCAACAACACTTATATATTTTTGAATTACATGAATCAAAACTTGAACCAAGACATATCCTTTATCAATCCTTTCAGTGAAATGAACATGCCATCTTCATCATGAAACTCCTTTGAATCATTCATGCATAGAGATGAACATGCACATGTGTTCAAAATCCTGAAGTAGCCTCCTTTGTAGAAGACTTAGTCTTACATGACCCACAAAGATATTTATCCATGATCTTAAACCAAGGGGTTAAATCATGACATGTCTTTGACATTAACACTTTGAGACCAACCTCTCCTGATCACAATGCCAACAACAACAACAATAATACAAACAACATTCCCAACACTAGTCAACCTTAAAAAAATACAAGCAATGCTTTCATTGTTGCCACCTCACAAATTTCCACAAGCACTATTAATGCCACCTCCAATGACACCTCCAATCAAAACAATTCCAATTCAATCAATGCAACATCTGTTGGAGGAACACTAGCTATGTCACAAGCCATGCCACAATCAATGCCAACAATTTCAACAACATCCTCACAATCAGTTGGACCTACCTTTGGATCCTCATCAATGGGGGAAAGTTCTTCAAATCCTCTATTTGGAGCTTCATCTAGTTGCAGGGGTGAATCATCATCAAATCCTTTCATTGGTACATCATTCAATCCTTTTTGGGGAAGAAAATGTCATTTTTTCATTTCAGGACCACAACCAAATGTCAACACATCATCAAAACTTAACAGTAATGCCTTCCAAGGTCAAAAAACCAACTCTCCTCACAGAAAATTTTACCAATTTGGACAAGGCAACTAGAATACGTAACATATGGCTTCATTTGGACACCAAAATATTCAAGGCCAAAACATTCCCCAAATATTGACTAGCATGGTAGAAGGGCATATCCCTACATATGAATCACATATCTACACTCATCAACATGTCCGTAATAGAAAATTTTAATACCAACAACATTCAAATCAAAACACATCATACATCTTGCAAAAAAAATCCCACAACAAAACACCAACATCTCTTCACAACAAATGGGGACCCATGGCATACCTACCACTTCCATGTGTGATGCAACAAACAATAGTATAATTGATGCCTTGATAGCTCAAGTGGCTCACTTGCAAAAGACCATAGAAAATATGCAAATGTCTAACAAAAAGTCACACATATCATATGAACTATGCCAATATCCTTTTGAGATGAGTCTATACATGCCACCATTTCCTCTTGGGTATGTGGTGCCAAACTTCACCAAGTATAAAGGAAAGACAAATCCTATTGAACACATTCAAGAATTCACGGCCAATTGCATGAACATTTCCTATGAACATACTTACTTGATGAGACTCTTCTCTAAAAGTCTTAAAGGGCCTATGCTTGAATAGTTCTCCACTTTAAAGGGAATAAAAATGTGGGACAAAATTGTAGAAAAATTTGTAAAAAATTATGCCTATAACATTGACACAGACACCTCCATCACTAGCTTATGCACACTTACACAAGAAGACATTGGTGATTTATTTTTGTCCCATTCTTCCAAAGATGGAGAAGCCTAGTAAGTCATTGCCATATTGACATACCTGAGAAAGGAAAGGTCAACATGTTTATTTAGACTCTCCTAGGACCATTGAAATATGGATTGCAAGTTCATTGTTGCACAACTTTCACAAACCTAGTAAAAAAGGGTGTCCAAATTGAGAAGGAACTCATTGCTAAGGGAGAATTAAAATATGTCCCTTAAAATACAAATGAAAACACCATCCATAGACAAAAATAAGTATTGGGTCAAAAATAAACATGTTACCAATGATGGCATTGTTGATGCCAAGGTAGTAAACACGATGGGTCCTATACTTACTCTTAAAGGAGCTTAGCCACAAAACAGACCAAAAACAACACTAACACCCCCTGCCAATGCCATTCCAAATAACCAAAATGGTAAAAATAGTCAAATTCAAGGACAACCTCACCAGACAAGACAATTCCCAAAAAGATGAACATACACTAATTTGGGAGAACCAATCGAAGATGTCCTTAAGAAGCTCATTCAAAATCATCTCATGACACTAGAAGACCCTCAACCATATGACCCAAGACAATTTAAACCATCATGGTGTGATGACAATACTTTTTGTGATTACCACCGGGCTAAAGGGCACAATATATCCTCTTGTTGGAAACTAAGAAATATTGTACAAGACCTCATTGAAAATCACACAATTGAATTGGGTGGGATGCAATTTGCAACAAATGTAGACTATGGTTCAAATAACCCCTCAATGTTGGGTCCTAAGACAAATAATAATTGTGCCAACTATACCCAAACCACATTTGATTATTTAGGAGGAACTATTATTAACCATGTTTGAACTAATGATGAATATGTCAATACCATCACTATCAAAAGAGCACCTGAATGTAATGCCACTACTCAAGGTGAAAAAATAACTATAGCTGGTCCTCCTCCTTGGTAGCCAAAAATTACAATACATAGTCCATCTACAAAACAGTCACAATCAAGCCCATCCACAAAGAAGTTGCAACCTAAGAGTCAGTTCAACCCTATTGATCAACTAGGAAAAACCCCTGCACAAATTTCCATACTTGAGTTGCTTTGTATTTCTCTCGCGCATAAGGCTATACTTGACAAAACCTTACAAGATTCCTTTATCCCTCAACACAATGATGTTTACCAATGAGTTTGATGCCATGGTGGGTTACCTCACTACACCCCATCATGTAACATTTTCAAACAAATATTATTCATCACCAAATTCCAACCATAACGATGCATTACACATTCAAGTCTTTATCCATAAGCATAATGTTGGACAAGTTTTAGTAGATGGTGGAGTAGGACTAAACATATGCTCCTTAAAACTAGTTAAGGCTCTAGGATTTTTTGGTGCATGCATAGATGCTACAAACAACACAATTATAAATTCATATGATGATGAGTAACATTCCTCTTGAGGTGTTATCACTCTTCCTATTAGAGTTGGGCTAGTCATTCTAGACACAACTTGTCAAGTCCTAGATCTTGAATTACCCTATAACACTTTTCTTGGTTGACCTTGGATTCACCCCCTCAAATCCATCCATCCACATACCACTAATTCATAAAGTTTCCATTTGATGGCATAAAAATCACCATATATTGAGACCCTTATCCCTTTCAATATTGCACCAATCTATGGGGTATTTTAGAACATCAAATGCTCATCAACTGAGAAGCTCCTAGTTCCTCTTCTTCTAAGTTCATTGACCCTTCCACACTTGCTTCTTTGTCCACATCCACTCCTTCCACATCTTCCACCATGCCATAATCCTCTTCACTCCCTAAGGCTAAGTCCATTGTCAAGATGCATGACCTAGGTTGTGGAGAATTTAAACTAAACATGCCCATTGCATCACTAAAATACCCAAGTCTCCTAAGGTCTATGATTGACCCTATTTTAGAATGGAACCTAAGGAAATCTTCAAGGTTCCTTCATTACACAACTTTATAAAATGGGTTGAAATGAGCAAGGAAGACATCAAGGATATATCAACATGGATTTATAAGGGCCAAGAGGAACCACCCCCAATATCAGTTAAAATATATGGGAAAGGCTATGATATAATGAAGGAAAAATGATACAATGGAAATAGTGGCCTTGAAGTAAATAAGACTGGAAGGAATGAACCAATCATACCTCCCCAAAGACCAAAACTTCTTGGGTTATGGTATGGACTACTCAAAAATGATGATCGATGTACCAATGGACTTTCGAGTGAGACTGTGAATGCTTTAGAAAGTGTTGAGACTATTGAGGAATCCCTTACCAAAACTAACTCCCATGAATGGGAATTTGGCTCCCAATGATCCCTAAGCAACTGTTGCCTTGATAAATTGTTCCTTGAACCTGGAGAGCTTACCTTTGAAGATTTTTTTTAGAAAATTTTTAAGATTGATCTAGCATTGAATAATGACAATCCTAAGATCCCAAAGAAATGAGAAGACCGGTATACACTCTTTTTCCCAAGGAAAAATGAAAAACTTGAATCATCATCCAGTCCTATTAGTCATAACCCTGACATATCCATCCAATCATCTGAACCTAACAACCATCATTTACAGTCACCCAAATTTCCAAATAACACTATCGACCCTAATGATCGTCCTTTTTTCCCTTATTTTGAAAATGAATATGAATCAAGTGAAGGAGAATATTGGATAGAGTAAGATTGGGAATTGTATGAAAAAAACTTCATTTTCAATGTCTTTGAATCTATCTACATTCTTTTTGCATCCTCCCCATAATTCACCATTACTGATGATGGTATCTCCTTAGTCTACCCATAATTAATTGATTGGGATCAACAAGACCCACCATTTATGGAAATATTTTAGAATGATGAAGCCATTGTAGAATTCATGGGACTATGTGAGGGCATACTAAGTGGAGATCACAAGGCTATATTTTCCATTGAACTAGATTGTGCAACTTACTTCAAGGAGACTATTTCATCCTCTAGTTGCAAAATGAAAAATAAAAATAAAACAAAAAATGACACGTCTTCAGGTGAAAATCGAAAGGAACCTTTTGATGATAAAAAGGTAAAAATAAAGGATGTATTTGTGGGTGAAAACCTCTCAGAGGCACCCAAATATGGAGGACTATAATTTTTTCTCATGACTCAAGAGAGATCATCAATGCTCATAGAGGACACCATGGAAGTCAACATATCTACAACAAAAGATCCCAAAATTGTCCTCTTTGTGGCATCCTTGACAGAAGAAGAGAAACCTGAATTCCATAAATTCTTTTTAGAGCATAAGATTAATTTTGCATTTTCATATGCCAATAAGCATGGGTTGGATCCAAAACTAGTCTTATACCATTTTCCATTACTTCCAGATGACAAGCCAATAAAACAAAAGCTACATAAAATGCATCCTTAGATCACCCTATTAGTCAAAGAAGAACTCAAAAAGTAGTTGGATGTGGGATTCATATGGTCCATAGAATATGTTGAATGGATATATAATCTTGTACTAGTCACAAAGACAAATGGTTAGATACACATTTGTATAGATTTTAGATACTTGAACAGAGCATGTCCAAAAGATGACTTTCCATTGCCAAACATAGATATCATAGTTGACCTTACAGTAGGATAATATATGTTGTCCCTCATGGATGGTTTCTCAAGTTATAATCAAAGCTGTATTTCCCCTGAAGATCAACTAAAACTGTGTTCACATGTCCTTGGGGTACATACTAATGGAACACCATGTTTTTTGGTCTCAAGAATGCAGGCACCACATATCAGAGAGCCATGACAACAATATTCCATGACATGATGCATAAGCTAATGGAAGATTATATGGATGACCTTTTGGCCAAATCTTTGACATGAAAAGATCATTTGCTCAACAAAATCTTTAAGAAGATAGAAGAGTAAAAAGTTTGTCTGAATCCTAAGAAATGCATCTTTGGTGTGACATCAAGGAAACTTTTGGGATACATGGTTTCTTGAAGAGGCATTGAAGTAGATCCTACCAAATTTAAAGACATATTAGACATGCCTCTTCCAAAAGGAATAAGTGAACTCAAAACATTATAGGGTGGGTTACAATCTATCTGATGCTTCATAGCACAATTGGCCAAAAAGTGTCAAACATTTTAGTATCTCTTGCGCAGGGACATTCCCTTTGTGTGGACAGATAAATGTCAAGAGGGATTTCAACTAATAAAATATTATCTATTGTCACCACCTATTTTAATGCCACCAATTGAAGGGAAACCTTTGATTCTATATTTTTCTGCAACAACTTTAGCACTAGGGGCATTACTGGTACAAAATGATCATGATGAGAAGGAAAGGGCCACATATTACATTAGTCAAACACTGGTCAGATATGAGCTAAATTGCACAACCATTGAATGTTCTTGCCTAGTAGTTGTCTTCATAGCTTAAAAACTAAGTCATTACATGTTGAATCACAAGACACATCAGGTAGTTAAGATTGATCCCCTGAAGTATCTTCTAATTCATGCAGCATTGAAAGGTTGTCAGGAAAAATGGGTCATGATTTTAAGTGAGAACAACATTCAATATGTAGAACAAAAAGCTATAAAGGGACAAGTGATAGCAGAAAAACTAGCAAATGTACCTATACAAAGTGATCACCTATTGGTGGCAGATTTTCCTAATGAGTCCATATTTCATACAAAACCAAAGTCACCTTGGATGCTATATTTTGATGGGTCTCATACTAGTCATGGCTCGGGAGTAGGAATATTTTTTATGATGCCACAAGGATAATCCATCCCTAAGTCATTCCGCATTTCTTTTCCATGTAAAACTAATGTGGTAGAATATGAGGTGCTTGTTATGGGACTTAGAATGGCCATAAAATGGAAAATTAAGACAATCCATGTTTATGGAGATTCTCAATTGGTCATCAACCAAGTTAATGATGACTATGACACCAAGGATGAGAAATTAATGGCTTATAAATGAATGGTCGATATTTTTTAGAAATATTTCCACATGTTGACTTTTGAACAAGTTTTGAGAGCACAAAACAAGGCAGAAGATGCCATGGCTACAAGTGGATCTTTCCTAGACATTCCAAGTAATATGCTTCAACTTGAATTCTTGGTGGAAAAACTTTGGTCCCTACATATGACATACTAGAATTAGAGATGGTTTGCAAGCTATTTGGTCCCAATTCTCTAGGGTATCAAGACATCTATGACTATCTCAAGTCCTAGAACCTTCCCCCCAACCCATCCAACAACCAGAAAAATTCATTTATCTAAAAATCTGCTCGTTACACCATCATCAATGACACTCTTCAAAGCTTTGACAATACCCTTGTTTGATGTCTCAACACTAATGAAGCAAAAACAACCTTACAAGAGGTACATGAGGGTATATGTGGGTCTAATTTGAGTGGTCCTACTTTAGCCAAGAAGATAATGATACGTGGGTATTATTGGCCAACTATAGAAAAGGATGCACTTGAGTTTGTCATGACATGTCGCCAATGTCAAATACATAGTGATTTGATTAATGTGTCAGCACAGGAACTTTGGCAAATTACTTCTCCATGGACCTTCGCATAATGGGGACTTGACCTCATGGGAAAAATCCACCCTATGTCTTCCAATGGCCACAAACTCATTTCACAACCATTGAGTACCTCACTAAGTGGATTGAAGCCATCCCCCTTACATACATAACTAGAAAACAAATTTCCAAATTTATCCTCAACTACATCATCTGTCAGTATGGTGTACCCCAGTCCATCATCACGAACAACATGCATCCTTTCAAAAAACAAGATGCTCGTGAGTTATGTGAACAATTACATATCCAACATCATTTCTCCATGCCATATTACCCACAAGGAAATGGAAAAGCTGAGGCGTCCAATAAAATAATCATCAAAATTCTTAAGAAGATAGTCAATGACACTGGTTGTGATTGGCACATCCAACTAAACCTTGCTCTATGGGCTTACCACACCAACATCCACACACCCATAGGGGCCACTCCATTTTCCTTAGTTTTTAGATCCAAAACCATCTTTCCCATCAAGGTTGAAATTCCTTCTTTGTGTGTCTCCTTGAAGGGTCTAATTGATGATGAAGAGTATAGACAGTCACAATTGCATGAATTGGAAATGCTAGAGGAATGTAGACATAATTCCTTGAATCATTTACAAGCATATCAAAATTGACTATGTCACAGTTACAACAAAAGATTCATGGTTAGAAAGTTTGACATTGATGACTTGGTTCTCATGTAAAATCCCAAGAATTAGTCTGACAAAGAAAAACCTGGCAAGTTTGAACCAAATTGGTTGGCTCCTTACATTATCATGTCCTCTTTTGGTTTTGGAGCATATCATCTAGCTACTCCATATGGAAAACAATTGATAGAGCCTCTCAGTAGTCAACATCTTCAAAAATTATATGCATAGCATCAAAAAGTTGGGCTAAAAACCTTAAAAAATACAAAAAAAATGAAAATATAAAAAATCATCACCCTGATGAAAACTTGGAAAATAGGTGTCTCGATGAAACAAAAAAAATAATAATAACATCATAAAAATAGTAAAAAGAAATAATTTGTCCAATGGTGAAAACTTGGTAAACAGGCACTTTGGATAAGTACCATGGTGAAAACCTAGAAAACAGGCATCATGCATAGTCAATATTTGATCTATCATCTATTGTCACTCTATCGAGTACCTTAGTTCACAATAAACACCCACTTTTCTGACACCACTTGGGAATCACATCATTGACAATGGTTGACATCAAGTCATGCATACCATCCATCTATCACCCCAAGCATTTCCTTTATGCATCCTTTGAACTTGATTAGTCTGGGACCTAACTAGGGGAATTCCTTTATCATTTGACTATAGTGGGTATTGCACATGGTCCTGTCACTCAAAAAATGTCATGAGAAAAGACCTAAAAATCATAAAATATTTTGAAAAAATACCTAAAAATAGAAAAATGTCTTAAAAAGACCTAAAAATTAGAAAATGTTCTAAAAAAAGACATAAAAATCAAAAAATGTCTTGACAAAATACAAAAAAATAAAAATATTTCAAAAACACAAAAACATAGTTGTGTCTTGTCTAGTCAGTCATGTCAGTTAGTCTTTGTCTGTTGTCAAACTACATTGTCTCTGTACATTTACTATGTAGGCAAGGCTCATCTTCAAGCCCCCAAGACATTAGGTCAGTCCTTTTAGGTTTTTCAAAATAAATTCATGACTCAATCTTTGGTCATTATGACAAAGTCACTGGTCATGTCAAACTACGTCTTTGAGTGTATGACCTAGGCAAGGCCATTTGTCGATGAGCCCCTAAGGCCACACTAGGTTAGTGCATTAGGGTTCATGAAACTGCACTGGCACACATTTCAAAATTATTCAAGTCAAACAAGTCATACTAAAACAAGGAAAACTCCTAAACCAAACCCTGGAAATCAGTTAATCAACATGTCAATACCGACATGTAGTCAGTTCTATCAACAAAAGTCAAATTAAGACAACTTTAGTCAAACTTAGTAAAAAATTGTCAAAAATATCAACTCTTGATTATCCTTCAGATGTGTCCTGAATAATAGCCTTTGTCATTCATGCCTTAGGATGTGTCCTTCCTAGGTATCATCACCATCCTCTAGCATTTTAAGGGATCCTCTTGACATTTGAGGATTGATCCGATCAACATCGAGATCATTCAGGATGTGTCCTTCCTGGATTTGGTAAACCTTGGCATTCATCATCTCAGAATCATCAAAACTTAATATCTAGCATCTTTACAATTAAAACACTTGATACTCAGACACACTTGGAAAACACTATATTGGAATTTTTCCATGGATCTTTCATCATGTTACTAGTTTCTCCACGATGTCCTAACAATAATATTTAGAGAAGCAGTGATGTATCATGATGATTGTGTTGGGAAATTGTTGGATGGTGTGATGTGGTGCTAATACGTGGTTGTCATTGATGTCAACACTATTAGCATTTGATGTTCTAAGTGTTGTATATGTCAAGGATATTGAGAAAATTATAAGTGAATGTGTTCCAGGTTCCTAGTGGAATTATGTAGGTCATGAAGGAATTATATTATCTATGTAAAAGGTTAGTTGTTTTGGATCAAAGGGTTTAATGTTGAGTATGTCTAGATCATCTACCAAAAGTTTTAGAGGTATGCATGAATTTGTGAGAAATTTGTGGTTTGACAGTGTTTTGTTGGTCTTTGTCAAAGTTTCTAAGTCAAGATTGTATGTTCCTAGTTATCTTGGTTGTTGTATATGTCTCTTTTCTTTTTCTCTGTGTTTTCAAATGTCTTTAGTTCATCCACTATCTTTTTGGTATGTCCACATGATCCGGTGAAACTTTTGATTGAAAATATTTTCCTGTGCATGTTCGGTTTTTCTTGCTCTTGGCCAACATGTTGATGCTAGCATGCTGTGGATGTTTGAGGCATGATTAATTGGTGTATTATTGTTTTGGAGAAGTGAATTTGGGTCCCCACTATGTTGTGGCTGACCTTGGTGGGTGTGCATTAAAAATTTAATTTTGAATTTGAGCTGACATTGAAAATATATTCTTTTCCTCTGGTCGATGTTGTTATTCTAAAATATTTGCGATAGATATATAAGAAGAAATTGTATGGTTAGTATGAGGAGTATGCGAAGTGTGGTTAGTTTGTTGAGTATGCGTTGTGTGCTCTTGTGTGCATAAGTGTGAATATCATTGAAGATCAATTGTGTAGAAGGTTGAGTGAAGTATGCAGAAGTAATATACCTAATTGGAACTATAATCTGGCTTGGACATAAGCCATTCTCTTAGTTCAAATTTTTGGATGGTTTTAATCTAAATCTTTCTATAAGATAGTGAGTCTTCTATTTGTAATTGAGCAATGAGTTCTAAGTAGTGAGCCTAAATGCATGTGCATTCTCCTTATTATTTTCCTTTATAATTTTAACAGAGTATAATCTTGTGGACTGACATCTACCATGATTTTTCCCCTAACAGGATTTCCATGTAAAAAAAATTGGTGTTCTTTGTCTCTTTGATCTGTTAATTATTTATGAATAATTGTTTATTCATCAGATCTAATATTAAAGTTAAGTTAAGTTTGTAAGGTTTAAATTTTTGTGACAACTGATTCACCCCCCTCTTAGTTGTCTACCCTTTCTTTTGCCAGTAGATTGGCTTGTCTTGTATTTTTTTAGGCTATCATGTTGCTAGTTCCCCAAGGATGTCCTAGTAACAAGATTTATAGGAGGAAAAATGTTTCATGACTTGTCTTTCTTGTCTATCGCATGCTTATGGTTGGTTGTGACAAAAAGACTGGGGCAATGGTGCTCTTATGTATGAGTATGATCATCCTTGTTTGTAACTAATTTCCTTATGTGATGGTATGACCTTGCACACCTTGATCTATGTCATATGATGGTGTTTGTTGGCCATTACAATAATCCACCCAATGATGATTAAGAGAAGTAATTGTTAAGTCTTGTGGTAATGTGTTGAAGTATTTTGTCTTTGCACTAACATTCATCTCCTTCTGTCTTTTCATTTCATCCCATATGTCTCATGATGATATCCTATAACATGCAAAAACATAAGTGCATACATAGTCATATAAGCATTACATTAGGGTTTTACACACACTCACATAACATGTAGGTACATACATCATCCATTTCATTAACACTATAGGTATCACATCATAAGAATTCATTTTCCATATATATATAGTCATGCATTAACATATCCATAATAATACATGGCATCCATTACAATCATACATTAGGCATTCATATAATCATTATTAGGAATCCATGCAATAATCATTACAACATAGAACATTATAATCAAAACATTATGCATATCATCATCATCATATAAGCATCATCTATAGCATCATCATGACACATAATCATAAATAAGTATATCATCATCATGGCATCTCATCATAAATACAAACCATAAATTCATACATGACATAACATACAAAATACAACACCATAAAAATCATAAATGCATAACTCACATAAGCATCATATGGTCATCATAACTACATAGTCAACACATAATGTATCATCACATAACATGAAAAATATAGGCCACATCAAAATGACATCACATATATAATCTCAAAAATATATAATGTCACAGGATAGAGTCATAAGATATCCCAAAAATGGAGCTCATAGGATCGATAGTCAACATATAAAGTGTCATAACAATGAATGTCTAAAATGTGATAATAAGAGAACAATATGAAATTCTATTTGTTGTGCTCTCTCCATCCTTTCAAGGAGAAGACCTGGGTGATTGATGCTCTGTGAGTGGAATTGATCCCATCATCATCATTGCAGCCTATGTTTAAGAGGCTGATAGATTTGTAACTAGAGACTGACTATGCACTAATTTGTGACCTGACCCAGTGGAACAATGGCTATGGCTGGACCTATGCCTTTAGGTGTTCCTATGGGAATGGTGAAACATGTTCCTTGATGTGTTCCTTGATGAGGTGCAACCACCCACACTGCTCTAGCTATGGCTACTATGGGACCTGCTACTGCTCCCTGATCCTGAACCTATCCTACTATATGACCGAGATAACCTAGGCTCCCTCTAATCAACTAATACTATCTGCTCATATAGCATCTTGTATAGTCCTCTACTCTCACTAAATTTGACCAACTCCCTCACCACGTCCCCAATTGGTCTGGTACACAACTCTACAAATCATGAACACTAGCTCTCTGCCTCCTATCACCTAATCTCTACCTAATCCCTCTCAACCCATGTAACCTATAACTCTAGTCATAGGGATCTAATCTAAGCAATAGCCTCATTAAGCCTCCTTTGTAGATTGTCCACTCTCTAATCTATAGTCAAATCATGTGGTACTAGTGGTCCTATTGGCATGCCATCATCCCCCTCTACCATATATCACCTCAATAGTCACTTCAACTCATCTATGATGTCCTCACCATCACTGATATCCTCCTCCTCCCCCACATCCTCCTCACCTCCATCTCCCCCTTCTTCCTAACCTCCATCTCTAGTAGTCCCTCCTCCTGCAGCCTCTCCTACTCCTATCTCCCCTCCTCCTAACCAAACTCAACATCAGGTGCAACATCTAGCTATCTCTCTCCCTCCTACCTCACTTCCTCCTCCTCTCTCTCATCCTCCTCTGCTACTTTAGGGATCACTACTAGGGGAACTCTCTCTATGCACTGCCTCACCATCCTCCCCTGTCTCCCACCATCTCCACCATTGTCTTTGTATCCTTCATCATCTCCTCCACCTCTCATTCTCCTTCTTCCTTCATCCATTGGTGCAACCCAACATTCAACATTCAATATCAATCACCATTAGTAACACATAAACCATCCAAATCAAACAAGCCAAATCAATCAAACCAAAAGCACACTTCAAATGGACGATGTTCCTTCTAAATCATGGATTTATCACTGTGGCATGAATGTTCAACTATTGAAATATGATTGTTGTCATCATATCTTTAGAGCACCTTGATGACATATTGAACTAGAGGAGCCAGGAAGGAGTATGATTTTTCTTTATCTCTTGTCTATGAGTTGATCATTATTACTATGTAAATTGTCATGGGATGTTCTCTACACAGTATCACTAATATCATTTCGAGTTTGCATTGGAAAATGGTTAAATCTTGTTTGTTTATGCAAGCAATACTTAAGTCATTTGGGTTAAATTATACTTAGATGCTTGTGTTAGCTTGTAATATCAAAAATAATCGAATTAGTACTCAAGTTATCATGGTCTAAATATACCATCAATTTTTGTAATCACTTTCAACATTTTAAAGGCTCAATGATGATAAAAAGCATGAAAAATAAGCTATTATGAATGACAACATTTGCATATTAGATCTACATGGTTAAGTTATATTGCATCCATGTTAGTTTGCATTTGTATCTATAGGGTTTCCAAAGCTGCAAAAATTTCACAAGGATGATTATCTCTGACACTAATGGATTGAGTACACTTGACATTACTAAAACCACATCATTCTCATATAGAAAACACATCAGTTGCATCATCATTTGCATACATTAAAAAAATTATCACATCATTCATCCACCCATACATCACATCATAATATTTGCATCAAAAAATACAAAAGGACATGCACCGCATCTCATTCAAAAAATCAAAATCATTTCATATAGTTGCATTAAGAAAGTGGTCCACTAAGCTTAAATGAGTGAGTCTCTTCAAATTTCCAAGAAAGTTGGGAAACATGCCAAGTTTTGTGAAGCTTAACTTAACAAATAATCAATTGACAGAAAC
This sequence comes from Sequoia sempervirens, assembly GCA_007258455.2. NCBI lineage: Eukaryota > Viridiplantae > Streptophyta > Pinopsida > Cupressales > Cupressaceae > Sequoia > Sequoia sempervirens. The sequence goes on along the minus strand of VDFB02281492.1, from coordinate 607,887,371 downwards.
CTTCCCATAGCTCTTGGAAGTTGGATAGATTTAGTCATTTAAACTTAAGACCCTAGAGCTTTTGAAGTTTTGCAAACTCAATTAAGCATAATTATTTTCATCACATAATCATAATTCATCTTACAAAATATCATCCATATGTGATCCCATCATCATTACATCATACATAATCAATATAAACATCACATATCATCACACATCATTTACATAATCAAAATCCATCTCACATAGCATAGGCATAAATCCATAAAGCATATAGAATCATTAATCATACCATCATTGCATACATAACATAATCATCATTGCATACACATAATCATCACATAAGAATCATCATATAATCATAAAAACATTAGAACTAGGTACCATCACATTATCATAGATTCATCTATTCATTGCATCATTTATTTGCATTATAAAGGTACAAAAACATCAAATACATCACATTTCATTGGCATAATAGGATCCATCACATACATCATATTGGCATCATTCATAAAGCATCGTAGGCTCATAACATATCAGTTGCATCATCATTGGCATCCATAACATATCATATCATTATCATATAGAACATCAAATAGCATAAATAATAGAAATAAAATGGATCCATCATTATCATCATGATCATCATCATAACATAAGAAATCAAATGCATCCATCATAGGTATTCATTATCATATCATCATCATATAGGACACATAGATCATAATTATTGTCGCATCCCATATAACCTCAAAATCATAATGTCAAAGTGTACAAGGATATACAAAGATATAAAGAGATACATCAATATCAAAATGTGGCAGTGTATCATAAAGTCTAAAATCAAAAGATGTGCATCATCAATGTCTCAACTAAATAAAGAGTGTATACATGTCCCAAGTACATCAGAAAATTAGAAATCAAAGCTATGTCATGCTCCCCCTAGATGGTGCTTGTCATCACATGACCAGGGCCTCCCCCACCAAACAGAATAGTACCTCCTCCACCTGACGGACCTACACAAGGATCTCTCCTATCTCCAAGAAGCAGTTGCATAACACCCATGCTAATTGTGGAAGATTGGGACCTTCCTGACCAAGATTATGCAAAACTCTCTTGCCGCTAGGGAGGAACCACATCATGATACCTAACTCTATTAAACTCTACCTCCTAAGTAGTATGGCGTACCTCTCTAAAATAATTTTTAGGCCCTATAATACTATAGCCTACTGTAGTCTCTCAACAAGACCCTCATCCTATTCAACCCACTATCTCAGGGCATCCCTCTCTATAGTTAGAGTGTCAATCTTCCCTTGCATCTATCCCTATGCCTATCCCTAGGCCTGGACCTAGGTAAGCTATGCTAGTACCTACTGTACCTACTACCTAGTTGCATCTCTCTTTGTCATCAGTGTCTGGATCTATCCCTATGCCTACATGAGTAGATCTTGAACCTCTCTAGCTAACCTTGCAACATATGAACCTGCACCTATAAAGAAACTATTTGTCTACTATTGTTTTGATGGTAGCTTGATCTCCACATGCTGCTAGGAAGGGGCAACTAAGGAACACCACTTGTGAGGCACTCACATCTCTCCAATATCCAACCTTGGTCTTCCACCCTCATCTCCTCCCTCATCACTCTCATCACCATCACCGCCATCACTTCTATCCTCGTCCTCTAACTCCTCCTCCTCCTCTCCCTCCTCTACCTCCTCTCTCTATTATCTCCACCCATGACCTACTACTGCCTCCTTCTCTAGCAATAGTTTTGGCTCTTTAGGAATGATGATCCATGGGAAGGGATGAAAAAACATATACTGAGAATACTCCTTTGATATCGAAGCATCAATAATATATAGATGAACATCCCAAAGAATGGCCTGTTAACCCTAGAAATGTTGAAGTATTGCATTGTAGGACAAAATCAGTCCCCAATTTGTAGCATCTTGCCATCATCATGCATAGTGGGCCACTCGCTAGGGCATCCCTTACACTTTGCCATACTGTCTGAGTACCCATAGTAGCAAAAAATATCTTAATGAAAAAATGGGTCCATCCAATTAGATAAATCGACTGACATAAAAATGGAATCTTCATCCTCAGGCCACTAGTCACAATCCAAATAGGGCCTCCATACTACAGAATCAAGATCATCCAGGGTCCTCCTCCAGTACTTCAATTTTCCCAGCATAGGCTAAGCAAATTAGCTGGCATAAATGTGTACATATGGCCTCATGGCTGGCCATTTTTTGTCTCCCATCAGGCATGCAATTGCTATGTGCTCCCAAGCCTAGACTTGAAGTAACCTAACCCTTGCTAATAAACTTGACCCTCCAAAATACACAACCTGATGCAAATCATGGTACAATTGTACAATCATACAACAACTCCATGCATATGGAGTCCCATGAGCAATCACGCTCTCTAGGATCTACCCCCATCTAACTAAGAGTCCCTTTGACTTGCGATCAGGACAAAGGAACCATCCAATAAATCCAACTAATAGAGAAGGAAATGTGGCATATGCATCAACCATGTCCCTCCAGGGAATCTCATAGCCACATATGGTATCATCCTCAAATACCCTACACAGTGCATTAGTCTTACCCTTCTCTTGAGAATCATATAGTATAAGCTCTCCAACCATAGGTATCCACAAAATTTAGTATACATCCTTGAGAGTAACTATGATCTCATGAGTGGGAAAATGGAAAGTGTTATGCTCACTGTGCCACCTCTCCATTGAAGCTATTAGTAAACCCCTGTTAACCCTAATTTGGAGCATATTGATGAGAGATGACAAACCACATCATGCAACTATCTCAAGCTGCATCAGGTGTCAGATCAACTCCCATGTCCTTAGGAACCACTCTCTAATCTATAAAATATTCAATGACTCCTATCATCACAAAATATCACAAATCAACCAATCAATTAATTGACATCAATTAGTCAATCAATCAATCAAAATCAATTAGCTTATCAATCTAATTAGCTCTAGTGAGACTTTGTTCAAATCTCATGAGCATCAATCAATCATTCAACCTCGCCTATCATGAGGTTCATCAATGAACTCAACCTTGCCTATCATGAGGTTTCTTAATCGATCAATGCACCTCACCTATCATGAGGATCATCAATCAATTTAATCACACCTATCATGAGGTTTATCAATCAATCAATGTACCCCACCTATCATGAGGTCATTTAATCATTCAACCTATAGTTTATCCTCACCTATCATGAGGTATATTATCGTCATCCTATCATTACATCTCACCTATCATGAGATCAATGGACATCCAACCTATCAACATCATCAATCATCAAATCACAGGATAATGATATCAAACATCACCAAAATCAAGGAGTCCCAACAAGAAAATCATCAAATTTCCCCAATGCACTAAAACAGTGCTCAAATTTGCTAAAAAAACTTGATGCGCTAGAGAAATTTATCAATGCACTAAAATAGACCTCCAATGTGCTAAAATACTCTATGCACTAGAACATTTCATGGATGCATTGGAATAGGGTCCCGATGTGCCAAAATACCCTATGTGCTAATTCATTTAATCAATTTGCTACTTCATTCCACCTAAGCACTAAAGGATCCTATGCACCACAATAGTTATCAGATGTGCTATTTCGGGTACCCTATGTGTTAGATCACCTATTTGCTAAAATTTTAATCCTATGCACTAAGTTTATGGATGCATTAGAATAGTCATTCTATGCACTATTGTGGTCTATCATGTGCTAAACTAAATGAATCTTATTTAAAACATGAAAATGGAGGGAAAAATAAAATGCACAAATCATGAGGTAGTTTCAAGGGGTACTTACCGGAGATTTGTACGCCGTCGAGTAGTTATGCCATCACACGTACTCAAAATGATGAGTGTGGTAGGGGATCACCATTTTGCTCCAAAATTTACAAAAATCACTCTCACTCTCAAGTTTCCAAAATCACAAATGCACAAATGAACTTCTAAATCAACTTTTTAACCTTCTAAGGTTAATTAAGTGGCATTTTTATGGAGATGTTTTATTTTATTTTCAAAGGGCCTTTAATTCATCAAATCATCACCAGGTGACTTTAACATCATTTTTTGGGAGATAAATCATTTTTAAAGAATATTTTTTTTAGATCATCATCCAATCATTAAAAATTTATCACAATTTTCAAAAATTTCAAAAAATCCTAAAAATTCAAAAATTCATCGATTTATCTCTCGAGGGGGCATATATCCATCATCACCTAAAAATCAACATCTGGGGCATCGATTTATTTTTTCTTGGCATCAGTATCAAATTTTTCTTTGAAGCAATGTGTAAACACATTACTTCAAAGAGGGAAGAAATGTATACACCTAAAATAGGCCAAGACATTTAATTAATTAAATACTAGTTATTCAATTAATATTTCAACTACTTATAAATAAATTATCAATTTATTTATATAGTTCACATCTTCTGATTCTCCAAATCTAAAATCACATTCCTCTAATTTAATTAAATAAATGAATTTTTAAAGTTTGTTTTATTTAATTAACTCATTAATCCCAAATTTGGAATTCAAGCACGTCTTCAACTTTTCATGCCACCTCACCAAGGTCACATGAAATTAAATAATTCCAATTTTTTAATTAGAATTATCTTCAACAAAATTTCAAACATATGGTATTTTTCTCACACTTTATTCCTCCATCCATTTGGCATGTTTTCTTTGGTCAAGGGAACATTCGTCTTTATTCTCTCCATATCCACTATTCATCCCTCTTGTTTGAATCTAGACCGTCGATCGCTGCCACATCACAAGATGCTTGGAAAAGCCTATAAATACAACCCTTTGAAATAGTATTTTGCATCCCAAATTTAAGTACAGTTATCATGTATGAATAGCTTTGCAGCATTTGAGTATTTTGATATTTTAGTTAGAATGATGTTTAGCTTCATAGTTAGCATTGTAGAATCATGTCATGCTTTATAGTTGGATTTTAAATCATGTTTTGATTTATAGTTGCATTTAGATTATCATATTTCTAATCATTTGAGCATATGCAAAATTATTTTAACTTTTTATCTCAACATTTGTATCACATAGTTTAGCCACATTATCCATTCATCATAATCTCTATCATAACTTTCATCACATAGTTTCATATAGGAACTTGATTGGCTTGCATGTTGAATAGCATCTTGTTTCTCAAGTTTTCATTTTAACAACCATAGCGGACATCTAAAATCTGAGAGCCAATATAGTTTAATAAATCCTTGAGATTAGAGAATAATGGAATGTTTTTAAAGATTTTCTTTGCTGCAAATAGAGTAGTTTATTTGATTGAAATATTCTCTATAATACGTCTCATTCATGTTTGTGTTGATTTACTAACAATTACCACATTTCACACACATAAGTGGCATACCATTGGTGTGAGTATTCCAAGAGATTAGAAGGAGAATGTAGATTTTTCTAGGAGCAAACTAATGTTGCAAGGTAAAACTTAAAGGCTCTCATTCAAACAAATGTCCAATAATTGATAAGTGAGAAGATAATCATGGAATAGGAGGTTCTGATGTGTGAAAATTTGAAGAAATAGGTAAATTGGGAAGGTAGCACTTTAGTGCAATGTGTGGAAGGATTTTAGAAAGTCACTGAGAGATACAATAATTTGATTGACAAAGATCAAGGTTTTATTGAAATGCTTGCATGATAGGACTATGATTCCCGGATGCTAGGATAGGATGGTAAAGAAGCAAAATATTTCAAGGAATGGATTGAAAGAGTGAATAAAGACCCTATTCATTCGCTAAACTAGGAAGTTATTGATGAAATCATACAGTGTAGGAACACCATGGTCAAATATGAAATAGAGAAGATGTAGAGGAATGCAAATATCCTCCAAATATCAAAAGATTATACCAAACTCAAATATAGCTGGAAGGTAATTCAGGGAATTTCAAAAGAGCATATGCATCAGGTATTAGTTTCCTTTTGGGAGTATCAATTGAAGAAAGGGTAAGAATAGTTCTCAGACATGTAGTCTGATGCAAGGCAATGAATAACTGGATATCAGATACTAGAGTTTAGTGTAAGGAGATGTTGAAATGGACTTTGCAGGTTGTTCTCAAGCCCAGTGGAGTTGTCTTGTCCTCAAATTTGAAGAGTACCAATGGCCTTGCTTTTGTAGAGCATTTGTATACTAGAGCTTGGAGTTGAAGACTAGTGTTGATGAAGAAGTCAAAGCTTTGGCATTTTCTGGAACATTCCAATCACAACTGGCACCTACCACATGCTACATTTTTATTGAATGTTTATGATTCCCTTTGATAGACTTATGTTTAAACTTTTAGGCCTTGTTCCTACAAAAATCCATTTGATGCTTTACTTTTATTTTTAAGTTCAAAATTTGTGGATCTCGGAGAGCCAAAACTTCTTTAAGTTTTATTCTTTTTCTTATTTTCTAAATCATTCCAGATTAAAAACTTGTATGGACATAGAAGCTAGTCAATATCAAGGCTAATTTAAAAGCTACCACTTGGTATGAAATCATTTTTAGCTGGTTGTTTGTTTAGCTAGACAAGACTATATGTTGTGTCATTTAAGGGTGCATACAAAACCTACCCAGTTACCAAATATACCCCCTTTCATTAAAATATTGCATCATTCTATGCTTAGTTGTGAAGCAATTTGATGAAGTATAGAGTGGTTTTATTTTATTTGGTTAGTTATTGGGGCATGCGTGAATAATACCTGGGAGAAATTTTACTTTTCAAGTGTTTTTTATGCTTTATTTTAGAATAGATGTTTAAATTTTAGAAAATGTTTCAAAAAAAAGAGATAAATGAATGGAAATTTATTCCAAATCTTTTGTTTCCATATTATTGTTGGATTCTTAAAGAAAAAATTATTTGAAATTCATGAAATATTACAAAAAATTTGTTGATTTCATGAAATTTTCTAATAATCGGACCAAGAATATCTTTTACCAATCCTTATGATTTCTTTGAGGATTGGAAGTAACCATTTACCCCTTGTGATTAATAGCATTATTAGATCAAACCCTAGTGTGAACCTGGTATGGTCAATACATGACATGAATGAGCCTTGAGATTAAGTTGAGTCAACCTTAGATTTAGGTTGTCCTGGTTCAATCTTTCAAGTAAATATAGGCTCTTGTTGTCTGTCTATGAAGATTTATCTGCACTGTTGGTGTGTGACTAACATCATGATCAACAAGATCCATTTTTTGATAGAAAAAATTATGCTATTTAAATTCATACTTATTTGCATCCATGTTTCATATTTAATAGCATTTTAGATTAAAGCTTCATCCATTTAGCTTAAGCATCAATTAATGGGTTCCATGGTGACTTAGCTTGCATCTAGTTTAGCATAGTTTTCTTTAAATTACTTTCATCTTTGAGATTCTTTTACATTTATCATATATTACATCCATTTTATCAATAATTTTAGCATTTATATCTCATATTTATCATGTTAGACTAGATTCATATAATTTCTCATTCATTTCTCATCGGTTTCATCAGTTTACTTCAATAAAACTAATTGAACCAAGCTCATATTATCCAATGGATTGGGAAAGGGTGGCCATTCCACATCAATGCAACACCACTCCCCCAATAGGATAAGATTCAAGGTCTTAGAATATATTTCCCTTTCATTTTCATGTTTATTTCATGATATTTCAATGGGTTCTTATTCTTCATAATTTTGAATATCTTATTAGGATCATTACTTAGGGGATTAAATAAGGTTTAAATTCATTTGGATATATTGTATTTAGTTCACACTATGACTTTGGTCACATTTTGGAACTAGAAGGAGAGCTATACTAATTGAATCTGATGAATTTATCTTTAGATTCTCATGTTCTTATGTTTACAAATACAGTGACGCCATTGATGGATTCAATGATGCATTTGAGATGTGTCACTATATAGCGATGCACTTTGAATAAAATTCAGTGATACATAATTAGTTTAGTGACACATGTTTTAATTTTTTCATTTCATTTTTTATATAGCAACGTTAAAGTGATTTTTATTTGCATCATGAATTTCATTATAGCGACATATTCATTTTAGTGACACAATTAATGTCATTATTTTAATGCAAAGTGATGCATGTCATTTTCAATAGAGTGACACACTTCTAATATGGTGGTGCATTTGAAAAAATTTAGTAATGATTTTTTTTTTGCTAAAAGGCATGGGGGCCTAAATATATTATATTATATTTAAAAAAGAGTAGTACATATATCACCAAAATAGGCCAGATTACCAGATCAGTTCAGAAGTTCCATACTATCCTTCTACTAGCATCCAAATCAAAATACTAAATAGAAATACATTGCAACATAATAAACCTTGCATAATAATACTATCCCCTTCAAAGTACTACCATATTAGATCAACTACATTACAACATAATTAACCCAACAAATACTACTATCCCCATCAAAGTACTACAATATTAGAGTATCAAAATGAAACTTGTAACAAAACTAGCAATATGAAAAAATTGAGCATTTACACCTCCATGCAATCTTCTCCATGAACTAAATTCTCATCTTGCCCCTCTGAAATCTCTTGCAAATGCCTTTCCTAAGTGAAGAAATCATAACCAAACTGGGGTTCTTTTCCATTACTCTCAACTTGAAGAATTTGTGCCCTTGCCACATAACTAGCAGAACACCCAGTAGCATTTATCTTTTCCAATTGATGCTTAATTAAAAAACTAACAACATTATCCTTTGCAAATTGAAACCTGACTGAAGACCCAACAACATTTATCTCTACCAATTGATGTTCAATTGAAAAACCAACAACATTATCCTTAGAAAATTGAAACCCGACTAAAGAACCAACACCATTTTCCTCTAGAACAACATTTCCAATTGGTAATGGCTCAAACTCTTCATTTCCTGGAGAAAACATTAGAGAACCTTCCTCTAGACCAACAAAACCTAGGTTTTGAGATGGGTGAGGAATGTGTTCACGGAGAAAAGATATGGCATAATATTTCTCCTTGATATCAAAACTCATTATGAAACACATGCATTTAGAATTTCTCCTTAATTCCTTCAAAAGGATATCATCACTTTTTAATTTTAGAGATAATCTTATGGCCTTGAAAGTTTCATTAAATCCCAACCTAGAATTAACATATTCTCTAGGAAATAAGCCACCTAGATATGCATCATCAGTAAAGATATTATAACCTTGAATAGCTTGCAATAAAGAATCAACATCAAGAATTTGAGGCTTGAAAAACTTAGTGACAATTAGTTACAGCTCAACTAGTGATTGGAGGAGGCCCAAAATATTAGACAAGAACACAAAAAGAACCTGGGAAGGGAAAATTAGACGATGAGCTATAGGGCTTGTTAATTCAAAGCCAAGAATTGAGTGTACCAACTCCTCAACCCTAGGACACTTAATTTCAAATATCATCACCAGATTTTCATGGGAAATATTATCTTCAAAATGACATTCAATCAACTTCACTGGACAAAAAAATCTGAAATTCCATGGTTAGGACAACATTTTTCTAGAATTCAAAACATAAATCTTGTAGCTCGTCGCTCTCCAAAAACCTTCAATTTTCATGAGTGAAATAAAACATTGTTCACCACCTTTTAAAGTCAAAATGAATGGGAATATGTTAATCATGGTGAAAAAAGTGAAAAAAATTAATAAGCACCAAAGAATCATGCTGACTTGTATGAATCAATCTCTTGCACAAAGATAATTAATAAGCCATATAATGGAAAGAACATAAGGTACTACAGAAATATATCTTCTTTAAAAAGAAAACTAGAGTGATGAAGAGGTGTCCCAACTAATGTACTTCGAGGTAGATCATGGCTAGCTCAAAATCCATTCTCCATGTGACTATTTAACCCAACCTGGGAATATTAAATGGTAAGCATCATTAGGAATTAAGCTTAGTAGCCAATTTGGAGGTCATGGAGATATGACAAAAGTGATAAGACATCTTAAACATCTCAATTTATAGAGCCCACCTCACTATATCATGATTATTTCAAACTATATGAATACACATTTCTTTTCAATAATGAGTTACACACTCAAAAAAATGTTACCATGTCGAATACTGAATTTTCCAATGTGGATGATGACTCATGCATGCATAACACCTCTTATAATTGACCTTCTTAGTCAACAAACATCACCCACCTTTTATATTTTAAATGAATTTTAAAATATGCTTAAATGTAGGAATTGCAAACTAAAGACACTTATTCCTTTCCATTTCAAAATCATGATGCTAAGCCAAAGGAGGACAATATGCCAGTAGTTTTCATTGAATATGCAAAAACTTAGATAGATCCTCATTGTTTTTTATGATAATTGACTCTTGTTGATCACAAGCCAAGTTTTCTAGACCATTTTCTACCCTATTTCCTTCACGATATATGTGGGAGAGGTGGATGTATTCAAATGTTGCTAGTATATATCATATTTTTTGAAGAATATACCTTATTTTCTAATTACAAGTACTCTTTTTTTTACATGCATTGATTAAGAGGAGAGAATCACCCTCCACGTGCAATTTATTGATTTTGAAATCCTTTTCCAAAGAGACACATGCTAAAAAACCTTGAACTTATGCCATGTTATTAGTACAAGAATTTAAATGTGTTGCTTTGGATGCTAACAAATATCCCTTCAAACCTTGGATACAACATCTAGCTCCAAAAACACCAAGATTTCCACATGAAGCTCCATTAAAGATAATCTTGTAAGAGGATGAGCTTGGTGGAGTCCATTTCACATTGCTTCTATCCACTTTAATATAATTTGGGTATGGGGCCCCTTGAGGTGGCAAAACAATGTGTTTCTAGTGATTTAGAATGACATTTTCCCAGTTGGTATATAATGCAGATACTTATTTATAATTTCTAACATAAGAATTGCAAAATTTAGAAATTGACTTTTCTAATTTCTCTTTCATTCTTTGAACTAAGATAGTTTGGCTATTAAAAAAATATTTATTTCTTTCCATCTAGATTGACTAGATTACTAGAGTTGGAGTAACTAACCAGATGCATGCAAATAATACAAATTTATAAAGAATTGACCAACTGGTAAATATGTCCCAAAGAGAGCTAGGTAATGGGAAATAAACATTCAATTTCCTCATAATAAAAGTTTGTACCTCATAAGCCACTGGACAAGAGGCAAATAGATGACCAACTATTTCATCTTCCTCTTTACATAAAACACATTTGAAGGTTCCTGCTATTCCAAATTTCTCCAAATTATCACTTGTAAGAATCCTTTTCTTCAATGCCAAACAAGCAAAGCTACTTTGGTAATTGTGCTAAGTTCCAACAAAAGGAAAAATCTCTATGAGATTGAAACTAAGATTTCTGAGCAATAATTGATTTGTACCCTTGCTTAATTGTATATAAACCATTCTTAGATAGTTCCCACAACAATTTTTCCAAAGGATGAGAAAGGTAAAAAAATTTGTTCTTCAAAATATCTAATAACACTTGCTTCTAAGAATCTGATAAGGAGGTGTTTGTCAAATCCTTCCATTTAACCAGGCCTATCAACAGGTCAGAAGAAGCAGCATAGTCCTTTAAAAACTCTCCCCAAGTTGGAGAAAGAATGTTTTCAGCTAATTGCACATCTTGATTCAAATTAAGTGGTGTTAGGCCATTCCAAGAGTCTTTCTAGAATAAAACTTGATCCCCACTATGGACTTCCCATGAAAGAAAAGGCCTAATAACATATCAACAAGCTAGAATGAAGTTCCACATGATAGATCCTCTTGTAGGATTTGAAATTATAAATATCCTAGATGGGTTCTCATTGTCCAAATATTTACTCTGCATAAGCTTACACCATTTAAGATCCGGCCTAGCATACATTTTCCAAACCAATTTAGCTCCTAGAGCAATATTCCTTGCAAACAAGTTATATAGGCCTGTTCCACCACTTGACTTATCAGAACACATGGTTTCCAAAGAGACTAACGGAAGCTTCTTTTTGTCACCAAGATTTCCTTTCCACAAGAATTCTCTTATAAGTTTTTTAGTTTGATGAATTATACATTTTGGAGCTTGCAAAACTGTCAAAAAATAGTTTGGAATAGAAGCTAGAATAGATTTAATAAGTAGAATTCTACTAGACAACGTAAGCCATCTTTCTTTCCAAGCAAGTATTCTTGATCTTATTCTATCTATAATATTATTCCAAAACAAAGACTTATTATAACACATAAATAATGGTATTCCTAGATATGAATAGGGAAGCTCTGCTCTTTAAAAACCTAGAATTGAGGTTAGCTTATTTGCTATTGCTGCCTTGGTATTGAAAACATATACCTTTGATGTTTCTGCATTAATTTTCTTCCCTGATTCCATGGAGTAATTTTCTAGCAAGGATTTAACTTCTTTTTCTTTTTCTAAAGATGCCTTCTTGATCAACAATGTGTCATCTACAAATAGTGAATGGGTAGCTATAATATTTGTGTTAGGAATTGGAACCCCTTTCCATAAAACTTGAAGGTGAGTTTTGTGGATTGATTTTTTGAGAGCTTCCACTATAAGGATCTAAAGATCAAAGGGGATAATGGATCCCCTTGTTTGACTCCTTGGGAAGATCCAAAAAAAATCACTAGTGATCCATTGATAAGCACTGAGAATTTTTCTCTAGAAAGACAGAATAGGACCCACTTGCACTATTTATTATTGAACCCAATTTTTTTGAGCACTTGGATTAGGAATAGCACACCCTATTGTACTCCTTCATCATGTCCAAATTTATGATAAAAAATGCAGTGGCAAAGGTTTTGATATAATGTAAAACTTCATGGGCCATAATGACACCTTTTGATGTTTCCCTTCTCAGAAAAAACCCACCTTGTTCTGGTGATACAATCTCGGATATGAGAGGTTGGAGCCATAGATAAATAGCTTTAGTGAAAATTTAATACATTGTGTTACATAGGAATATTGGCCTAAAATCAACAAAATACTTTGGATTATTTACTTTTGGAATTAAGACAATGTGAGTTGTATTAAACTGTTTTAATACTAGTATCCCAGTCCTTCTTGATTCTTCTAAAGTGAGGAATACATCAACACCAACAAAATCCCAACATTTTTTGAAATAAAAAAGCTATAAACCCATCTATTCTAAGAGCACTATCAGGCTGCATAGAAAAAACTACACCTTGAACTTCATCCAAGGTGAAAGGTTTCAAAAGATTCTCATTATCCTCCCTTGTGACCAAAGATGGAAAAGCATCCAATAAGTCACTTGTATCAGTGGGGTATGATGAAGGGTTATTTTTTGGAGCTGATAGAAGGAATGAAAAGAACATTATAGCTTCTTGTTGAATTTCCTCCTCTTTCACTAGCTCTTGACTTGATATTGCATGTTGAATTCCAAAGATTGAACTATGTGACTTTTTTATCTGCACAAAAGCATGAAAAAGCTTGGTATTTTTATCACCCTCTTTTAACCATAGCTCCCAAGACTTCTGCTTCCAATACACTTCCTCCCTAGAAACTAACTTTGTCCATTCTTCTTGTAAATACTTTTGTTTATCATAAAAATCAACATTTAAACCTTGAAAATTCCTTAAACACCCTTTTCTTTTGTTCAGAAACATTTTTGAAAACATTTACATTCTATATTTTAATATGCTTTTTAACATACTTCAACTTATGAGCTAATTGAAAACACCTTGATCTTTCCACAAAAGGAGTAGAATTCCACCATTGATTCAATAAAGGTGTGATCAAGGGGTGTCAAAGCCACATTGGTTCAAACTTAAAAGATTACTTCTGACTCTTAATTTGAGTTTGAGTTTCTATGGATTAAGAGTCTAAGTTTCTATGGATAGAGAAATGGAAAAATGATCAAAATGGGATACTGACATAATTTCTGACAACAATATTTTCCTAGTTCCATATGAATTGGATGAAGCAAGAAAATGATCTAATATCTCAATTATCTGAAGAAAACCCTTTCTCATATTCATCCACGTAAACTGACCCTTTATAGGTACAATGTTAGTGAGGGTATTATCATAAATGAAAGTCACAAATTCATCTATAACCTTTTGAGGAGGAATAATTCCACCTTTTTTCTCCTACATACTCAAAATAGCATTAAAATCACCTGTGATAATTACTTTATACATTCTTATTCCATCCAAAATTGTTGTTATCCATCCCCAAATATTTTTTTTTGTTTGTCATGACTGTTGGAGCATAAACATTTAACAACCAGAAGTGAAAGTCAAACTATGAAACTTTAAACAGCTTCCAATGCTTTTCACTATTTATAACCTCAATTTGAAGTTGTTTATTCTCCCATAATACAATCATGCCCCTAAATCTCTTTGAGTAGTTGTATGAAAGGACTTCCATTTTCTCCATTTCTGCACTGACAACTAATAAATTTGATATGAATTTTTAGTCTCTTGTAACATAATTACTTCCACTCCACAAGCTTCTAGTTGTTGCTTGATCAAATCTCTCTTAATGCCCCTGACATTCTATGACAAGATCCTCATTGGTATCGAGGAGATAAACATTCCCTCCTCGAACATTTATCTGTAGAACATGTCACTGTGCTATCCAGAGTTGATTGAACACCTACTACTATTTCTTCTTTTAATTTTTTCATGTGATATTTTCTTTCCCTTTTACATGGAGTCTTAATAGAAGGCATTTGGGCACTGGGAGTTTGAGATATTCCCAAATTTTGAGAATACTCAAATCTTCCTTCTTTCCTCTATTGAGGCTCCAATTGTTCATCATTCACCAAAATTTGTTGTATAGCTTGATGCTCCTCAATTACTTTAGTCTAGGGACTTTGAGACAATTGCTTACTAATAGAGTTTTGAGGAAAAATAATATTGAAGGAGTCCAATGAGAACCTCATGTCTCCTTCTTCAACTTCATCCAAGTCATTAAATATATCCAAATTTTTAAGGGGGGATGCATTGTTAGTACCATGAGTTTCTTTAAGGATTTCATCAGTAAGCCATTCAATCATTTTAGTTCCCTCATAAACCATAGATCTTATTAGTCAGCTCCTCCAAGCAGCCTTTACAAAATAAGTTTTCAAATGAGTCCAAGGTTGGTTCTTCTTCCTCAACAATATCATGGATCTTTGGTCCTGTGAATGGTACATCTTGAGGTTAGTGATGAAATTTGTAAAATTGGCCTGTTTGCTTAGGAGGTAGCAGGTTTTTATCAAACATGAGGGATTTAATTATAGCATCCATTTGTTATTCCATAGCACAAGAGAACACAAGGGAGAAACAATAAATTGATTGGAAGTTCCTTAAAAACTCTGGCAAGATTAAAGTGATGCTTCTTTGACTACCTAAACTCAAATTTGCTAATTGTGTAGAAACATCTATGTTCATTTTCTTTTGTCATCTAGATGCTAACAGATGTGGCATTATAGGAAATTTTCACTTGGTTACTATAATAACTAAAGAAGAATGACCCTAAGTAAATTGATCTTCCTTATGTTGAATAATACCCTGAGTGAATTGGTCCTAGTTAACCTGAAGCTCCTCCAATGAGCCATCCTTTTCTAAATAGACCTTTCCTTATTGACCCTTTATATGACATTTATAACATACATTTGGTTCCTCAAGGAGAATATCTTGATTCCACAATCCATATTTAGATTTAATAAGAATTTTCTCTGGGAATTTCTTTGAAGCATCCAATAAAGCACAAAATCTAACTGATTTTGATGGGTCTTTAAAGGAGTTTTGTCATGTTTTAGGAATAGTCCAACTTGAAATGCAAAAAATCCAATTAGATTCAGCTCTATGTATTCAAGAGGAAAAGAGGGTAGTTCAATCCAAAAAGGGGTGAATTAAATTACAAAGTCATGGGCCCTAAAATTAGGATACCAGGGCTGCATAAACAAACTTAAACCTGCAAAGACCCATGACTTCACCTTAAAAATTGCATCTCTATGCTCTTTAGACTCAAAAAGCACTAGAAATATTCCATGTTCTCAGCCTAGATAGAATATTTTAATGACTCCTTTCCATTCCTCATAAATTAAATCTTTAAGAAGACCAATATCAATATTTAGGCACCAAAACTTACATATTAGTGCTCGATGTCGCAAATTTGACACCTATGGGTCTAGCTGATTTTTCAGAAAGAGTGATTGATATAGTGACCTTTGTGTTGGCAAGAATTGAATTCTTCACTCTGCATTGGCTGAACTACATTTGTCATAGTATTCTTCAAAATAGGTCTCCATTGCATTTTGTATCCATTCTTTGCTTGTAGCAATTTCCCTTTGGGGGGTGACCTTTTCTTCTTTTTCTTCCTATTTTTTTTTGCATGATGTTTTTTCTTCAAATTGGCTTCTTTATATTTATCTTTCTTAATTTCCTGAATCTTAGAGTGTTGGATCTACTAAACATGTGACCTCTTCTAAGAAGAAAGGAATTTAGCTGATCTTTGAATTGAAGCAATATTATCCAGTTTTGCATGCAAAAATGGATCTTCAGTAGTGACCTTATTGACAACTTTATCTTTGCATGCTAAGTTTCTTTTTGATTTCCCAACTTTCTTGACTTTCCAAAGATCTTTACAATATTTTCTTGAGGGTTTGATCCCTTCTAATGATAGCTCCCCTATTTCTTTAAGATTAATCTCAACATTCTTACCTTGATCTATATCTTATAGCACTAAATAGTGATTCTGCGTTATTGGATTGAATGGAGCACCAGACTTTATATGAACATTTTGTGCGGGGTTTCAAAGCCCTAATATTCAATCTTGATCTTTCTTGTCCACATTAGGGTTTCTATTATTGTAAGTCTAATCTCCTCTATCATCTTCCCATAGATCAAATGGTTCTTGCTCATCCTGTAATAGGTGCATGTGGGGTCTTTTGGGGACCCATACTCATTAGCTATTACATAGTGTATTTTGTTGTGGCCTTTGATAATACACTTGGTTATTTTCTTCTGGTTCTCAATACCTATTTTGAATTGGGAAGTCATTAATAGGTATCTTTTATGTAGATTGAAAACTTTTATTAATACCCTTTTGGTTAATATTTTGTTGTTTCTACACTGCATGATGCAATCCAATCCCATCTGCACAATTACCATGCATGAGAGACTTATTAGATTCATATCATCTACAATGATCAAGTCTTACATATCGTCTAGAGTGATTAGGTCTTGTATACTAAGGAAGACTATGAAAATTTTCAGCAAATTTTCCGTAGTTGTGATTTTTTTTCCCGTTAGGGCAGCATGATTTCTCAAAGAAGTTCACCATCCATCTTCAATAACCCAATTCTATTTCCATGGATATATAAAACAAAAAGATATTAAGGTTTGGGCCTTGGTTATTGGCACTACAGGAAAGAAGCCCCACCAGTTCACCAAGAAGCCTCCCCTTAACACTAGGGTAAGAAAACTTCATTGTTGACATGATAGAGAGCAACCTCAGAAGGTTTGAACCTTAGTTGTTGGCTTTACAGGAAAGAAGCCACCCCATTTCACCAAAGGGTTGCCCCTCAATTTTGTAACACAATTGATTTTAGCGATGCAATTGATTTCAGTGATGCTTTTTTACTGGTAAACAAATAGAGAGATAATTTTGACATGTAATTTAAATTTTTTATTTCATATGCTCTCTAACGTTCTACTAACACCTGGTTTTTTTCTGAGGCTAACTAGTTTTGTAGATTTGGGAAAAAAATAGGAAATTATTTACCCCAACTTGTTGGGGTCATAAATTTCTACTCGATGCTCAGAATTTGAATCAATTTGCACCATTGGAAAGGTCTCCAAGAGTACTAAATTCCATGCAATTTTCAACCCAAAATTCCACTCAGAAGACCTCCATAAACACAATTTACTATAACATAGAAAAAATTGAAAAATGTTGAAATTTTTAATTTTCTATTTTTCTTAGTTCTAGTTATTGTAAAAGTTTTTTGACACTTAGGGGATGTTATAATCCATCATATTTTGCTTTGATTCATGTTTTATGACCACTAAACTTCCATTAGGTTTTAAGACTTAAAATATTAGGAGAAGTAGCTTTCAATTGGGTTTAAAATTTACTTTGAAAGTTGGTTAAAATTGGACCCACACATCCTCATTTTGCTATATTAGTTGAAATTGAACAAGACAATCAAAATATTCCATTTGGTACTTAAAATGAACTCATTGTGCTTTTCAAGGTTAAAATTAATGAGTGCTTTCTTTGTTGTGACACACTTGTAGTGTGTATCCACTCCCCTTTCACTTCGTGTGATCTTGGGTTAAGAGAAACACTCAAGTGTACTTTGTTTCTTGTGTGCACTTGTGGTACGTATCCTCTCCCATTACAGGTCACATGATCTTGGGTGAAGATAAATAATCAAGTATACTTTTATACTTTGTGTCACCCTTAAGAGATGGCTTACTATGAGACACACTCTGCAATGATAAACTCATAGTCAAGTTCTTGCAAGCACATTTACCAGTGGGCTATAAATGAAGGATGTGAAATCATGAGAAATTATCATCAATTAGTGCCAACAACCTACTACACCTAATCCCACACCTTAAGTGGAATGGAACAGTTAAAGATCCATAAGTGGCCACTAGGTGAGCGTTGGTTCTATTGTTCTTGGTTTGTCATCAAAAAGAACCTTGTTTAAATAGTGGCCAACTTTGTTCATCCAATGAGTTTTTCAAAGTGGTGCATTGTAACTTTGATTCCAAGAAGGTACTTTCCATTTCCAATCTTGGTTAAAGTGTAGAGGTTAAGACTTCATTGTTAACATGCCTCTACACTCTTTCCTTTATTGCATGTAAAATCATCTCTTCTACTATGAAGGGCATAAGGAAAGTCCACTAAGAAAAATGTACCCAATTGAGCTAGGGATGTTATATTGCATGTCAATCAGTTTAATACTTTGCTTCGTTCCAAAAACATCTCAACCACACATCAACATTATTTATCAAACTTCAAACCCTTTGGTTTAAGCATGGATATCTTTTAAAAAGTCTTCATATTACTGCTTGTCCCTGAGGACTTTGTCATTAGAGGCTTCTATGTATTTCATCTTATATCTAAATCCATAATTTTATAAGGTTAACATAGGGGACTATGGCCTCATCTTCATGATTTTCATGTAATGGACTTTGTGAAATCAAGGTTGCTTTGACATGGACATTTTAGTTTTGAACATTAATTAAGACTTTCTTGATGTCGTAACAAAAAAATTTCACTTAAGAAAGGATTTAATAAAATAAACACCCCACATTGATGTATGCTCCAAATGTTGACTCCCCAAACACAAGCAATAGTGAGACAAGGAAATTATTGTAAGACATTGAGTCCAAGTTCCATTTTACCAAAAATATTGCGTTCCATGGTCCAAAATCATTTAGTTCTATTTTACCAAAGTAAAATTCTTAGGTTTGTATCACTTTAGAGGTATATCATGGTTCTCACTACCTTGGTCTTGAAAAACAAATATTCATTCTAGGTTAACATTTTGGGTCAAAAAATTTCATCCACCCACACACATTTTACATCTCATTTCACCAAACAAACTTTGGAAACTTTTGGACACACCAACACTTTGGACTTAGATATGTTGTGTGTGAAATGGATCCTTTTCCATGAACTTAGTTGAGTTAGTTATCACATTTTATTGAAAATTTTATATTGAAGGTCACAAGTCTACCTTAAATATTTACAAGTTCATTAACACATTTTCATCAAAACACCAAAAATCTTTTTATAAAGTGTTGTCCAAAAGTCTAGAAATTTCATCCACATCATTCACCCTTTTCCATAATCCATTTAAACCATTGGTCCAAAACAACTTAGACGGTCCCTTTTACCAAAATTTGAGTCAACTAGAGAATTTCAACATTATAAATCTCAACATACCTCTCCCATAGGTGACCCACAATTTATGGTTACAACAAGATAACAACACAAGAAAATCATGGAACAAAACAAAAATATATCTACCACAAGTGATCCAAAGCCACAAGAATTTGATCCAAGGATCCATTCTACCCCCTCACAACAAACACAGAATCCATTGGGACCATATGAGGTAGAAGATGTCACAAACAACCCACTTGGGATTACTAAGGAAGAACTCCTTGAGTATAAAAAAGAACATCAAACCTTAGAAAAGGTGGCTCCAAAGTTTCTCACAAAAAACTTGACACAAGGGGTAACCTAATCTATGAATCAATCAACTCCATCCTTTGTACCAAGTCACACATTCCTATTCTTACAACTAGGCTTGCCACTAATTTTGGTCACACTCTCCCTATGGAAGGAAACACACTTTTGGGTACTTAAAACACCAACCTTCCCCAAAACACCACTTGGAAACCAATATTTGGTGCCCCACCACAATCTTCCACCACCATTCCAAAACACCCTCTACATCCACACAAACCCCTTACATTCCATGATACCATGACAACCTCGACATTTAAATCACAACCATCTTCATCCATTACCACAAGTACCCAAAGTGTACCCCACATTATGCAAGGTAATGTGAACCAAGTACCTCAAGTAAGACAACAAGGGAAAGTTAACACTCTCATGCAAGAGAAACCCTTACCAAGTGGTTCCAACAACCCCATTGACACTTTTAAAAAACAAGAGGTTAACCAAACTACTCAAGTCAATCCACCATACACATCAACCACATCAAAAATCAATACAAATAAAAACAACACATTAATCACAAACCCCATCAACCCAAGTAATGCATTGGTCCCACATTAAACACAAGGGAACCCTTACATTCAATCGAATCAAGTTCCTAATATACCATTGATATTGCAATACCAAATGGAACCATCATCATCTTTATCGTTTTTCCTTCAAAACATGAAAAATCAAATGGGTCCCCAAACCTACATTCCTCCATCCCAATTGATAATCTTACAAGGAATGATAGCACAAAATAACCCATAAATCAATCCACAACCCATGATCACCCAAAATCCATCCCAACATCAAAACACTTCCATGTTGCAGGTGCAACAAGCTCATGCTCTAACTTTTCATCAAGTACAAAAGGCTTATCAACAAGCATTGCAAGTACAACAAGCTCAAAATCAAGCCTTGTAGCAATGGCAAGCTTATCAACAAGCCTTGCAACAACAAGAAGCTTGAACAAGCACAAAATTCCTATCAACAAGCATTGCAAGAACAACAATCCCAAGCACAAGCCTTACAATAATAGCAAGTCCAACAACAAGCCATGGTCACATAACAACAATAGAAACAACAATAGCAACAATAATATCTAGCCCAAAAACAAGCCTTGGTCACACAACAACAACAATAAGTAGAATGGCAAGCATTGTTATCCCAACAATACACACAACAATAACACGTGTTGGTGCAACAACAACAATGATTGTAGTATAATCCACACTAAAAAACATCATCGATCCAAATATGTTAGGATCATATACACCTTAACCACCCTCACCTTCACAATATCAAAATCCACCCTAAACACCATATAATACCCTATTGTATCAAAATACCACTTACAATTCATCCATCATCCCATAGTACGTAACTTATGCTCGTCCAACAAACTCGCAAGATATGGCATCACAACTTAAGACACTAACACAACAAATACAAGACATTCAAATGGGAAAAACAATGAAGCCCCTGTAGCCACCCAAAATAATACTTAATTAAATAAATACTTGTTATTTATTTAATTTAACCTTTATCCCTTATCCTAATAATTAATTAAATAAATATTCATTATTTATTTAATTAATTTCCTCATCATCCTTTATTCCACCACATTTAATTAAATAAATTTACATTTACTTAATTAAAGCTGATCTTTTCCCCCTTTCCTATAAATCCCCTAAGCTTGCTCAAGTTAATTAATCCTTTATTAATTAACTTGATCCCCTTCCTAACCCATCATTATCATTTTTCTTTTATTTAATTCCATCCTAGCCTATTATCCAACATTTAACTCCACCAAAGTTAAATAAACCCGTGGTTTATTTTCTCAACCTACCCCATTAAATTAATTAATCTTTGATTAATTAATTTTACCCTAATTACTAATCTTCATTATCATTATCCTCTAATTTTAAATTTCCACACATCCCGCCAAACTTGTCACTTCATAGACTATCTTCTAGCCTCTACGCACACATGTGTGACCATACCTCCCCATTTCACCCCTTTCCATCTTGTGACACTTGTCACAAGGCTAATCAAACTTGATTCCTTGATCCAAACCTCATCCTTATTTCAATCTCAACCCTTCATTAACCATTCAATCTTGGACCTTGATTTAGCCTCCCTCATTTCTATAAATGATATACTTTCCATCTCATTTCCAATACATCTTATATGTTAATGTTATGCTGCAAAAATATTCATTGATTTCATTATCATTTGGAGTAAGAGCAACCATATCCAAATCAATCCAACATCTACATGCTACTCTTACTTCTTGAGGTTTGCATGTGCATTTGATTAGATTTAGCTTAGTATTTATGTCCATTTCTATAATATCATTTGAAATGCAATCATTTTGGTGAACCCGCTATTTAACATTTGTCCTTTTGAGTTTTTGTTGAGTTTTATTTTGCAGGTTAAGGTTTTTGCAAAGGGGATCTAAAACTCAACTTTTTATACGAGGAAATATATATGTTAGCTATATTTTGTATACATTTTGCATTAGGATTTAAATTTTCACTTTTATGCTTAATAGGAAAAAAATTATTTCAATCTTTTCCTTTATGCTTAATAAGAAACATTTTGTTTAAAATTTTTATTTTCATACTACAAAAAATAAAATTTGCTTAAAATTTCATTTTTATGCTTAATAGAAAAAGTATTATTTAAATATTTGTTCTTTTTGCTTAATAGAAAAAAATTCATTTTCAATATATATTTAGAAAAATCAAGTTATTATTAACAAATTTTATTTTTTTTATTCTTTTAAAAATATATTTTTAAAAGATCAAAAAATCATAAACAGTAAAAAGATCACAAAAATAAAAATCATAAAATCATAAAAGTCAAAAAAAAAAAAATCAAAAAATCAAAAATCAAAATTGAAAAATCAAAAAATCAAAATCAAAAGAAAAATAAATATAAAATAATTTATTTTTTTGCTTAGGCCTTTGGCTTCCCTCACCCCTGCGAGCTCTACACACACTGCGACCTTGTGCAAAGCACAAGCGGTGTGCCTTGTGCAAGGCACCGACCCTTCCAAAATGACAATTTTTTTTATTAAAAACTTTTAAACAAAAAAATGCCCCTCTAATCTTTTATTTTTATTTTATTATTTATTTAAAAATATTTCAACCCCTTGTCATATGGAGGACTAAGGGCTTTGCTAAACTGTTGGCCCTTGGTTGCATGTTGATATAGGTCTTGGTCATGTGGGAGACTATTTGCAGCCCTAGGAGCCTATCGCTAGCAATTAATCACCTGTGTGACCAAGTGGTGGATGCTTAGGGGTTGGCTTTTAGCCCTCATTACTCCTTCACAAGCCATAATAGACCACTTTTACTAAATTGGGTGTAACTTTTGCATAATAGGTCAAATTTTTGAAATTCAAGAAGCATTGGAAAGTTGATTTGGAGATCTTCATTTTGAATGAAATGGATTTTCTAGATTTTTCTCCAAAAATCAGATGCACTCAATGAAAGTGAACCTTTTTTTTAACTTCAAATGCTCATAACCTTAGCATACAAAATCATTTTTCAACAAAGTTTTTATTAAAATTTATCAAAAATCATAAGGAATCCATTTTTGCAATTATTTTTTACTTTATACATTTTTTGGGGGTGCCTTCCACACAATAAAATTTGAGCTTAAAATTAACCTTCACATTTGGATTTGGGCTAAAAATTAACAAGTGTCTTTCAATCCCCAAGATTCACTTATGTATTCTCTCCTCTCGCACCTTAGTGTGAAATTAAGGATAAGAAATAAGTTGTCTTTCTTTTCCTTTCTTAAGGGGATTGCGTTAGGACTTCATCACCCTAGGGGACGACTCCAATTCCTATGTTCTAGCAAAGTATAAAGAGTCAGAGGTGAGAAAGCCACCTCTCTTGGAAGTGGAATTTTGTCAATCAAGCTAAGCCTCCAAGAAATTTGTACCTTGGAAAAGTGAAGGTGAAGAGTGGGTTACCTTCTCCTCCTAACTATTTGGAACTATTCCCTTTCATCTATGGATTTAGGTCTCACGTATCCTTGTGGTATATAGAGGATACCCCTAATTGAGCTTGTAAATCCTAGTTGAAACTTTTGGCCATATCCCACTTGAGTTAGGCTTGTTGATGTGTCTTATGTGCTTGAGTTTTAGATCACCTTCCCCACTTGAAACCAAAATGGGACCCTTATCCAAATTGAGCCATAGGATTTTTTCTTCTTTCATTATTTTATTTTTTTAGCATTTTCATTCTTAATCATAAAAATAAAATAAAATTGGAAACAAAAATAAATAAATCAAAAAAATCAAAACCAAAAAACATTAGAAAAATTTCAAAAACAAAAAATAAGCTATCCTCCAAGTCAATCTATCCACATAATCTCCAGGATAACCTTCTCATCCACATTCTTCATCCTAATCATCCTATCCTAGTCATCCAATCCTAGTCATCATAAGCATCCCTCATCTTATCCTAACCATCTTAATCACTTCTTCCTAACCACTTTTTCCTATCCTAATCATCCTCCTACATCCTTATCATCCCCATCCTAATCATTCTAATAGACCTTTTAAAATTAATCACCCCTTATCTCATTATAATCACCCCATCCTAATCATCTCTCTTCATCCTAATCATTTCATCAAAATTATCCTTCATTCTAGTCATCTCTTCTAATTCTATTCATTCTTTTCTATTTGGATCATTCATCTTAATCATTATAATTATCCCACCCATCCCATATTAATCATCAATTTTCATATCCTAATCATCATTTTCATCCTAATCATCTTTAATCACCTTATCCTAATCACCCATAACCATAATCATCCTAACCATCCCTTCCTAACCATTCATTATCACCATTCTAATCCTAATCACCCAATCTTAATCATTTGTAATCATCCTTATTTTTACCCTAATCCTAATTATCTCCCATAATTCTTCTAATCATCCATATTTTTCTAATCATACACAATCATCTAATCCACATCATCTCTAAATCATCCTTTCTCATTCTAGTCATCTCATCTTATTCATCCATAATCACTATCTAATCATCTAACCTTAATCATCCTCAACACTCCCTCTTAATCATCCATAATCATCCTAACTATTCCCTCAGTCACCCTCATTTATCCTAATTATTCCATCGTAGTCATCCCCATCCTAATCATTCTAATCATCCCTTCTAAACTTAATCATCTCTCATCCCATCATAGTCATCCTTATCCTTCATAATCATACTCATCACCCATCCATAATCATCTTAATAATTCATAATCATCCTAGTCACCACCTTAATCTTTTAATATACAATAATATTTTTAATCATCCATCTTTCCCTAATCATCCCCAATCATCCAACCCACCCCATTCCTTTATCCTAATAATCTCATCCATACCTAAGACATTATTTGCGACCCTAAGATTAATTAATTTTCCTTATCTGATTAAGGACCTAAATCATTATCCTAATCATAAACCATAATCCCTATCCACTTTCATCATTAATCTTAGTCCTAATATCCTCTATTCTCTATCATCCTTAATCTCCATCCCTCATCAACACATTAATCTAAATTCATTATTAACCTAATCCCATTTTAATCAAATACTAATCCAATTCATCTATCATACATTTCAAATCCAATCTCCAACATTTTATTCTTCTAATCCCTCATCTATTTCTAATTAATTCTCATAACTTCCATCCTCATCCAAAATCAATGCCAACCTTTCCTCCACCAATTAATCCTCTACCATTCCTAATCAACCAATCTATCCTCCATCCAACCTAATCTATCCTAATTCACCTTCATCCATGTTGTGCCTCCAACACACAGGCCCCATTCAGAATGGGGACCCCCTCTTTCCTTCACCTCACTAGGTCACTTTTGTTTCTGCCTCATTTTTTGTGCCCCTATTTAGTGTTCAGAGTGGTCAGTGAGCCTTGGATGGTTCATCTTGAGTCAACCATGTTTTAAACCCCTCAAATTTTCAAGGTTCTTGGTCTCTTTTGGTTCCCATCAGTTTTTTTCCTTAGTTTCTAAAAGTTGGCATCCCTGGAGTTGGTTGGGCCCTCCCTATCAAGCCACCCCTATTGGGTTTCCATTGCCTTGCTACCGTCTCAAATGGCCTTCCTTTAATAGATCCCCATCCATCAAGACTCATACGATTGTCTGCCATTTCCTTAACTACTAACTTTCAAATGAACATCATCTAATAGCCTTCTGCTATGCAGAATTTGAAGCATTTGCCACTGTCTATTTATCATTGCACTTCCAAATGGCCGAGCACCAACTGCCACTCGCCAGGCGGGTCCCGATGCTCCCATCACCATTTTCAAATGACAGTTCACCAAACCCCAACATCTACCGTACAACCATTAATGGATCACATTTAATGCCTCATTTTCTATAAATAGGTCATTTAAACCTATCATTTTCACATGGTAAATGATTAGAAAGAAGTTCAAACCCACTTCCAATTCCATCATCACTTCTGCATTGTTTGTTTTCCCTTTGAGATCTTTACTATCTATTGGGCTATCTTTATTCATTAGATTCTTAAGGTGAGTTTTCTATCCCGTGCCCTCCATTATATTTTATTTGATTTCAAAAAGATTGATGAACTTGAAGAGAGAAAAAACCTAATAACTAGCTAAAGAAAACAAAAGTGCACAAAACCCATATATTAAAATTTTGGAAAAATTTACAAATCATTCATCCAATCGTGGAACCTTGACTCTCTATCACCATTCATAAGCAAAATCATTTACACTCTGCGGGTGTGAAAACTCCCCTTACCATCGATAACCTTTGGAATGAAGTTAAACTTAAAGGGGTGAGCAGCCCTTTCGGGTCCACCATCGTGGGATGACCCCCTTTCTTAGCTACTTCAAACTTGTTTAGAAACTCGCAAGCTGAAATGAGGAATCCAATGACTCACCTGGGCCCATCTCCATGGGATTTTATCCCCAGGGTGTCACTCATGATCTACCATCCCAAACAGAATTTCGACCCTAGCCTTCTAATGGTTGGACACCACCCTTCCAATTTCCCTATGATCAAACTCTTACAAAATCTTCAAGACATGGCCTACTACGGGTCCCACCTCGTGGACTTCTACTAGTAGAGTTTCATTAGTATTTCACCATCCTGGGTGGATTTTTCAGCATGTCTATTCAACCTTTGAACCTTGAGTCCTCCTCTACTAGTTGGCTTCATTTACAATTAACCAAGTGCTAACCTCATTCTGGGTCTCACCTAGCGGACTTCCGACCGTAGGCCACTATGGAAAAAATGTTGTCTCAAACGGCTTCTTTGGGCCATCTTTCCACTATTGGGGACTTGATTCTGCTATGGATGTTTGAATACAAAGATTAAAATTCCCAAGGGCTGAACCATGTGCAAACCCATTCTGTCAGGTCATCATCTTTGGTACTTCATCTCATTCCAACCATTACTAGAAGAAAAAGGATCACCATCCTTCCACTACCCAAAACTTGACTTCTCCATTGGCTTCACATTCTTCAAACAAAAAAGTATACATGGAGGCTCCTCCTCGTGGACTTGATGTGGTGGGAAATAGCCATCAAAAAACTGTTTGACTTTTTCCATCTCAAATGGCTATGACCCAATGTCCTCCCTTCCCTTCTGACATGAAATTCCCAGACGACAACCGAACTATGCCACCACTATCTAGAGCCATGGGTCACACCTAGCGAAACTTCGTCCTTGGCCCACCATCTTGTCAATTTTTTTCTCAATGGTAGACTCCAAACATGAAATATTCCCCTTACTTTTCTCTGCAAAATTAGACACACAAACTAGCATCAAACCACTAATTAGTGTTAGCTCCAAATGCAAATCAACATGGAAAGTAACTCTAACCAAGAATGTTCACCAAGATCCCAATGTGGGTAAGGTGATAGCATATGGTTAGAGGATCATTAGGTATAAACTAAACTGAAATTACAATTCATCTGCTAATATAGGCATCCACAGGTAGTGGGAATACTCCACTTATTCAATTGGTGAGATTATTACATTATTGAGGAAATCCAGCCATTAAATCCTCTCTTCCACTTATTTCATCAGGGGAAAATAGTCCACACAACCACTTATTTTGTGTGGGAAATTTACTATTGCCTATATTTTCACCTATAGTTTCAATCAGGCAGGATAATTATATGTTAGATCTTTGAGAGGCCAATGGAACATTCACAAGAAGGCAAGGATCCTACATCTGTTGCTAGGTCATAGGGAACACAGTGGGAAGGCCTGCCCTAGGACGGTTCGGCATGAAATCATCTAAGGAGAATGTCGGCAGGACCTTCTTGAGGTCTTTTCGAGTAGTAGGAGTTCCATCAAGTTTGAGTGCTTCAAACAATGGTAAGCTTTCGATGTGAGTTGGCAATTAGAGAGAAGTCTCGGTGACCCGTAAAGTTTCGTTGACAATCGCCAGGTTGATGCATTGTCGGCATGGGGAGCAAGCATCGAAGAAGGGTCTACCCGACTCGTCATGTCTTGTCGACATCAGAGCTCAACAAAGGGTGAGGGGATCGGTAGGAGGTCTCAGTGAGTGGAGATGGTCTTGCCGAAGGAAGAAAGGAAGGTCTCGATGTCTTTACCTTCAGCAGGAGTCTTGCTGACAATGAAAATCTTCGTTGAGAACATTTGGCTTCGGTATAGTTTCCAGCCGTCGCCCTAAGGTCTTACTAATTTGAAAGATCTCCCTGACTATCACTCTTGAAGTGGCATCAAAAAGGAGGTAGGCTTCAGAATAAGGTCATACCGAAGTGTGAGTGTCTTAGTGACAGGAAAAGGAGCCCACCAAAGGACAAAGCATTCAGGTATCGTCTTAGCGACCCATTAAAGTCTCACTGATAAGAAGGCCTTCAGTATAGCATTCCAAGTTGGAGAGAAGTCTCCCTGACTCGGTGATGTCCTGGCAATAAGTGAACAACTTGGGGGAGGATGAATTCTTTAGCTTAGGTGGGTGCCTTTGGCAGGATGTCTTCCTGAATGAGGGTGGTCTCAGTGATAGAAGCGGGTACCGGTGCAACATTTGATCCTCGCTATGGTGTCTTCCCAACTTGATGATGTCTTGGTGAAAGGAATATGGAGGTCAGTAAGGTAAAATGCATTCAGGGAGACACTAATGCTCTCTTGCCGACAGATGAAATGAGGCCTTGCCAAGATAAAGTGCCTTCGACACAACCTCTTGCAACCACGTGATGTCTCACCAACCAGAAAGTAAAAACCTCCTCGAAAGAGCTTGACATCGGCATAAAGTCTTGCAGATATAAGGGTTTCTAGCCAATAGAAGGAAAGGAGCTCAGCGAGATGACTTCTGGAGACATCGGCAAAGGTCTCCCTGACATGAATTTCATCGATGTAGCGCCTGACTATTGGAGTGATGTCTTACCAACGTCATGTGGTCTGGGCGATAGGGGAGAAATCAGCATGACTTTGCAAGCTCGATAGAACTCTCATTGACTTTCACACGCTATGTCAACAAATTTTAAGGACATAATCACATCGGTGAGACACTTTCAGTGTCTCGTTGAGATGCAATTCTTTTCAAAAGAGTTTTGACTACCTACAGAGCCTGCGTGGAATACGCTTGACCAACCAAGAGGAGCTGAGGTGAACCATGGTAGTCTGATTAGAATGAAGAATGTCAATGGGATGAATGCAACTCATATCTATTCTCAGCTCAGAGCATTCAAGGAATTCAACCAAGGAGGTTGAGGTTCAAACAGGACATGATGCTGGGAAGTGAAGGCAGTGGCTATGAAATATTTGAAGAAGGCTTCTTTGAGGAATGTTTCTTCACCGACATAGGCAACAAGATGGACACGCAACATGCAGCATTAAATTCAGTCAAAAGATCAAAGGAAAAATCTACTCTGAGGACTAATATTTTGTAAGCCCTAAGGGGCTGACACAGTTTGATATATAAGGCATTTTTTTCCTTTTTGTAAGGATTTTGGATTATACACTCTAAAGAGTTAGTATTTTTTGTAAATCCTTCCTCAACTGATGTATGTTTTGTAACTCAACTGAAATATGGAATACAACACAGAGTTTACCTTGGAAGCTAGTGTTCATGTTTGTACTGTTCTCATTTTTGTATCTTTCTTTTGATTATGCAAGTCTTTAACTGTGTTTTATAATTTTGCACTTATATCTTAAAGCTGTGAAATTAATCTTTCCTTCCTGAGATGTGTATGTAGATCAAACCTATTAAGATTGATGCATAAGTCTAAAAGAAGTTGTGTTGAGCATGTGAAATGTTTTCAATTAGATTTCCCAGTGTATGTCCATCCTATTTTCTTTTCATAATTCCTCATTATTATTTTGTATCACCTTAGATTTTAATCTTTGTCTTATGTATTCCTTCTTCCTTTTTCCCCACAAGAATTAGTAGTTAGGTGACACCAAAGGAAGTTGGCCTTCTCTAGAGGTTCACTCCAATCTCAGGTGACCCATAGCCTCGTAGTGATCCAATGTTTCACTAGAAACCTTAGTTTTACAGCTTTTCATAGGGTGCATTTCTAGGTGACAACAGTTTCTGGCATACCCGGTGGGACTTGAAATTAGATTGAACCGCTGGTTTAGTATGCAACCAGTGAATTCCAGACTTCATAGAATTCCTTTGGCATACTTGGTGACTCCGCTAAGAGGAAGAACTCCAGAAAACAATGCCTTCTATAGTTTATGAAAAAAATTTGAACAAGAAGCAGCTCAGTCCCTTTCGAATATCTGCAACTGTCACCACCAAGAAGACCAGGCAGAGCAACAAAGAGGAAAGAAACAACAATTGTTTATTATAGAAGAACTCAGTCCACTCCTCCATCTATAGGGTCTCATTTTGCTACACCAAAAAATCCACCTGAGATACCTCCAATGGCCGCTCCAAGGAATCAACCTTTTGTTTCTTTTAATGGAGAGAGCCCCTTGAATTTGGTACAACACAATGACATTCCGATGGCAATTTTGAAGAGCCTGCCAACTTTTAGAGGGGAAGACCTAACTACTCCCATTGAACATATGAGAGATGTGTCTTCGTTATCCAGAGTCCATCATATAACTCAGAAGGATGTTGTAGTAAGATTACTAGCTGCTTCACTGAGAGGGAGAGCTGTATAATGGTATAGGGGCTTAGCAGTAGGTTCAATTGCAACTTGAGATGAATTTGGAGACAAGTTGCACAAGCATTTTCAAGACAAGTCTAATAACTTGTCTCTATTAGAACAATTTACCATGATCAAGAGGGCTCCACAAGAGCATATGAACGACTTCAACTTCAAATTCCAAAGAACCTGGGATAGAATCCCTATAGCAATGAGGCCACCTCCTGAATACACATTTTTATATATTTTTAGGGCTCTTAACAATGACATAGCTATTATGATACAATCAATGGGAGGGGTTTCTTTACCAGACACCTTTGAGATAGCCATTAGGGCTAAAACAACTTAATACAAGATGGTAAACTTGATCCCAGGCCACCAATTCCCCTATTCCCAAAGATTCATGCAAATATTCCCTTGCAAATACCTCCTTTCACACCTCTACCAGTTGTACCAACACTACCAGCTATTGTTCCAACTATTGATAAACAAGAAAGTGTTGCTTCTGGCTCATCACAGGAGTTGCAAGAGACCAAAAGTCTTTTACAGACTGTTGGTAACATGTTGGTGAACTTGGAAAAACAACAATCTTATTCTAGGCCTTATTAGCAGCAACAATTCTAAGGGAATAAACAACAGTATCAGAGCAATTATCAGGGTCGAAGACAGAATGTGAATACAAGGCCTTTTCAGACCTATTCTCCAACCCCTGTTAGTGCGACCAAGGAGCTGGTTCCTATCCAAAACAACTTAGCAGTAGACTATGAGTGGTGTTACCCTTGTAACCAACCTCATAATCAAGCCACTTGCTCAAATGGATTGATCAATCAGGCACTCTTGGTACAAAATGCTTCAAGTTCATAGTAGAGGGCATGCAATGATGCATCTCCACAACACCAGGACCAATTTAGCAATGATACAACCCTACTCAACTGGCAAGGTCAAGAGTTCTGTGGGTTGAATGAAGATAGTTCTCCAGTTGCAACTAACACCAAGGAAAATAAGAGAGATTTTGAGCTTGGTCAAGTGGTTGACATAGGAAAGACAACAACTATAGCACCATCTACATCTCGAATGGCTCCTGTTTGGCAAAGAAATCAGCAACTCCCAAACAAGAAGCAGCCACACCCGCAAGCTGATCATACTCGCATAAAGGTACATCCTAAATTAAATCTAATTGTACCTTATAATATCCTTAATAGTATGAGAAAAATGAATGTTACAATGTCCATGTGGGACTCATTATCCATCCTAGGTCAAAAGGATATGTTACAGTCAGCCCTGTCAAGTTTGAAAATGTCTGATGAATCTGAGCCCCCAATAGGTCAGGTGAGAGCTATGTTAACAAATAATTCTCAG
Organism: Sequoia sempervirens; assembly: GCA_007258455.2. NCBI lineage: Eukaryota > Viridiplantae > Streptophyta > Pinopsida > Cupressales > Cupressaceae > Sequoia > Sequoia sempervirens. The sequence continues at coordinate 607,854,624 of VDFB02281492.1, read as the reverse complement.
GGAAATGATCAACAGCCTTGCATAGAGACTAAAAAAGGAGTTAAATCACCTCCTTTCTACATGTCAGTTATTATTGGTGATAAGTTAGTTCATAACTATATGGTAGATAGTGGAGCCAGTAGCTCTGTGATGCAAAAATAGATTGTTGACAAACTTAGACTAAAATACCAGCCTTTAGAGAAGAGAGTGATCCAATTGGATGGTACTTCAGTTAATAATTTGGGTATTATCAAGGATTTAAATCTCACCCTCCATGCTTGTACAAATTTCTCAGTTCCTCAAGACATATGTGTCATAGACCTTCCACCTTTCTTTTCTTTGTGTTTATCTAGAGACTTTATAGCCAAGATAGGTGGTTATGTATCAGCTGATTGGTCACATATGTTATTTAGAACAAGATATGGAACCAAGGTTACCATTAAATCTGAAAGATTTGCTAAGGATCACATTGATCCATATTACCCAAGCCTCATTAATGTTGTTCCTACTGCTACAGACACAAATTGTGTCATTCTTTCTGAAAGTGAACTAGCTGCTGCTCAAGAACTCCAAACAAAAGTTGTTCCTGACATGTTGCTACATGAATGGGTAGTTGAAAATGTATTGGACAGTCCTAAGGACCTCATTCAAGATTTTGGTATGGGAAACTATGTCATCCTTGAGCCTGACACAAAGATTCCAAACCTAGAGAAAGATGCAGATCAGTTGTTGCAACCACCAAGTGGACTTTGGGAGATGATCTTTGATGGTTCCAGAAGTAAGAATGGAGCAGGAGGAGGTGCAATGTTGATTTATCCACAAGGTGATAGGTACTACTCTGCATTTTGTTTTGCTTTTGCATGCTCCAATAACACTACTAAATATGAGGGCCTTGTTCAAGGTCTAGAGTGGGCAAGGAAGAGAGGAATAACTAGCCTGAAAGTCTATGGGGACAGTGAATTAATTGTTAATCAAGTAAGGAGCTTGAATGTTGCTAAAAATGATATGTTAAAGTCTTATAGAAATAGAGTGTGGGACATGCTCGAAGATCTTGATGCCTTTAACTTAGTGTCTATTCCAAGAAATCAGAACAAGCATGCTAACAGGTTTGCAGCCACTGGATCATGGTTTGATATTCCAAATGACATTAGAAAAGAGAAAGTGTAGCAGTATGTGAAGGTTGTAGTCAGACCATCAATTCCTGACAACAACATTCACTGGAAATTTTTTAACAGTGATGAACAAATTCTTTCCTTTTTGCTCAAAGAAGATCAGTTCTCCATGGTGAACCAAGCAAAACGTAAGTAGTAGTATGGTGATCAATTCATCCATTTGAGGACAAATAAGTTGCCCAAAGGCCTTGTTACCTTAGAGTCAATTTTCAGCATTGATGATAAACTTAAAAAAGGTAAAGTTGGCTTGCAAATTAAAGAAGAACATTATGAAGAACTGGAGATTTTCAAAGGTAAACTTCTTAAGATAGGAAAAATTTGTTCACATGAAGATAAACAAGCTTTTGTTGCTTTCTGTTAAGAATTTTATGATGTCTTTGCTTGGGAATACTCAGATTTGAAAGGGTATGATCCCCATATTGCTTAGCACACAATTGAGTTAGAAATTGATGCTAATCCAGTAAGATAGAAACAAAGGCCCTTGAATCCTAAACTTGATCCCCTAATGATTAAAGAGCTGACTAAACTAGTTGAGGAGGTATTGTCTTTCCTATCAAACACACTTCATGGGTTTCTAACCTTGTACCAGTTAGGAAGAAAAGTGGTGAATTAAGACTTTGTGTAGACTTTAGGGATCTTAACTAAGCATCTTTGAAAGACCACTACCCGTTGCCCTCCATGGAATGAATCTTGCAAGAGGTTGTTGGTTCTAAAAGATTTTCCTTATTAGATGGTTTTTCAGGGTATAATCAGGTACTGGTTAAAGAAGAAGATTAGTTTAAAACTGCTTTTACAACTAAGTGGGGCACCATGGCATACAAAATAATGCCTTTTGGTTTATCTAATGTTGGTGCCATGTTTCAGAGGGCCATGGATATGGAATTTCAAAGTTTGATCAACAAGATTATGTTAATTTATTTAGATGAAATTACAGTATATTCTAAGAATGTTGATGAACATGTGTCACATCTTAGGCAAGTTTTTGAAAAATGCAGAGAGTTTGGTATCTCTCTCAATCGAAAAAAGAGTATCTTTTTTGTTCATGAAGGGAAATTACTAGGACACATAGTGTCAAAGCAAGGAATTACTATTGATCTTGAGAGAGTCAAAGTCATACTTGACTTGCCGCTACCTAATCACAAGAAGGGTCTACAGAGCTTTCTCGGCCAGATCAACTTTCTAAGAAGATTCATCCTTGATGTTGCAAACCTATTACAACCTTTAACAGCTATGTTAAAGAAAAATACAGTTTTTAGTTGGACAAAAGATGCCAAGAATAGTTTTGAAAAGGTCAAGGAGGCCTTAGCAGCAACTCCTACATTGGTAAATCCCAATTTTTCTAAAGAATTTTATCTATGTGCTTATGGTAGCACAAGTAATAATTCTGCAATATTGGTTCAAAAAAATGAAGAGAATTTAGAACAACCAATAGCCTTTTTCAGTCAAGGTTTGGTTGATTATGAAAAAAATAATCCTTTGTAGAAAGGCATGTTCTTGCTGTGATCAAAAGCCTGAAGAAATTCAAGCCTTTGATCTCTCATAATAAAATTCATGTCATGGTGGTACACTCAAGCATGAAGGAATTTTTATTGAATAAAGATATGAATGAAAAAAGAGCAAGGTGGATCACTAGGGTCATGGAGTATGATGTAGATATTAAGATCACCAAATTGGTTAGAGGCAAGGGTCTTTGTGAACAACTTGCTACTGGGTCAAGCAATGAAAGTGAACTAGAAAAGGATGTTATTCTTGCTAATACAAATAAGTTTCATAATGCTTGAGACAATGTGCCTGTGGGGATAACTAATTGGGTTCAAGACATGACCCAATTTTTACAAACTAGTGAGTGCCCACCAGGTTTGAACAGAGCCAAAATGAGATACTTCAGACTGCAATCCATACCATATACATTGATGGGCAATGTTCTTTTCAAAAAAGATCTGAATGGTGTCCTATTAAGATGAATTCAAAGTGATCAAATTGAAAAATTACTTCGTGAGTTTCATGATGGAGCTGTAGGAGGTCACTTTGCTCCCAGAACTTCTGCATGGAAAATCATGAGAGCTGGTTACTACTAGCCTAGCTTGTTCAAAGATGCATATTCCTAGTCAAGAAAGTGTATCAAATGCGCTCTATTTTCAGAAAAGGAAAAACTGCCTGCTATGCCTCTATATCCAATTCAAGTGGAGCAACCGTTCATGAGATGGGGCATTGATTTCATTAGACCAATAAATCCACCTTACAGTACTGGTCACAAGTGGGTGCTCACAACTATAGACTATTTCACAAGGTGGACAAAAGCAATAGCTTTGAAAGAAGCAAAAGAGTCTTCAATTTTGAGCTTCTATGAGGATATAGTCACCAAATTTGGAGTTCCTGACTCCATCATATCTGATAATGCTCTTGCATTTATGGGTCTAAGAGTAACTGATTGGGCTATTAAACATGGCATTTATTTAAATACATCCTCAAATTATTACCCTCAGGGTAATGGTTTAGCTGAAAGCACAAATAAGAATCTCATCAGGATCATTAAAAGAACCATAGAGGATAATCAAAGGACCTGGCACATCAGTTTAAAGAATGCACTTTGGGTAGACAGAGTGACCCCTAAGAGGTCTATTGGTAATTCTCCATATACGTTGGTCTATGGCAAAGAGGCAAGATTACCCCTATATGTGGAACTTCCAGCTCTAGACATTGTTCACCAGTTGGAGATGGTTGAGGATTAGGACCCGATGTCTGTAAGGTATGCAGAGCTCATGGAGCTCGAAGAATCAAGGGACAAAGCAATGAAAACTTTGGAGTATCATTAGCTCCAAATAAAGAACACATTTGAAAAAAGGGCTAAAACAAAGTCTTTTAAGAAGGGAGATATCATGTTTAGGTGGGACATCCTCAAAAGCAGGCCTGGCCATCACACTAAGTTTGAAAATATGTGGACCGGTCCATTTATTGTCACAGACTGCAAGGAACACAATACTTATCAACTAGCTACAAAAGGAGGGGAAGTACTTCCTATCCTAGTCAATGGGATACACCTTAAGCCCTATTTTCAAGTCTGATGGAGTTCCTCTTTTGTATATATTAGTTAAGTGTCATGTTTCCAATAAGTGCTTTCACACCATCGCTCATTTTTTTTGTTTTTCTCCTTTCCCTGGGTGCCCTTTAGCACAGTAAATAGTTCTTTTCCTTTTCTCCTATTTTGTCATTTTGGTAGGATGTTGTGTTCTATGGTCCTCATGCGAGTTATAACCATGTGCAAGGCTGATGTTTTTATTTGTTTTATGAGCCTTCTAGTCAATCCACACCCAATAGATAAGTTGTAGCTACTGGTTCTCATGTTTAGCAGGAAAACATCCTGCAAAGGTTGCTAGAATTGTTGCCTATATTTTCACCTATAATTTCAATCAGGTAGGATAATCATATGTTAGATATTTGAGAGGCCAATGGAACATTCACAAGAAGGCAAGGATCCTACATCTATTGCTAGGTCATAGGGAACACAGTGGGAAGGCCTGCTCTAGGAAGGTTCGGCATGAAATCATCTAAGGAGAATGTCAGTAGGACCTTCCTGAGGTCTTACCGACTAGTAGGGGTTCCATCAAGTTTGAGTGCTTCAAACAATGGTAAGCTTTTAGTGTGAGTTGGCAATCAGAGAGAAGTCTCGGTGACCCGTAAAGTTTCACCGACAATCGCTAGGTTGATGCACTATCGGCATGGGGAGCAAACATCGAAGAAGGGTCTCCCCAACTCATCATGTCTTGTAGACATAAGAGCTAGGAAAAGGGCAAGGGGATTGGCAGGAGGTCTCAACAAGTGGAGATGGTCTTGTCGAAGGAAGAAAGGAAGGTCTCGATGTCTTTGCCTTCAGCAGGAGTCTCACCGGCAATGAAAATCTTCACCGAGAAAATTTGGCTTTGGTATAGTTTCTAGCTGGTGCTCTGAGGTCTTATTGATTATGAAAGGTCTCCTCGACTATCACTCTTGAAGCCGCGTTAGAAAGGAGGCAAGCTTCAGAATAAGGTCATACCGAAATGTGAGTGTCTTAGCGATTGGAAAATGAGCTTGTCGAAGGAAAAAGCGTTCAAATATGATCTCAGTGACCCATTAAAGTCTCATCGATAAGAAGGCCTTCAGTATAGCATTCCAAATCAGAGAGAAGTCTCCCAGACTTGGTGATGTCTTGGTGATAAGTGAATGACTTGGCAGAGGATGGATTCTTCAGCTTAGGTGGGTGCCTTTGGCAGGATGTCTTCCTGAATGAGTGTGGTCTCAGCAATAGAAGTGGGTACCAGTGCAACATTTGATCCTCACTATGGTGTCTTTCTGACTTGATGATGTCTTGGCAAAAGGAATATGGAGCTTAGTAAGGTAAAATTCATTCAGGGAGACACTAATGCTCTCTTGCTGACAGATGAAATGAGGTCTCGCCAAGCTAAAGTGCCTTCGGCACAACCTCTTGCGACCACATGATGTCTCACCGACCAAAAAGTAAAGACCTCAAAAGAGCTTGACATTGGCATAAGGTCTTGCCGATATAAGGGTGTCTGGCTAAAAGAAGGAAAGGAGCTCAGCAGGATGACTTCTAGAGACATCGGCAAAGGTCTCCCCGACATGAATTTCATCGATGTAGCGCCTGACTACTAGAGTGATGTCTTACCAACATCATGTGGTCTCAGCGCTAGGGGAGAAATTAGTATGACTTTGTGAGCTTGAAAGAACTCTCATCAACTATCACATGCTATGCCGATGGATTTAGAGGACATAATCACATCGGTGAGACACTTTCAGTGTCTCACCGAGATGCGATTCTTTTCAAAAGAGTTTTGACCACCTACAGAGCCTTCGTGGAATACGCTCGACTAACCAAGAGGAGCTGAGGTGAACCGTGGTAGTTTGATCAGAATGAAGAATTTCAATAGGATGAATGCAATGTGTATCTATTCTCAGCTCAGAGCATTCAAGGCATTTAGCTGAGGAGGTTGAGGTTCAAATAGGACACGATGCCAGGAAGTGAAGGCGGTAGCTGTGAAATATCTAAAGAAGGCTTCTCCGAGAAATGTTTCTTCACTGACATAGGCAACAAGATGGACATGCAGCACGCAACATTAAATTCAGTCAAAATATCTAAGGAAATATCTACTCCGAGGACTGATATTTTGTAAGCCCTAAAGGGCCGACACAGTTTGATATATAAGGAATTTTTTTCCTTTTTGTAAGGAGTTCAGATTATACACTTTGAAGAGTTAGTGATTTTTTGTAAATCCTTCCTTAACTAATGTATGTTTTGTAACTCATCTAGAATTTGGAATACAACATAGAGTTTACCTTGGAAGCTAGTGTTCATGTTTGTACTATTCTCATTTTTGTATCTTTCTTTTGATTATGCAAGTCTTTAACTATGTTTTATAATTCTGCACTTATATCTTAAAGTTGTGAAATTAATATTTCCTTCTTGAGATATGTATGTAGGTCGAACCTATTAAGATTGATGCATAAGTCTAAAATAAGTTGTGTTGAGCATGTGAAACATTTGCAATTAGGTTTCCCAGTGTATGTCCATCCTATTTTCTTTTCATAATTCCTCATTATTTCGATGTATCACCTTAGATTTTAATCTTTGTCTTATGTATTCCTTCTTCCTTTTTCCCCACAAGAATTAGTAGTTAGGTGACACTAAAGGAAGTTGGCCTTCTCTAGAGGTTCACTCCAATCTCAGGTGACCCATAGCCTTGGAGTGATCCAATATTTCACCAAAAAACTTAGTTTTACAACTTTTCATAGGGTGCATTTCTAGGTGACAACATTTACAAACAAGAAATATGTTTATTCTAAAACTCAACCACTCAATTGTGGGAGTGTAATCAAGTATAAATTGCAGCAATAAAATGAAATAGTCATTAGTACTACTAACTAGCTTTACAATGAGTAGAAATAGCTGCAAATAAGAGAGATAACCTTACAGAATGTTTTTTATCCACACTAACAGTAAACCATCTAGGAGTTATAATGATGTGAATTAATTACAAGAAAATGCAACAAATTAAAGAACTAAAACAATACTACTACTTTTAGTTTTACAATGAAAAATAATTGCAATTTTTAAGTGTTTTTACCATCATTACAATATACGATTAAATGATGGTTTCTTCAATGAAAAACCTCTCAAATAATGATGCTAGAAGCCAAAATAAGAAAACTATAACAATCTGATATATAAATCTACAATCTGGAAATGTCTATCAACAATTACAAAAACCAAACAAATGCTCACAACTTTATCAATATACCTCTGCATTGATTGAAACGAAATGCAATGGCTCTCTAGAAGGTTGGCACCCCAATTGCAATGAATAACCAACATCAAAACTATACTATTAATTTGGCATGAATTGCAATGTGCTCTTAAAAGGTACAACTTGCTTGCAAGGCGATTTTGCTTGGAAAAATCATACACATCAAAATAAAATATGATATTCTCCAAGATTAGTAACCATGTGCTTAGAAAGAAAGAGAGTCAATACCCATAACCAAAATAAATTCATATCAAAAGCTGCAAATGAAAATCTACTTTAGCTGTGTAACAACCAGTGAGTACAAAACTAATAAAAATCACCAATTCCTTCACTTTGATGCTCAATATGCACTTCTGAATGAAGAAAACTCCAAATAGACCATCTAGGGAACCATAGTTTCAGGCCCGAAGAATGGAGTAAATTTGCTAAGCTTTCCCTTTAGCTAGATTTTGGATTTCAAACCAACAGCATAACTTTACAATATTTTTCCAAAGAAATGAATGAAAATGGCCTACTTTTATAGAATTGAAGAATACTATTCGCTCTTCAACTTCCCTCTTTTTTCCCTCCAAAAGGGATTCCCATTTCACTTTTTTGAAATAATTTAATTTTGAAAAAAACTTTATTTCTCCTCAATATAGTGTCCCACTTCAAGGCATTAAATAACTCTAGAAAATATTAAATATTTACTTCTTTGAGCATCCCCCTTTCATGCCCACCTTTTAAAACAGCTTTAATTTAATGCACTAGGCCAAGGGGTCAACTTGAAATTAAAACATTAATGCCTTCAAATATACTATTTCTCAAAAAATTACTCTTCTAAAGCCAAAACTAGAATACCTAATTGCTCCAAAAAAAGAACTCAATAAAGTGTTGCCAACTAGACCACTACCAAAATTAGACTTACTAAAAATAGCCAATGCCAAAAATTGTAAGTTCGCCTCAAAACCAACAAAAAGCTGAACTGAGCTAGAAGCAAGACTTACTAAAAGTGGAAACCCTAAATTTGCACATCTGAGTAGCCTATAGATTTCTAGAAATAGGCTAAATCCAAATGAAGAGCATAGGGCTAAATTGGGGACATTACAGTCTGCCCTTCCCAAAATTTCTTTTCCTCAAGCAATGCCACTAAAATCCAAATTGATCCCATCAAAACAAATAGGATCACAGGGTTCCATGTCCATCTTTGAAAGGTCTCACCGTGTTGAAGTTGCTCCACTCTGATCATCCAGTTAAAACTCTTCTTCCAATTCTGCTCTAACCTCCCCTATAACTTCAAGAAGTTACCATTCATGAAATTCAAATTGATAAGCTAGGAAGGATTGAAGTTAGAATCAAACAACATCTCATGCCCAAAAGTATTTGAGGAATTATCATCTTCATTGTCAATGTTGATCACCATTCTGAGAACAAAGAAGATTAATCTAAACAACTCAAAATTATTCTCATCAGCATCACTCCTCAAAGCATCAAACCAAATCAAAACAACAAATGTGACTCCATCACATCCATTTGCAAAGGAGCAAACAACTCTTTGCATGGTCATAACATCCACATCACCAAAACTCCTCAAGGATGTATAATGCCTCATTTGAGTAACTTCATCATAATTAGGAAAGCTTCTAAATATTTTCACCAATCTTCCCCAAAGAGTCCCAAAAAGTTTAACCAAATCAATCAAAGGTTCACTTCCTCTAACACTAGTGCTAGAGATTGAACAAAGATGATCACTATTTGAACACCATCCAAAAATAACAATGAAACATCATTTCCCACTTTAGAGGCCATAAAACCTCACTAAAAAGAGAGTGTGGAGAGAAAAAATGAGTGTATCAGCTACCCAAGAAGTTTGAAATAAACCAATTAAAGTCTAATTTTAGGAAAACCAGCATACAAAGAAATCAACAATTGCTGCAACTTTGGAGTTCAGTGCCCACATTATGACAACTGTTCATGCCCAAGGTTGGAATCATTCCCTCAAGAAACTCCAACCCATCATTAAACCATCTTTTGTTCTAATAATCTCTCCAATCCACCAATAGATGTGCCATAGGAACCATCAAATGATTTGAAAAAATGGGGGCAACATCAAAGACTCTAAAAATTGAATCCTTATCTCTCCAAAGATTCCTCTTTCTACTTGTAATAATCTCCATCAAGCCATGTTGAGGATTCCAAACATGAATTCCCAACCAACAACAAACTCCAACATATTATGAAGAATTCCCAACTTATCTCCAAGAGCTATAGTGAAAGACTCGTGCACACCAAACCATATAACCATTTGCAACCATTAATGCATAGTTTAAACAATTCATGACCATAATTTTAGAATAATGAATAATAAAAAATGCACCATCTAGAATCCAAAGAGCCAAGTCTAAAAATTCTCCCACAAATTGTTGTATATTTCTAAAATCTGACCAAATCAACCAACTTTAGATAGGTGGTACTCTTCCATTGGTTACTATTGAGTGAAGACCGGCAAGTTCAAACTTGGACACCATTAAATTCTCATTTACTAACCATTCCCAAAGAGTAATGCTAGACATATAGAGTGGATCTATCAACATTATCTCATGCTTAACTATAAAATCATGCATATCATAAACATAAAAGTTCTTACCAATGCCATCCACATAGAAATTGTCAACCACCTTATAATTTAACAAATCATGTGGAGCTAGAGGATTGTTGTACTCCAACATAGAATCATCATTTCCTTCATCCCTTTTGTTGGTTTCTTCTTGGAATTCAAGGTATTCTTCTTCATCTACTTTAGGATGCCCATCATTAGTTGATGATCCATAGAATGTAACATGATAAATACCACAAACATTACCAGTCACTTCATCTACCACATGGCTACAAGCTATTCCTTCTTGTGGAAAATCTTCTTCCCTACTCAAAAGTTCACACTGTTGATATACCTTCCAAATATCATCATCTTCATGAATCTCCTTAGTATTAAGCAAGGTTTCATAATTTTGGAGTTCATTTTAACCTTCAACTATTTTCTTGATCTCCATAATCCTTGTATTATCTTCTTGTTCCTCAAGGGTGGCTGCAATAGATGATTTATTTTATGTTTTCCATAATGAATGATGAGCTAAGGTAAGATCAAGGAAAAGCCTATCAACCTCTTTCTCCTTCTCTTGATATCCATCATAAGTCTCCTCTATTAAATTAATAGCATTATCTCTATTTGTGATTAAGTGAAAATAATCAAACTTAATGGATTCCAATACCTCTTTGATGATTTTCATCTTGGAAAGAGTGTCTCCATCCTTAACTCCATTCTGTCTCTCTTCAAACTGAAACTTCCAATAAATTTCTTCGATGAAATGGTATGTACTATCAAATCTTGATAATACCTTAACAATTTCCTCTTCTGAAACCAATAAGTTATCCTTCAAAACTTGCAGCTCTTAAGGCCCTTGATCATAATCAACAAAGAGGATTTTCTCTTCGAACATCAACATTTCTAATTTTCTTTCATTGGCAAGATTTTCAAAATCAGCTTCTTTACTAACCTCTTCACTACATAACTCCTAAATAGAAGGCCTATCAACAACTTCATCAAGAAAATTAGTATCTCTATCTTTACCTTTCAAGTTCTCATACTCTTCTTGTGTGTCAATATGAAAGGAAACCAAACCATTTTCTAATATTAAAAAATTCTTCTCTTCAACATAAGAATTCATGTTCTCATTAAGCTTTGATGCAACTTCTCCTCCAAAGATCACTTCATTGCTTGCAATGCAAACTGAACTTTCAAATTTATCAAGATAAAAGGGAAATGTATCCACCTCTAGTTCTTTATCATTTCTTGGTGACATCATGACCAGATTCCAAATGTGAAATGTTTGGTTGTGATGATCAATATGGAAAAAATCATCTTGCTCCTCTTAGATTGTTGACTCTTTGAATGAATCACTCCCCAATCCTCTTAAATTGAAATATTCATCTATAACTTTCTCCACAGATGTAGTTTGATAGTCAAACCCAATACTACCCAAGTCACTAGCATTGTATCTGATTGAAGAATCATCAAAGCTAGTTGCTTTGAATATTTTTTCATTCTTTTCTTCAATGAAATTATCTTGAATAGATGTGTTGCTGATTTTATCATTCTTGAACTCATCTAACTTACTCTAATATTTTGTGCAGAATAAGGAAGCATCATGTTCACATTCTCTCATGAACTATTTGAAAAATCTTCTGATGTCCATTGTGGCAACACTAATTTTTCTATTCTCCCCAATAGGATGGCAAGAACTTCTACTCTGATACCACTGAAATATGCCTACCAATTTTTTTCCAAGATTTACACACAAACCAACATCAAACCACTTATTAGCATTAGTTCCAAATAAAAATAAATATGGAAAGTAACTCTAACCAAGAATGTTCACCAAGATCCCAATGTGGGCAAGGTGATAGCATATGGTAAGAGGATCATTCGGTATAAATTGAACTGAAATTACAATTCATCTGTTGATGCAAGCATCCAAAAGCAACGGGAATACTCCACTTATTCAGGGGGTGAGATTATTACATTATTAAGGTGGAAATCCAACCATTAAATCCTCTCTTCCACTTATTTTGTGGGGGGAATTTACAAAAAAGAAAGATGTTTATTCTAAAACTCAACCACGCAATTGTGGGAGTGTAATCAAGTATAAATTGCAGAAATAAAATGAAATAGTCATTAATACTACTAACTAGATTTATAATGAATAGAAATAGCTGCAAATACGAGAGATAAGCTTCTAGAATGTTCTTTATCCACACTGGCAGTAAACCATCCAGGGGTTACAATGATGTGAATTAATTACAAGAAAATGCAACAAATTAAAGAACTAAAATAGTACTACTGTTTTCAGTTTTACAATGAAAAATAACTACAATTTTCAAATGTTTTTACCGTCATTACAATTTACAATTAAAGCATGGTTTCTTCAATGAAAAACCTCTCAAATAATGATGCTAGAAGCCAAAATCATAAAACCATAACAATCTGATATATAAATCTGCAATTTGAAAATGTCTATCAGTAATTAGAAAAACCAAACAAATGCTCACAACTTTATCAATATACCTCCGAATTGATTGAAATGAAATGTAATGGCTCTCTAGAAGGTTGGAACCCCAATTGAAATGAATAACCAACATCAAAACTCTACTATTAATTTGGCTTGAATTCTGATGTGCTCTTGAAAGGTATGACCTACCTGCAAGGGCGATTTTGCTTAGAAAAATCATACACATCAAAATAAAATCTGATATTTTCCAAGATTGGCCGCCATGTTCTTATAAAGAAAGAGAGTCAATACCCATAACCAAAATAAATTCATATCAAAAGCTGCAAATGAAAATCTACTTTAGCTGTGTAACAATTAGCAAGTAAAAAACTCATAAAAATCACCAATTCCTTCACTTTGATGGTCAATATGCACTTTTGAATGAAGCACACTCCCAATAGACCATCTAGGGAGCCATAGTTTTAGGCCCAAAGAATGGAGTAAATTTGCTAAGCTTTCCCTTAGCCAGATTCTGGATTTCAAACCAGTAGGATAACTTTACAATATTTTTCCAAACATAAGAAATGAATGACAATGGCCTGCTTTTATACAATTGAAGATGACTATTCACTTTTCAGCTTCCATCTTTTTTCCCTCCAAAAGGGATGCCCATTTCACTTTTTGAAATAATTTAAGTTTGAAAAACACTTTATTTCTCCTCAATATGGCATCCCACTTCAAGGCATTAAATAACTTTAGAAAATATTAAATATTTACTTCCTGAAGTGTCACCCCTTCATGTCCACCTTTTAAAACAACTTTAATTTAATTCACTAGGCCAAGGGATCAACTTAAAATTAAAAAATTAATGCCTTGAAATATACTTATTCTCAAAAAGTTACTCTTCTAAAGCCAAAACTAGAATAATCAATTGCTCCAACAAAAGAACTCACTAAAGTGCTACCAACTAGACCACTGCCAAAATTAGACTTACTAAAAATAGCCAATGCCAATATAGTAAGTTCACCTCAAAGCCAACAAAAAGTTGAACTGACCTAGAAGCAAGACTTACTAAAAGTGGAAACCCTAAATTTGTACATCTTAGTAGCCTATGAATTTTTGGAAATAGGCTAAATCCAAATGAAGAGCATAGGGCTAAATTGGGGATATTACAGAATAGCCAAGCCTCCTTATGATTCTGCTCATCGAAAAAGTGATATTCATGCCCTCTTATCATCAAAATGAATTTGACCCACATTACAAAATAGGGCAACCTCCTTGATGGACCCCACAAATTGACCAAAGTTGAAGGTGGTTCAGGACAAGTGGACTATCTTGCCCTGATTGTCATCCCTCCCATAGTCACTCTAAAATATCTATCATCCAATGGAAGTTTGATCCCTTGGAGAAAAATTTCCAAAACTCCCTCCTATAAAGTGTTAATGTTGATTTGAAAGATATGTTAAGATTCTTAAATGAGTTATCCAATCTAACCTCATTTTGCAAGATTTTGGTTAACTTTCTTGTGATTTCATGTGTTGAATGTGCTTACCTCTCTATCACTCGCAAGATTTATGGAATCAAGTACAGGACCCTTGGAGGTGACCATGGAGAAGGAAAAGGGAAAGAAAATAGCAAAGGAACCCCGTGGAAAAGACGACAAAGATAATATGAAGTATACATTCCAGGGGGAACCTCTCAACTCCAAGGTCACCTTAGCTTGGAAGTCTTGGACACAAACATTAGACACATAGAAAATGATGAATTTAAGCAAAGGGTCTAAACCAACCCTATGATAGAGAGTACAAGAAACATTAGAAGTAGTGGATTAGATAAAGTTATCAGGTTTCCACCAATTCTCATTGCTCCTGAGCTCGCAATGGCAATTAGGGAAGCATTCCAACCAAAGACTATGACAATCATAGGTAGAGATAAAAACATTCTAGCTGATTTATCAGCCAATTCAATAGGGAAAGCTCTTCACATCCCTACCTTTGGAGAAATGGAAGAAGCTACCATAAACGATGCCAAGGAAACATGGGATGGAGATCCACTTGAATGTAAAAGGATAATCAATCATTATTGGTTGAAAGAAAAGAGGGGTAGTGTTGCTAAGGTGCCCCAGGAACTCTATCACAGTGACTTATATAAGGATTAACATGATTTGGTAACCTTATTAAGTAGATTCATGGGCCTCCCAACTACAGTCTATTTTCAAGAATGGATGTTTTACTTTGTGGAGGAGATCCTTAGAGGCAAGACCAAGTTTTATTGGGTAGGAATCATAAGAAATTGCATGAACAAACAATTTGATCCTATCAAGAAGACTTCAAGGTTTTACATGACCTCCTACCTTGTCTATTTGTTGGAAAACAAGACATAATACAGGGTCTTGTTTATGGATTTCGATAAAAAAAACCTAGAAGAGAGTTTAAGGTTTATTATAGACACACTCAGGTCCAATTCAAAAACTTCAAGAGGGATTATTGTAGGGTTAACACTTTTTTCATAGGTCACATCATCAAATTTCTTGGGGGTGACTTTGAGAGAAGAGTCTCCCCAAATGTGAATGCTTTCCTCAAACAATTTTCCTTCTTATTCATTCAGTTTCCAAAGTTTACATACATCCAAGTTGAAGGTTTCTTGAAGAAACTATACAAGTTTCCAGATACCCCAATGACTGGATAATATTGTTAGAAATCTCTTGGAAAATGTGGCATGTACATGCCCTCTTGAGTAGCAAGGATAAGGTTGAGATTCCTTATCCCCTCTCCTTCGGCCAAGGGCCATACAAACTAAACACATCTCAATGTGCTGACAACTCAGATAAAGAGCTCATGGAGTACAACTTGAGGTTCCACACTATCCAATAAGGAGTGTACCATTATGGTAAACTAAAGAAGATGGTCATGACCGAATATGCTCATTTACAGTGTTGAAATTTTTTGTGCCAATTACAAAGATGATAATGAATTGTGAATGAGGCACTATATGTGCATGTCTACATATTTTGTGAAGAGGGTCAACCTATTCCCAGTGTTGTACCAAGTGGTAGAGGATGAAAACATAGTGATGGATCCTTAGTACAATGTAGTTGCCAAATAGCCACTACCACTGATTGACTAGAATGAGCAACAGGTTGACAACCTCAATATTCTGACAAAGACCATTGAGGCTAGAATGAAGCAATGGATTGATAGGAAACTTTCCCAATTGAAGTAGCAAGGGGTCACCTTGACCTATGAGGAGCTTGAGGAAGAGCCTACAAGTGAAATTGATAGTGGAATGGCTACTACCGCTATGAAAGAAGCTTCCCAATGTCTTATAGTCACTAGATTGAGAAAGAGAAAAAAGGTGGTTAAAAAGAAGTCCAAACCCTAAGTCTACTCAAGAAAAGCTTCGAAGGGTGAATCCTCCAAGAGACCAAAGAAATTGAGAGGTCTTGACACCATTCAGGAGGACCCTCTTCATGAAGGAGAGGAAGTGGAAGCTAAGCAACCAAAGTCTCCACTTGCTGCCTCCACTCTTGCAACTGCTACCACTGATGTTTCTACCACTATCCCTCCACCTACTTCTCAAGCGATGGTTAGTATTTCCTCTCCTATAATGGAAATCTCCATTCACCTTACCTCTACTCCACTAATGGCCCAAGTAATGATAATTGACTCTTCTTCCACCACCACTTCTCTTCTCTCCTCTGCCTTCATGTCTCTGACAACATCACTTCCCTTGGCAACAACAATGATGCCAATGCCTATTCTCTCACCTCCAGAGGAATTCTCCCAACATATGCAGAACATTCTTGTAGAGCTCTCAAGAGTGCTAATGAACCCAACTATTTAGGTTGCCTTGGCATAGACTCTTGATAATATTCCCATCTCCACGCCTCTAACTAAACCACTAGAAATGAAAGCCACAATGGAAGTATCTAAGGAGTTGGAGAGACAAGAAAGGGAGGCTTAAAAAGGGATAGAAGAGGAAGCAAATGATTACCATGATGACCCTGAATTCCAACACCTGCCAATTGATGAGGTGGTGCATGAAGGTGAAGAAACATAATCCTCTAAGGGAGATGAAGAAGATGCTAGAACCAAATATATTGTGGATACTTTTGATGCAAACCTTAAGGAGGAGTTAGCTCAATAGTTAAAGAATGATGGAGAGGAAGACGAAATTCAGCCTTCCAATGAAGAAATGGAATCAAGTGAAAAAATGGAGGAGGACACATAACCTCCAACTGGGGAGCATGATAAAAGCCCCAAGCAAGATGAAGAAATGCCTCTCTTGGAGGGGAAAGAAGAGAAACAAAAAGAAGAAATAGGAAGTGCCACCTCAATGGGAGGAAGAGGAAAAGAAAGAAGAAGATAAACACTGAGAAGAGGGTGAAACTCACAAAAGCCTAGAGACAGACCAGCCCAAAGGACATGAGCATGATGAAGACAAAGGAAATAAAACTAATGAAGGGGAGGAAAACCCCAAAGAGCATGTAGCCACTAATCACCCAAAAAGGGAAGTTGTGTTCATTCATGATTATGATGAAGAAGAAGGAGAAAGCACCAAAAAAGAGACTCCAAGTAGTAAAGTGATGGATATTAAACTCACCCATGAAGAAGAGTGTAATCATGAGTCACCAAAGGGAGGATCTCAGATACCTGAGTGGCTTGAGAAATAATTGGAAAAGAAAAATCTGGCCCCAAGGGATCCAAAAGCAAGGATAAAGGCCATCTTGGCCCAATCCCAGGTCAGCACAAAGAAAGAGAAGAATCCTAAGATTATATCTCATTTGAAAATGGATGCCTCCAAGTCTAGAACCATGCAAGTAGCCACTCCCGTTGTAGGAGGAGAGGGGGTGAGCTATAATATTTCCACTCTAGATCTTGGGATAGCCACATGAGAGAAGAAGATTGACCATCTCGACAGGTCCCTCACCACTATTGTGCATCAAATGCATAAGGATAAGATTTCCAAGGAGGAACTAAAGGTGCAGGTGGCTAATCTGACAACATATATTCAACAATGGTCATAAGTAGAAGAGCTCCCCACCACATCCTCAACACCACGACTATTACTATCCAAGGAAAAAATTTGCAAGCTTGAGAAAAAGAATTGGACAAAAGCCACTAAGGATTGATTCCAAAAGGTCCTCTACAATGGTGGTATGGGCCTAAGGCATGCAATCAAGATAAAAAATAAGTTCCTAGAAGTACTAAAGGTACTTGAAGGTATAAGGAATTTTTGCACTGACTTCCCCAATTTGTACAAGACCACATATCCCAAACTTGAGGCCATCCTCAAGATATCAAATTGATTCTAGGAAAAGGAGCTTCAATTGGTGAAGGATGACCACTGACTCATGGAAACGTGGAAGTTGGGACTGGATCATTGGAGGAAGGTGTTGCAATAAGTGTTTCATGAGGTGGAAATGGATATTAATTGGGCTAAGGAAGTATGTGTAGATTGTGTAAAGTATTTGAAGTTGCTAATAGATCTTGATATGCCTACTAGTGAGCTAGATGCAAAGAAGCTATAGCCATATTTCCAAAAGAAGTTGGAAAACAAAATTGTGGACACATTAACAGAAGATTTCATGGGATTTCCTGCACGATCCTTCTCTTAGTCTAAGCAAGTAGTGAAGAACATGTAAAATATGATAAGGACTGAGATACCCTCACCAACAAATCAAGAAGGTTGAATTTCCAAGTGCTCCAATCATATATGTTGGAATGGCGCAAATTCGAGGCGATGATCCTAAAGCTCATTAAATATGCCACTATCAAGAAAAGTGAAGGCAATCTACTAATTGATGATGATTTCCTCACTATGTAGTTGTAGCAAAAGGGGAAATCAGCAAAAGACAAAGTTGCTACAATGTTGCCACATGAGGACAAAATAGGGAAAAGAATATAATTTAAAATTGAAATATATTTGGAGGTAGGTGGAACCCTAGTTTGTAGTGAATATTGTCCACACAATGTAAATCAATCTTGGACATTCATTTTTCCTTTGGAACACTATAAATAGCATGTCTCCTCTCATTTTGAAGAGAGAGTTGAGTTGTAAAGGAATGCTACAAAAATTATAATAGAAGTTCATTGGATTTTGGTGGAATCTTGAGTTTCTATTGCATGTTACATGGTTCTTCTCCCAAGTTGGTTGATTTGAGTAGATTTACCTTGTTTTTATACATGTTTTAGTTTGCTTTAGTAAGAATAGTTAATTTTGTTCATTTATTTTGAAGCATTTTGTTGTGTTGATGCCTTCATGGTCCATACTTTTGGTTGTTTGTTGATGACATACAACTATGTAAAGTTAGTCTAGACTTAGGTTAAAAGCTGCTCTAAATTTCTATTTTTTGTTAATGCTTATGGTTAATGAATGGTGGAATATCTATAGTCCTTAGAAGCTTGCACAAATTTCATGATTATGTGATATAATTTGGTTAAGTGAAATTATATTTTAGGAAGGTTGTCCCTAGTAGAATCCTCCATGATCATTGTTCACTACCAAATTTTAGATTTAGGAATATTATTTCTTCCCCAACCTTTGCTATTTTTTTAATAACCCATGCTAAGGTTCATTGAACATTGTAAAGCCAAATCTCAAACTGAAATAGGAGTTTAGGACTATTGTTTGAACCTGCAACAACTATGCAACAACTGTGCATCAACTTCCCCATCTCAAGAACTCCACTTTAAGATCCAACTTCCCTCCAGCTTAACCTTGTAATTTTTCCTTGTGATTACCAACAAAATCACATTGAACCAACTAAGAAATTTCATGCATGTCATGATCTAACACCAAAATAAACCTTGGGGAGATTTTCAAAAAGTTGTTGTTGGAGATTTCCTTTCAAGAGAGGTAGTGTGCTTACGCACTGCATGTGTTTAGTGAGTGCATAAAACACCCATCAAAAAAATTGGTGCTAGAAGGAGGGCATCTAAGTTAAGTTGGATCGAGATGATTCACTCTCCCCTTAGAGGTCCCAAAGAATCTTAAGGTCTACTCCATACAAAGAATAATTTTAGGAGCTGTAGCCCCCTACAAGGGCAAGAAAGAATAAGAAAGAGAATGTTTCCTTTTCCTCCTCCATTCCATCCACTTCGACTTCACCTTCACCTCCTTTCTCCTTCCATTTTACCTATACATAGTAGACTTCCTTCACCTCCATCCATTCCATTCAATCATACCATGCTACTTTCCCACCTCTTGCTTCCCACAGTCGGGGTACTCCCTATTTCCCTACCCTCCAAGTCAAAGGTGCAGTCCTGACTACTACTGCCCCTGTGTAGCCCCAGGTTGCTATTCAACAACAAATACCACCTCCACCTCCCCTCATGGCTTGGATAGGGAAAAATCCTTCTCCATTGTACTTCAATTCCTACCATGAAATGCCTAAGAATCCAGAGAGATTTTTTTTGAATTTCAATCCTCGGGATATATAGAGGATAGCTAAAGAACACATCAAGATATTCCAAACAATGTTGAAAGAGATGCAGATTGATTAGGAGGATGTGTTGTGTATGATTTTCCCTTATTCAATGGGGGAAGAGACCTTCTATTAGTACATTAACTTTCTAGTAGGTTCCATCACATCTTTTGATTCGCTGATGAATGCCTTCCTGTAGAAGTACAAGATCTTAATCAACCCTTTAGAGATATATCAACAATTCATGATAGTCTATAAGGAAATTAATGAGCCCATCATCTCCTTTAATGATTGATTCCATTGAGACTAAATAAGGTTGTAGGCCCCATATGTGCTCAATGATGTTATTTCCTTGCTAGTCTATTATGCAACAATGGACAACCTCACTGTTGTATTGGTGAAGAGAATGTGACCAGCTCTGACCTGATTAGTTGACACTTATGTTGAGGTAGTTATCGCTAGTACTGACTTGGGTCAAAAAAAAATTGGTCCACTACCCTCCTTGGGGTAGACTTCCCATCCACTACAAATTTAGGGACTTACTCAAGCATTGCAACATTACACACCTCTAATGAATCAAGTATCACAACTACCTAAAGTTCCCCATCTCAGGCAACCCATAAACCAAGAACCCCTAGTGCTTCATTACTTGCAACCTTAGCAACCACAGGCACATCCAAAATAGCCACAAGTGCCCCTATACCTACAAGGTCCTAAATTATCACCTGCTCAACAAATTTAGCTAGTGGTATAGCCTGGCTTTCTTCAAAATGAGACATTGAAGCCAAGCAACACAAAGAAAGATTGGTTGGACGAGCTGATAGAGATGATCTAAAAGATGTCCAAAAAGATGACACATTTGAGAAATCAGAATATCCAACTACAAGCCTCTCAAAATAGCATTCAAGCTAACCTTAATTGAGATAACAGGGATAGTCATGATGCAAGTACCTCATTTAGGTAGAATTATGAATGAGGACAAAATTATAATTAAAATTTTGAAAGGAGACCCTTCCAAAGATAAAATAGGACATGGAATACTAGGCTGAATAATGGGGGTGTTCCCACTCCTCTTGACCAACCTGCCAATGTGGAAAAGGTAACTAGTGGAGTGCACCTCATCAAGGTTGCTTTATCTAGATGGTGCAAGATTCACAAGACTAATAGGCATTCCAAATTGGATTGCCCTAAGTTCCAAATAGCCACAAAGATCTTTCAAGTAGAGGTATAGAATGCTATTGAGAGCACAAACTATAGAGACATAGTTCCATTTGAGCCTTATGATTCCCTCTGCCTTGTTGTCAACTAGGCTTTATTCCCACAGAGTGAGAGCAATGAGCCCAAGATTAAGACCACCTCTGCCAAAAATGAAGAAGTACAAGAGGTAAGTAACAAAGAAGCTTTGTCTCAAATTTTTAGTTTGATAGATAATTCTCCCATATATGAAGAGGAGGTTCACAAAGATAAGTTCCAAATGTTTCACTAGAGAGAAACTCCATACTACTTAAGAAATCGACAAGCAGGAGGAACTTTCACCACTTCCACTCCACCCAATAACTTTAGCACCCCACTTGACCCTAATGTTAGTAATAACCCAAGCTATCCCCATGTGCCCAAAGAATACTTGAATAAAAAAGAATAGCCTAATCAAACCCAGAGTCAACTGGCTAGTTTATCAATAGGAAAATCCTTTGAGCCCAAAGCTAAGCAAATGGGGGAATACATCACTGAAGAATTTAAGAAAGTTAAGATCAGCTTGTCTACCTTTGAGTTGCTCAAAGTTCCTGCAGTTAGGTACACCTTTTTTAGGGTCATTAATGAAACCCCTTTCCTCTAACACAACATAAGAAATACTTTCCAAGCGAGTTACCTTTGAGGAGCCTTGATAGGAGTTCATCAACCAAGAGATCATAGGTAGGAAGAATGATGCCTCCACCAACCAACAAATTGGAAAACAACTTGCCAAAGAGTAAACCCCAATGAAAATTAAGGAAAAGTCAAATGAATACAAGGGTCAAGTGGTCCAAGCTGACATGTCTATGGGATTATTCCAAGGAAATTTTGAGA
This sequence comes from Sequoia sempervirens, assembly GCA_007258455.2. Classification (NCBI taxonomy): domain Eukaryota; kingdom Viridiplantae; phylum Streptophyta; class Pinopsida; order Cupressales; family Cupressaceae; genus Sequoia; species Sequoia sempervirens. The sequence continues at coordinate 607,832,657 of VDFB02281492.1, read as the reverse complement.
CACCCCCCTTTCCTCACCACAATTAGAATATTTGGGAAGAACTTGCACAATTTTCTAATTCACACAGGAGCATCAACCAATGTCATGCCTTTGGCTATACGTAAGGGCCTTGGAATTACCCCCATGCCTTCCTGAAGAAAAATGACTTAGTTGGAAAAAATTGAGGTGAATATCATTGGGGAGATCAATAGCATTTTAATGCAAATTCCTCCAGACCCAAGGGTACAACAGATAATTGACATCCCAGCTGCAGATATTCTCAACACCTATGGAATTATCTTAGGATGAGACTTCACTCATGCATTGAATGGGTATGCTACAACAAAATTTTCTTATATGTGGCTACCATGGAAAGGGTTGTCAAACCAAATTCGAATAGATTGAGAGACATGCATGAAGTTTATGATCACAAAATATAAAAACACTAATCAAGTGTTGTTTGCTAAAACTGAGTTGGAAAATTATTGCCCCTTTTCTTATCAGGAAGAAGCGTAGCCTCAAGAAGAAGAACTAGCTATAGAAGTCTTCCTGGTGTAATGTAGTCCTCTGACTAACTTGGCCTATATGCCTTAGAGTATAGAAATGTTAGTGGAATAAAAATATGAAGATCCTTATGAAGATGGTAATTTAGGATTGTTGGATAGTTTCTAACACTTCATGGAGAAATGTGTACAAGATCAACGCAGCATAGGGACAAGGATGGACTTCCAAGACCTTTTGCTACCAAGATGGTGCAAAATTCACAATGCTTCCCACTCTGAGTTTGAATTTTTCTTGTGCCAAATAGCAGTGGAACATGTCAAAGGACTAGTTACTCCTTAGAAGGAGATGCCTATAGGGAAACCTACCCAAAATCAAACTAAACCAATGCCTACTTCAGAGGTTATGGATGAAAGCACATAGCCAAAAGGGAATGAATGCATCATTGGCCCTGGTGTCAAAGAACCTTCCAAGTTCTAGATGTTACATTTTGATGGGTCCATGTCCAAGCAAGGAGCTAGAGCTAGGTTGGAACTCATCATCCCATCGATGCATTTAATATACATTTGATCCCGCATTCCTAGAATCATACTACCAATTCCTTGGCTCAAGAAACTAGCATGCTACATCCTCTATCTCTATCTAGTCTCAAAAGATTAACAGTTGAATAGACATCCACCCCATATGTACCTAAAAATTTCACTTATTTCTAGGTATTCAATGATGATAAACACATACTAGAGTTCATCACAAGTTATGATGTGTTTGTAACACAAATAATTAATGAAGTTGACCTAGAAGAAGTAAAACTTGACATAGAGGGAGTCATCAACCTCAAAACCAATACAATCCCTAGGGGCATGGTTTAGATTGAGTGCATATTTGACTTGGGTCAAATCGAAGATCAAGATCAACAAGTGAAGAAGGAATCCATAAGCAACCAGTGTGACACCCACAACCTTAGAACAACTGAGAAAGTCCAGAATGTGTTCATTGGAAAGGTGTATACTGCAAAATAAATGAAAGGAATTGTTGATGCCCTACAAAAGTATCATGATGTGGTAGCCTAGAGCTATGAATATTTGAAGACTTGTGATACCTCCATCACCCAAACCATCCCTCTCAAGCCTGATGTGCAACCATTTTGACAAAGACGATGCCCCATCAACACCTTGTTGGAACCTATCATCTATAAGGAAGTGCATAAACTACTTTTAGCTAGAATGGTCTTTCCAGTTAGGCACTTCGTGTGGGTGGCTAATTTGGTCCGAGTTAGGAAAAATAATAGAGAAATTAGATTATGCATGTATTTCCATAATCTAAACAAAGCTTTAGAGAAGGAAAACTATGTAGTACCTTCATTAGATGAGGTACTACAGATCATCAATGGTTTGCAGATGATGTCCTTCCTTGACGGGTACTTTGAGTACAATCAAGTCATGGTGTAGTATGAAGATTGCCACAAGATAGCATTCACCACCAAGTGGGTCACCTTTGCCAATAGAAGAATTCCATTTGGGATCATCAATGTCAGTGCCACTTTTGAGCATGCCATGGACATAGCCTTTAAAGATCTAATTGGAAAGTGTATAATCATCTACATGGATGATTTGGCCATGTTCTCAAAGAAGCGAAGTGATCATGTCTTTGAACTATGCAAAGTATTTCAGAGGTGTCAAGAATTTTAGGTTTCCCTTAACCAAAAGAAGTGAATTTTTGGGGTCACCAAGGGAAAGCTTCTTAGGCACATTATCTTAGAGTGGGGAATCTCCATAGACCCTAAGCACATCCAATCTCTGCTGAAAATTCAACTACCAAAAAGCAAGAAAGAAGTGAAACCTTTCTTTGGAAAGATCAATTTCATGAGGAAGTTCATTATAGGCTTTGTTGAAATCATCAATCCACTCAATGCCATGTTGAAACAAGATGCTAAGATTGAGTTGACCCCAGAAGCAAAACAATCCTTTGAAGAAATTAAGAAAGCTATTGTTGAGGCACCTATCATAGTCAGCCCAGACTACTTTAAGCCATTCTACATCTATTCATTTTCTTCAGACCACTTGTGTGCCACCATCCCGACTCAAAAGGACAATGATGGAAACAAGCACCCAATCACCTTTATGAGTGCTCCCTTGAAAGATGTTTAACTAAGATATCACAATGTGGAAAAGAAAGAATATGCTCTTGTCAGAGGAGTTAAGAAGTTCAAGCATTACATCTTGCACAATAAGGTGTTTTCCATTGTTCTTGACTTGACAATGGAGACACTACTCATGTAAAATGAGTTGGGAGAATGAAGAGCCAAGTGGGTTACATTGCTACAAGAATACAATATGGAAATTCAACCCACGAAATTAGTAAGAGGATAGGCACTCACTCGAATGATAGTTGAGATAGCAGCTGGAGAAGGACCTAAACTTACAGTACAACAATATCAGCTTGAAGATGTTTCCCCAAGGGAATGGTACAATGACATCAGTTACTATTTTTTGAACAAAAAATTCCCATCCTGCTCACAAGGAATTCAAAACCATGCTCTTCACCTAAAACGTAGTAGCTACATGCTATAGGGATCTATATTGTACAAGAGGAATCACGAAGGTGTCTATTTGAGATGCCCTTGGCAAAGAAGAAGCAAACCGGTTTTTGAAGGAATTTCATGAAAAATTCAGCACTGGTCATGGATCTAGTCCCTTGAATGCTCATTATATCTTATGAGCAGCATATTATTGGCTAATAGTTTTCAGGGATGCTCACAACTACGTTTGTACATGCCATCTCTGCTTGACTGCCACAACAAGAGAAAATAATGCTATTGTCCTGTTGCAACCAGTTTTGGAGGTGAGACCATTTGTGCAATGGGTTCTTTACTTTATTGATCCAATAAGCCTACCATCATCCGCAAGACATAGGTACATTCTAAATGCTTTTGATTATTGTACTAGATGGATAGAATCCATTGTGTGTAGGCAATGTACAATAGAGGTAGTTACAAATTTTCTTGAAAGTTTTATTTTGAATCATTTTGGTTGCCCATATGCATTAGTGTGTGATAATGGCCATGCATTTTCCTCACTTAAGTTCACTAGTTGGGCCTTTGATTATAGGATTTCCCTCAAATTCTCATCCAACTATTACCCTGAGGTAAATGGCCTATCATAGTCAACAAACAAAAACCTGATTACTATGATTAAAAAAATGCTTGACAAGAATCCTAAGGATCGGCATACCCAACTCTATTTTTTCCTTTGGGTAGATCACACATACCACAAGGCTACCCTTGGTGATTCCCCATTCCACCTCATTTATGGCCTAGAGCCTATATTCCCAATCCACAAAAAAATCCCCACCCTCTAGTTCATCAATGAATTTTATGAAGAGGGGGATCGTAGAGAAGCTCACTTGGCTGAGCTATTACACTTAGAAGAATTGTGTAACTGTGCTATTGAAAATTTCACCAAACATCAGGGCGTAGTCAAAATACTGTTCAATTGGCAAGCCAAAGTCAAGGCCTTCAGAATTGTTGATCTAGTCCTATGTTAGGACAAGGCCCATGAGAAGAAAGGGGGACATGAAAAATTTGACAAGCTCTGGCTTGACGCCTTTTAGATAGCTAAAATCCTTGGAGACAATGCTTTCTTCCTAAAGACCTTAACTAGTGAAGATGTCCCATTTCCTATCAATGGGAAACACCTAAAGCATTATTTTCAAGCCTGAGCTCTTTTCAAGTTTCTCCTATAAATACTTGTACATAGGTTAGTTTAGGCTGATTTTGGTCTACTTTCATCTTGTTGCTTTCTTTTTTGTCCATCTCCCAACTATTTCACTTTGATGAGGATGTTCATTCCTGGTATGGTGGTCATAGTTGTTCAATGAACAATTCACTTTGCTACCCACTCTTAATGTTCTTTGGCTAAATATTCACTCTCAACTATCAGTATTTTATAGTTTCCATGGAATGGTTTCCTCATTTGAATGTTGGCTTAGAACCCAATCTTGGTTGAATCTTCCTTTCACGTTCATCTTGCATCCTGCACAACATGCATATTAACAGTTTCCAAAGAGTTGTATAGTGACTACTATGATGACTTGGTAAGAAAAAATTGTTAAGTCTGCTCCAATGACCACTGTGGTTCCCAAACCCATAGTAAGCTTCAATGCTTGCACGGTTGAGCAAAAGAAGAAAGTGCTAAAAAGAATTATTAAAAGAGAGAAAAGGAAAGGAAAAATGTTAAAGATCAAGCAACTATATGGGTGTGTAGATAACTTGACCAGGACTATGGATGCCTGGCTAGAAGTAGAGAAATATTCGTGGGGTCACAGTGACAACTTCACTAAGGCTATGGATGCTTGACTGGTAGTAGGGCAATGTCTAGGTTACTTTTGGGGTTGGACGATTCATGTAGCTTACTATGTTAGATTAACTACCACTTGCAACAATTTCTATGGAAAGGGAATGAATTCATTGAACACACACTTATGAGATGTCTTTGTGGGTTGATTCAACTAAGGATCATGTTCTCCTCGTTGACTCTTGGAATTCAGCCCCTGGTCTGTGAAACTAAATATTTTGGGTTCTAAATGAGCATTTATCCTTAGCATTCTTAGGAGCTTTCTCCACTAGAGTCACCATTTGTTGTACCTCTAGCACACATGCCCCATTTGAAATGGGGACCCCCTCTTTCCTTCACCTCGTCAGGTCACTTTTGTTGCTTCCTCATTTTGCGTTCCCCTTGTTTGGTGTTCAAAGTGGTCAGTGAGCCTTGGATAGTTCATCTTGAGTCAACCATGTTTTTCCCCCTTAAATTTTCAAGGTTCTTGGTATTTAAGGGTTCCCATCAGCTATTTTCCTTAGTTTCTAAAAGTTATCATCCCTAGAGTTGTTCATGTCCACCCTGTAGTGCCACCCCTATCGGGTTTCCATTGCCTTGTTGCCATCTCAAATGGCCTTCCTTTGACAGCTCCCTGCCCGTTGGGACTCACAGGATTGTCCGTTGTTTCCTTGACTACTAACTTTCAAACAACCATCATCAGATAGCCTTCTACTATATGGAATCTAAAACATCTTCCACCATATATTTATCATCAAACTTCCAAATGGCCGAGCCCCAACTATCACCCACTAGGTGGGTCCCAGTGCTCCCACCATTGTTTTCAAACGATAGTTCACCAAACCCAGTGTCTATTGTACAACCATTAATGGATCAAATTTAATGCCTCATTTTCTATAAATAGGTCATTTCCACCTATCATTTTCACTTGGAAAATGATCATAAATAATTCAGAACCCACTTCTAGTGTCATCATCGCTTCTGCATTATTTATTTGTCATTCAAGATCTTTACTATCTGTTGGGTCATCTTTATTCATTGGATTCTTGAGGTGACTTTTCAATCCCACACCCTCCATTATTTTTTCTTCTATTTCAAAAAGATTGATGAAATTGAAGAGAGAAAAAACCTAATAACTAGCTAAATAAAACAAAAGCACACAAAACCCATATGCTAAAATCTTGGTAAACTTCACAAATCACTCATTATCTGATCACAGAACCTTGACTCTTTGTCATTGTTCATAGTCCAAAGAATTTATGATCTATAGGCCTAAAAACTCCCCTTATTGTTGATAACCTTTGGAATGAATTTAAACTTAAAGCAACGAGCACACCTTTCAGGTCCGCCATCTCCAAAGGACTCCCTTTCTTAGCTGCTTGAAACTTGGTCAGAAACTCGCAAGCTAAAATGAGGAATCCAATGACTCATTTGGTCCCTCCTCCATGGGATTCAATCCTCAGGGTGTTGCTCATGACCTACCATCCCAAATGAAATTTTGACCCCAACCTTCTGATGGTCAAACCCCACCCTTCCGATTTCTCTATGATTGAACTCTTACGAAATCTTCAAGTCATGGCCTACCATGAGTCCTGCCTCGTAGACTTCTAATAGCAAAGTTTCATTAGTATTTCTCCATCTGAAGTGGCTTTTGCAGCCTGTTTGTCTGACCTTCAAACCACAAGTCCTCCTCTACTAGTTGGCTTCATTTAAAATCAACCAAGTTTTAACCTCATTCTGGGTCTCGCCTAGCTGACTTCCATCTACTGGCCACCATGAAAAATTTCCATCTTGAATGACTTCTTTGGGCTATCTTTCCACTGGCTAGGACCCGACTCTGCTATGGATGTTTGAATGCAAAGATGAAAATTTCCAAGCACCAAACCATGAGTAGACCCCTCATGTTGGGTAGCTATCTTTGTGACTCCATCCTATCCCATCTATTACTAAAAGGAAAAGGATTGTCGTCCTTCCGCTACCTAGAACCTGACCTCTCCATTGAATTTTCCTTCTTTGAAAAATAAAGTAAACATGGAGGCTCCTCCTCCTAGCAGACCCAATGTGGTGGATCACTACCATTAGAATGTCATGTGACTTCTGTCATCTCAAATCGCTATGACCCAACATCCTCTTATCCCTTCCAACCAAAAATTCCTAGACAACAATTAAACTATGCCACCACCTTGCAGAGCCTCAAGTCCGGCCTAGCAAAACTCCACCCTTGACCACCATCTTTCCAGAGTTGTTCTTAATGGCAGACTCCAAACAACCAAGCCTCCTTTTGATTTTTCTCATCCAAAAGGTGATCTTCACGCCCTCTAATCATCAAAATGACTTTGACCCACATGAAAAAATAGGGCAACCTCCTTGATGGACCACACAAATTGACCAAATTTGAAGGTAGGTCAAGACAGGTAGACCATCATACCCTAATTGTCATCCCTCCTACAATCACTCTAAAATAGCCATCAACCTAGATAATTCCAATCCCTTGGACTTGAATTTCCCAAACTCCCTCCTATAAAGTGTTAATGTTGATCTGAAAGATATGTTAGGATTCTTAAATGATGAGTTATCCAATATAATGTTGTTTTGTAGGATTTTGGCTTTCCTATGATTTCATGTTTGAATATGCTTACCTCTCTTTTGCATGCATGATTTATTGAATTTATTACAAGACCCTTAGAGGTGACCATGGAGAAGGAAAAGGGAAAGAAAACAGCAAAGGAACCCTATGGAAAAGATGACAAAGATCAGATGAAGTATAAGTTCTAGGGGGAACCTCTCAACTCCAAGGTCACCTCAGCTTGGAAGGAGGTCTAAGACACAAACATCAGACATGTAGACATCAATGAATTTAGTCAAAGGGTCTAGATCAACCCTATCACAAAGAGTGCAAGAAATATTAGAAGTAATGGATTCATTAAAGTTGTTGGGTTTCCAATAGCCCTCATCATTCCTGAGCTCATAATGGCTTGCAGGGAAGCATACTAGCCAATGACTAGGACAATTGTAGATAGAGATGGAAACATTTTGGTTGATTTATCAACCAAGTCAATAGGGAAAGCTTTTCACATCCCTACCTTTGGAGAAATGGAAGAAGTTACCATAAATGATGGCAAGGCAATGTGGGATGTAGATCCACTCAAATTTAAAAGGATTATCAATCAATATTGCTTGAAAGAAAAGAGGGGTAGTTCTGCTAAGGTGCCCTAGGAACTCTATCGTAGTGACTTCTATGAGGATTACCATGATTTGTTAAACTTATTAAGTAGAGTCATGAGCCTCCCAATTGTAGTCTATTTTCAAGAATAGATGTTTTATTTCATGGAGGAGATCCTTAGACGCAAGACCAAGTTTTATTGGGTAGGAATCATAAGCAATTTCCTACATGAACAATTTGTGCCTATCAAGAAGACTTCAAGGTTTTACATGACCTCCTACCTTTTCTATGTATTGGAAGACAAGACACAATATAGGGGCTTGTTTAGGGCTTTGAATATAGAACCACATAGAGAATTGAAGGTTTATGATAGACACCCTCAACTCCAATTCAAAAACTTCAATAGGGATTATTACAAGATTAATGATGCTTTCATAGATCACATCATCAGATTGCATCGGGAAAACTCTGAGAGAAGAGTCTCCATAGTGAGAATGATTTCCTCAAACAATTTTTCTTCTTATTCATTTAGTTTGTAAAGTTTACATACATTTGAGCTGAAGGTTTCTCAGAGAAACCATACAAGCTACCCCAGTACCATAATGACCCAATAATATTTTTATAACTCTCTTGATAGTTATGGCATGCACACACCCTCTCGAGCAACAAGCATAAGGCTGTGATTCCTTATCCCCTCTCCTTCAGCCAAGGGTTATATGAACTACAAACATCTCAATGTGCTAACAACTTAGAAAAAGAGCTCATGGAGTACAACTTGAGGTTCCACACTACCTAACCAAGAGTGGATCCTTATTGTAAACTAAAGAAGATGGTCATAGCCAAATATGCCCATTTACATAGCATTAAGAATTTTTGGGCCAATTGAAAAGATGATAATGAAGTGTGAATGAGGAACTATATGCACATGACTGCATTTTTTGTGAAGAGGGTCAACCTATTCCTAGTGCTAGGATAGGTGGTATAAGTTGAAAACATAGTGATGGATCCTCAGTACAATGTAGTTGCCAACCTACTGCTACTAGTGATTGATTGGGATGAGCAAGAGGTCGATGACCTCAATATTATGCAAAGCCCATTAAGGCTTGACTGAAGGAGTGGATTGATGGGAAAGTTTCCCAATTGAAGTAGCAAGGAGTCACCTTGACCTACGAGGAGCTTGAGGAAGATCCTGCAAGTGAAGCTAATAGTGGAACAACTATTGTCCCAATGGAAGAAACTTCCCAATCTCCTCCAGTCACTAGATCAAGAAAGAGAAAAGAGGTGGCTAAAAGGTAGTCCAAACCTTGAGTCTACTCAAGAAAAGCTTCAAATGGTGAATCCTCCAAGAGACCAAAGACATCAAGAGGTCTTGTCAGCATTCAAGAGGACCCTCTCCATAAAGGAGAGGAAGTGGAGGTAGAGTAGCCAAAGTCTCCACCTGTTGCCTCCACTCTTGCAACTGTTGCCACTAATGTTGCTAACACTACCCTCCACCTACTTCTCAAGCAATGGCAACTGCTTTCCCATCTATGGTGGAAATATCTATTCACCTTGCCTCTACCCTACCAATGGCCCAAGTAATCATAATTGACTCTTCTTCTCCCACCACTTCTCCACTCTCCTCTGCCTCCATGTCTCCAACAACATCACTTCCCCTAGCAACAACAACAATGCCAATACCCATGATCTCACTTCCAGAGGCCTTCTCCCAACATATGTAGAACATTCCTATAGAGGTCTAAGGAGTACTAATGAACCTAGCTATTCAAGCTACCTTGGCACAAATTCTTGCTAATATTCCTGCCTCCACTCCTCAAACTAAACTAGCAAAAATGAAAGCCACGATGGAAATATCTGAGGAGTTGGAGAGACAAGAAAGGGAAGTTGCAAAAGGGATAGAAATAGAAACAAAATCCTCTAAGGGAGATTAAGAAGATGTTGGAACCAAATATAATGTTGAGACTTTTGATGTAGACCTTAAGGGGGAGTTAACTTGACAGTTAAAGAATGATGGAGAGGAAGAAGAAATTCAGCCTTTCAAGGAAGAAAAGGAATCAAGTGAAAAAATGGTGGACATTCAACCTCCAATTGGGGAGCATGATAAAATCCCCAAGCATGATGAAGAAATGACTCTCTTAGAGGAGAAAGAAGATAAAGAAAAGAAGTCATGCCTCAACACGAGGAAGAGGAAAAAAAAGAAGATAAACCTCAAGAAGAGGCTGAAACTCACAAAATACCAGAGATGGAGCAGCCCAAGGAACATAAGCATGATGAAGATGAAGGAAAGAAAAATATTGAAGAGGAGGACAACCCCAAAGAGCATCGAACCACTAAGCCCCCACAAAGGGAAGTTGTGTTCATTCATGATTTGGATGAAGAAAAGGGAGCAAGGACCAAACAAGAGACTCCAAGTAGTAAAGTGATGGATATTGAACACACCCATGATCATGAGTCACCAAAGGCAGGATCTTAGATACCTGAGTGGCTTCAAAAATAATTTTAAAAGGAAACTCTAGCCTTGAGGAATCCAAAAGCAAGGTTGGAGGCCATCTTGGCCTGAGCCCAAGTTAGCAAAAAGAAAGAGAAGAAGCCTAAGATCATATCTCATTTGACACTGGATGTCTCTGGGTCTAGAACTATGAAAGTAGCCACTCCCATTATAGGAGGTCAAAGGGTGAGATATAATATTTCCACTCTAGATCTTGGGATAACCATGCAAGAGTAGAAGATTGACCATCTCTAGTGGTCCATCACCTATAATGCCCCATCTTAATAACCTAAGAATGTTGCAATAGTGTAATCAAGGTGTAATAAATTTTTTTTTGAAAGTTTAATTATTATGTTATTTAGTTGCATACATTCATTAAGCTATACGACGTTACACTACTTTGAGTTTCCATAAGCGAATTAAGTATTTTGAATTGCACATAATAAATAATAACATAAAGATAAACATTTCATAACATTGAAAATTTCCATTCAAGATAATATAGTAAAGTACAAACATGTTTTTCCATACATTGCATTTGATATTTATACAATACTCATCCATCTGATGAGGTAGTTCAAATAATAGTTACATTTTAAAAATGATCACCTCACAACATTGAGGGATGTTTTTACAATACAAATTTTACAATATACAATGTTGAAATATGCATAAGTATCCAAACACAAGCTCTCCACCCATGAAGCTCTCGATGCCATGATCAAACTGGGGACCCAATAGAGTAAGGTGCGCATTCCACCCAACCATGTGGTACCCGTAGGTCCAACCCCCGTGCTAGGAGATAGTAATAAGGTTACCTAGACCTAATCTACTAACCCTAGACACTAGTACACAACAAACTATTGGTTACATTGCTTCCAGATTTTAGACAATTGATTGTAATACAAATACAAGGTTAACTGTTATTCTAGGTGGAGTGTCATCACAACGATGCAAAGGTTACCCTGGTGTTTCTTCCTAGGTTCCGGCCCCCAATCCTTGGGTTACCCTAGTAACCTCTTACGAAACCCGGCCCCTATTGCATACTGTTGTGGAATCGAATGTCTTTTGAAGAAACAAGACACTGATTTGCCATTCCAAGCCTTTTCATCTTATACTCATGACTGAAGAAGCTCAAGAGTCATAAGAGAGGCATAAGCATCTTGTTACGTGTTTTAGATCTAACTACTGTGTTCTTTAGTTTTCATTGAGTTACTAACTATTTGTAAGTTACCCTGACACCACTTTGTGTGTCGACCCTTACAAATAGCCACTCCCCTAAACATAACATGGAAATCTATGTTCTCTAACTAAGGTTTATAAGGTGTACATACAACCGAAATCCATATAAAAGATCAATCACGATAAAATGAACATCAATCATTGTTTATAACACAGGAATCATACCACCATACAAAGTCATGTACACATCCTTAGTTAACACCAAAATTTAACTTAACAATCACATTTCCCCTGTTTAACAATTTGGTCTAGAAGACTTGATCATTAGAGACTTTCCCATTTGCCCAATCAAAAAATTAAAACAATTTAAAACAAATTCTTGTCTATCATTTGGATATACTAAATCCATATGTATGAGTTTGAATACAACATATTTATAAAACGTTTAAATAAAAGATCAATTTGAGAACAATAAATGTAATTGTTTCTTTTAATTCACTCTTCTAATTTCCACAAATTTACATATGATCATTTTATATACTTTCACAATTAAAATTTTCTCATGAAATTTTAAAATATCAAAATTATTTTTTTCTAATTTAATAATTTCACAAACTTAACAAATATTTATAAAAATACTATATTTAATTCCAACAGATATATATATAAACTGAATTATAAATTTTACATTTAAATACCAATAAAATTTGTATGAAATTTTAAATTAAAAAGTAACAAAGTTTTTTTTAAACTATTACGTAGCCTGTACCCGGCCACGACAAGGGTTTTAGCAAGCGGCGACCATAGCCGAGCCGCTCTGTGCAAGGGCGGAGGTGGTGGGAGTTACTCCCACCGTCGCCTCCCTTAGGGGCGGCAGCTGTGGGAGTGACCGCAACCACCTCCCACTGTCACCTCCCTTAGGGGCGGCAGTTATGGGAGTGGCCACAGCCACCTCCCAATGTCGTCTCCCTTAGGGGCGACGATTGTGGGGAAAACCCCCACGGCCCCCTCATAAAATAAAAACCCTTATAAATTTATTTACAATCTACATAAAATGAAACTAAATTCCTTTTTGCATAAAGAATTTAAAACCCAGCGAATTTTAACAGTAATAAACCTTATTTAAAAATAAAATAAAACAAAACTTCAATCAAATAATTTCATCCGTACGGCGGTGAATTTAAAAACAAATATTCAATTAAATCACATTTACATTATTCTCAAAATACAATTTATATATGAAATTCAATATATATATATATATATATATATATATATATATTCCAGTTCATCTAGAAATTTACAGTAGGAAAATAAAATAACCTTCTACAGGGTTTACAAATGAAATCGCGCACAAAAATTTTGTTTCATATCCCAAATTATTCCTTGAAGAATCATTTCCCTTTTTAAACAAATATTTCCCTTTACAAATTTAAAATACTTTCTATAGAGAAATTTAAAAAAAAAAAAAAAACAGAAGCTTTCCTGAAGCCATCAAGAATTCACACAACAAATATCTACAGAAGCTTTCTTTTCCAAAAATAAATAAAATAAATACAAGAGGATTACCTAATTTCCTTTGCTTACAGCTGAAGAAATCCTTGTAGCCTCTATTGCCTGTAGCTACCAATTCCTCCCTGAGAACCAATTCCAAAACAAACAAAAGCCAAAGATCTTCCAATTCCAAAATCAACCAAAAGCCAAAGATCTTCCACAAATTTGCAACAAAGTATCAAAAAGTATTACCAAGAATTTTTACAGAGCCAAACCAATTTTTTTCGTGAAATGAAAAAGACATCCCGTGTAATTTTCCCCGAGATCCCAAAATATCCTCCGTAACAAATTTTCAACAACCCCAATGCAATTATTACACTCACACACATGTCGAGAAGTGGTTATGAAAATATCTTCTCCACTTCTCGGCAATCTTGCCAATTCAATTTGCATGCTAATTTATTTATTTAATTAAATTTTACAACCACTATACAAATCTCATGCATATTTTTTTCTATTTATTTATTTATTTTCTAATTTTCAAATGCAATATAATTTACACACTTAATAATTTAATTTAATTAATTAATTTATTTAATTAAAATAGTTTAATCTTTTTTAAGATCAACTATTTAACCAAATAAGCTAATTAATGAATTAAATTATCAAGCAAGTAAATTTCTACCACATTTAAACATTAATTAAATAACAATAATTTAAAACACAATAACTATCATTAAAAATTAACCAAATTTGCTTTTCAAATGATTTATCCAAATAGAAAATAACAATACAACCTATGACTCTGAACTTAAAATAGACAAAGTACTAAGACTAGGGTTAAAGACTAGACTAGGATAAACCAAACTACTATCTCCCAATCAACATTTCCGTTAAGTCTTGACATGCTCAGACCTGAGTACCCAGGTGGAGTCAGTGTCATGTACCTGCAATTTCTTGCAACCAAGAAAATAATGTACATACATATATATATATATATAAAGCATTTAACAAACACACCGTGCGGAGAAAATCATAGATATCGCAGGGCACTCACAAGTGAGTGATGCAATTCTGTTCTCCACACCAATACACTTCACAGCAAACTGACGAAATAAATAGTTATTAGTCCATCATAACATGTACATAGCAATAATCAACTGAAAGTAAACATCTACACTAACTCAAAGCATAGCAGAAAACAATAATCACCATACAAAGTATCATCATGTCACAGAATAATCCACTATCACTCAAAACCAGTGATCAAAATATCCAAACAAAGTATCATAGTCTAACAGTATGAAAACATATCAACAGAAAGCATAAGCATAAATGGAGGGGTACTACATCCTCCCCCCTAGGATCAGGCTTGCTCCTGAAAGCCTGTGAATAGATAGGGATAAAGTTCCCTCATGCGTGTCGCATCCTCCCAGGTAGTAGAAGCCTCATGGCTAGGATCCCATTGGACCCTCACTTGATCAACATCTTGACCCCTGAGACCGAGCGTCGGGCGCTGTAGAATGGCCACGGGCTCCAAAGCCAGCTGCCCGTCCTCTACCTGTAACGCATTCCAATCAAGTACATGAGATATGTCCGGATGATATGGTCTAAGAACTGACACATGAAAAACATCATGAATACGAGACAAATTGGGTGGTAAGGCGAGTCGATACGCCACGGGACCAATTCTCTCTAAAATCTCGAATGGTCCAACAAAACGAGGTGCAAGCTTAGAGCCTTTTCCATAATAGATTGGACTCTTTCATGGTCAAACTCGAAGAAACACTCTATCACCTACAACAAACTATTGATCGATCCTATGCGCATCGGCATACTTCTTTTGCCTATCCTGAGCTGCTATCAAATGCTCTCTAATACGGGCAACCTGTTGCTCCATGTCACGAAGCATCTCAGGTCCAAGCAATACTCTATCCTCAAGTCGATCCCAACTAAGAGGAGTTCGACAAGGACGACCGTCTAATTCCTAAAATGGTGGCATACCTATGGAACTCTGATATCCGTTATTGTAAGTGAATTCTACTAAGTATAGATAATCCTCCCAACATGATTGTTGGTCCATTACGTACATCCTAAGCATATCCTCTAATATTTGGTTAACTCTTTCAATTTGTCCATCAGTTTGAGGATGATATGCTGAACTAAAGTTCAACTGTGTACCTAGGGTATGTTGTAATGAAGTCCATAAGGCTGAAGTAAATATAGGATCTCTATCTGATATAATCCTATGAGGAATCCCATGCAATCTAACAATGTCCTCCATGAATATCCTAGCTATGGATGAAGCGTTGTATGACGATCATATAGGTGAAAAGTGAGCTACCTTAGTCAAATGGTCAACAGTTACCATAATGGCATCATGTCGACGTGATGACATAGGTAACCCTACAATAAAGTCAATGGATATAATATCCCATTTCCATTCGGGAATGAGATGTGGCTGTAATAATCCAGCAGGATGATGATGCTCAGCTTTAACTCGCTGGTATTCAAGACATCTTGACACATAATCAGCAATATCATGTTTCATACCAGGCCAGAAATACAATTGCCAAAGATCGGCATGCATTTTCTTGACTCCTGGATGAGCTGAGTATGGAGCTCAATGAGCTTCAGTCATAATTAATGTACGAAGACTCTCAACATGTGGTACATAAATACGACCTAAATGCCATAATAAGCCATCTGATTCTAAGACATACCCTACAAATCGACCTTCTAAAGGTCTACCCGATTCAATCTTTGACCTCACTTCCTGATATAATCTATCAGTAGGAAGTGCAGCTACTATTTGACCTCTCAAATCCACTTCAAGAGTAGTAACAGAGATCTCATGTCGACGTCGGCTAAGACCGTTAGCCACTACGTTCTCCTTGCCTTGAACATATTTTACTTCAAAATCATACTCACACAAGAACTCCATCCACCGTCTTTGCCTAGCATTCAAGTTAGGTTGCATAAAGACATATTGCAAACTACGGTGATCAGTATGATGTTCAAAACGATGGCCTAAAAGAAAATTCCTCCATCAAACTAAAGCATGCACAACTACAGCTAGTTCTAGGTCATGAGTAGGATAGTTTAATTTGTGATCTTTGAGTTTGCGAGACTCATAAGCAATCACACGCCCATCTTGCATCAATACTACTCCCAAACCTTCTAAAGATGCATCTGTGCATACTACAAAATCCTTAGTAGGATTAGGAACAATAAGTATAGGTGCATTAGTTAATTTTTCTTTAAGAGTCTGAAAAATCAACTGACATTGCTCTGTCCAAACAAACTTCTTCCCTTTCCTTTGAAGAGAAGTAATGGGATGACCGATTCTAGAAAATCCCTCTACAAAACACCTATAATAGCCAGCTAGACCCATAAAACTATGAAGTTCACCTACATTAGTAGGTGCGGGCCAATCCACAATAGCTTGAATCTTTGAAGGATCCACAGCGATACCTTTTCTAGATATCACATGTCCAAGGTATTTTATTTCAGGTTGAAAGAAGTCACACTTCTTCAGGTTCGCATACAATTGATTTTCCCTTAAACATTGCAATACCTGTCTCAAGTGTTCTTCATGCTCCTTCATATTTCTCGAATAGATTAATATATCATCGAGAAATACCAGGAAAAAGCGATCAAGGTATGTACGAAAAAACACCATTCATTAAACTCATGAATACTGATGGTGCATTTGTTAACCCAAATGGTACTACTGTGAATTTGTAATGCCCATAACGAGTTCGAAAATCGGTTTTATGGATGTCTGCTTCAGCTATATGCAATTGATGATAGCCAGATTTCAAATCAATTTTAGAGAACACATTAGCTCCCTTAATTTGATCAAAAAGATCATTGATTCTAGGCAAAGGATAACGATTCTTAATCGTAACCTTGTTCAATTGACGATAGTCAATACACAGCCTAAGAGATCCATCCTTCTTCTTTACGAAGATAACAGGTGCTCCCCAAGGGGAAACACTTGGATGAATGAAACCCTTTTCTAAAAGTTCTTCTAACTAAATACAAAGTTCCTCTAACTCCTGAGTTGTCATTCTATAAGGAGCTCTAGATATAGGCTCAGCTCCAGGAACTAGGTCAACTCTAAAGTCAATATCCCTCTTTGGTGGCATTCCAGGAATGTCATCGAGAAATACATCCATGAATTCCCTAAGAATAGGATGATCATCAAGAGATACCTCTCGACTCTCACCCTCTTCCAAATTAGTAACTGTTGTTGCAAACAGTTGACATCCCTGACGAAGACATCTCTTTAATTGCATAGCAGATATCATCCACAAAGAGATAGGTCTTTGAATACCTACGATTTCCACTTTCGCACCTAAATCATTAATGCAACTAACTTTCTTAAGTCGATAGTCAATTACAGCATGATAAGATGCTAACCAATCCATACCTAATACTATATCATACGATCCTAAGGGTGTCACATATAAATCTACTAAGGTAGTTAATGTACCAATTTTAAGTTCACAGTTATGTACTAAATTTTCTACTGCTACCTTCACCCCTGAGGTGAATTCAACTTGCCACTTACCACCTTGCTTTACCGCCACAAGACCACAATGGTCAACAATGGTCGGTGAAATAAAGGAGTTAGTGGCTCCGGAATCAAAAAGAATGGAAACACTAACACTATTTAACTTACCTGAAGTCTCAACCACTGTGTTCTGGTGATCGGCTTGGCGGTCATTAATCGTAGCATATACTGTATGAGATCATCCTGCATCACCTACTGTAGGCTCTGAAACTATAGGTTGAGGCCCATAACCAGTAGAACCTCTCATCGTACACTGCCTAGCTATGTGTCCCTGCTGCCCACATGAATAACATCCTGTACCTATGCCTCTACCGAATCCTCTACCACCCGAAGGTGCATTGGACTGCTAAAAACTACCCCTACTTACAGTAGACTGAGCACTCTGCACAAGTTGATCCTGCCTATTGCACTTATTGTGCCACTAGTTGCTACCCTTTCCTAATTAAGGACTATTTTGTTGTTGTGGTTGAGGGTTATTGTTCTTTTGAGGTGTTCATTGTTGTTGTTGCTGCCCACCCTTTGTGGGTGTTTGTTGGTTCTTGGAAGAACCACCTGTCTGTTCCTATCCACCCTGTGGACTAACACCTGATGTAGGAGCACTACCAATCTGCACTCTTGTATGCCCACCTAAAGCCATAATAAGGTTCTCCTCAACTATGTGAGCCTTCTCCACCGCAACTTCCATAGTCTTTGGCTCAAAGACTCGGACACCACCACTGATGTGGGCATTTAAACCCCTGATAAAGTGTTGTATTAGCATAGGCTCATCATCACCAATACCAACATATTGCTTGAGTTCATAGAACCTACGTTCATATTGCTCTACAGAAAGAGCCAACTGACGTAGATCATGGAACTCATCAGCCCTACGCTGCCTCTAGTGTTCCGAAAGGAACCGTGCTCTGAACCTCTCGAGAAACATCTCCCAAGAAATAGAACCAATATCCAAATGGAGCTTCTGCTCTTCTAGATGCCACCAAGTAGAGGTGAATCCTCTCAAGTGCATAATAGCGCATCTGGCATGAGTATTGCTACCGTACGGGTGCATGGCAAAGCATCTACCCAAATCCAATAGCCAGGTCTCAGCCTCTAATCCTCCTCCTAAACCATCATAGGTAGGAGGGCGTGCCCTCAGTAAATCCCTCATGTGACCAGCAATAATAGAATCTTGATGTGTTGTGTCCTCCACTCTCCTAGGAGATCTATCTCTCTCTCTGACAACCTCCTGCTCATCTACCTGTCTAGGTCCAAGATGAGCTAGGACCTCCTCTAATAATGGACGTATCTGAGAACCCTCTACTACTGACTGTACGAGATTCTATCCCTCATTTCTCTGACCCATCTGTTCTTCCTGATCACTATGGTGAGGGCTAGGAGGGGGAGTAACCTGAGGGATTGGCCCTCGGCCTCCACCTCGACCTCTACCACGACCTCTTTCTCCTCGCCTAGGCATGTTCTTACACATAACAATAATGAGTCTTAGATACTATTCAACCAAGGCTAACAGTTGTGACACTACGTACTAGGTTAACCTAATGGGCTCGTGATTACCCAAAGCGTCTAGTGTTTGTAACCTGGCTCTGATACCAATCTGTAATGCCCCATCTTAATAACCTAAGAATGTTGCAATAGTGTAATAAAGGTGTAATAATTTTTTTTTGAAAGTTTAATTATTATGTTATTTAGTTGCATACATTCATTAAGCTATACGACGTTACACTACTTTGAGTTTCCATAAGCGACTTAAGTATTTTGCATTGCACATAATAAATAATAACATAAAGATAAACATTGCATAACATTGAAAATTTCCATTCAAGATAATATAGTAAAGTACAAACATGTTTTTCCATACATTGCATTTGATATTTATATAATACTCATCCATCTGATGAGGTAGTTCAAATAATAGTTACATTTTACAAATGATCACCTCACAACATTGAGGGATGTTTTTACAATACAAATTTTACAATATACAATGTTGAAATATGCATAAGTATCCAAACACGAGCTCTCCACCCATGAAGCTCTCGATGCCATGATCAAACTGGGGACCCAAAAGAGTAAGGTGCACATTCCACCCAACCATGTGGTACCCGTAGGTCCACCCCCCATGCTAGGAGATAGTAATAAGGTTACCTAGACCTAATCTACTAACCCTAGACACTAGTACACAACAAACTATTGGTTACATTGCTTCCAGATTTTAGACAATTGATTGTAATACAAATACAAGGTTATCTATTATTCTAGGTGGAGTGTCATCACAATGATGCAAAGGTTACCATGGTGTTTCTTCCTAGGTTCCGGCCCCCAATCCTTGGTTACCCTAGTAACCTCTTATGAAACTCGGCCCCTATTGCATACTGTTGTGGAATCGAATGTCTTTTGAAGAAACAAGACACCGATTTGTCAATCCAAGCCTTTTCATCTTATACTCATGACTAAAGAAGCTCAAGAGTCATAAGAGATGCATAAGCATCTTGTTAAGTGTTTTAGATCTAACTACTGTGTTCTTTAGTTTTCACTGAGTTACTAACTATTTGTAAGTTACCCTGACACCACTTTGTGTGTCGACCCTTACAAATAGCCACTCCCCTAAACATAACATGGAAATCTATGTTCTCTAACTAAGGTTTATAAGGTGTACATACAACCGAAATCCATATAAAAGATCAATCACAATAAAACAAATATCAATCACTGTTTATAACACAGGAATCATACCACCATACAAAGTCATGTACACATCCTTAGTTAACACCAGAATTTAACTTAACAATCACATTTCCCCCGTTTAACAATTTGGTCTGGAAGACTTGATTATTAGAGACTTTCCCATTTGCCCAATCACAAAATTAAAACAATTTAAAACAACTTCTTGTCTATCATTTGGATATACTAAATCCATATGTATGAGTTTGAATACAACATATTTATAAAACGTTAACATAAAAGATCAATTTGAGAGCAATAAATGTAATTGTTTCTTTTCATTCACTCTTCTAGTTTCCACAAATTTACATATGATCATTCTATATACTTTCACAATTTCAATTTTCTCATGAAATTTTAAAATATCAAAATTATTTTTTTCTAATTTAATAATTTCACAAACTTAACCAATATTTATAAAAATACTATATTTAATTCCAATAGATATATATATATATAAACTGAATTATAAATTTTACTTTTAAATACCAATAAAATTTGTATGAAATTTTAAATTAAAAAGTAACAAAGTTTTTTTTAAACTATTACGTAGCCTGTACCTGGCCGCGACAAGGGTTTTAGCAGGCGGCGGCCATAGCCAAGCCGCTCTGTGCAAGGGCGGAGGCGGTGGGAGTTACTCCCACCGTCGCCTCCCTTAGGGGCGGCGGCTGTGGGAGCGGCCGCAGCCACCTCCCACTGTCGCCTCCCTTAGGGGCGGCGGTTGTGGGAGCGGTCGCAGCCACCTCCCACTGTCGTCCCCCTTAGGGGCAACGACTATGGGGAAAACCCCCACGGCCCCCTCATAAAATAAAAACCCTTATAAATTTATTTACAGTCTACATAAAATGAAACAAAATTCCTTTTTGCATAAAGAATTTAAAACCCAGCGAATTTTAACAGTAATAAACCTTATTTAAAAATAAAATAAAACAAAACTTCAATCAAATAATTTCGTCTGTACGATGGCAAATTTAAAAACAAATATTTAATTAAATCACATTTACATTGTTTTCACAATACAATTTATATATGAAATTCAATATATATATATATATATATATATATATATATATATTCCAGTTCATCTGGAAATTTACAGTAGGAAAATAAAATAACCTTCTACAGGGTTTACAAATGAAATCACGCACAAACATTTTGTTTCATATCCCAAATTATTCCTTGAAGAATCATTTCCCTTTTTACACAAATATTTCCCTTTACAAATTTAAAATACTTTCTACAGAGAATTTTAAAAAAAATAAAAAAATAGAAGCTTACCTGAAGCCATCAAGAATTCACACAACAAATATCTATAGAAGCTTTCTTTTCCAAAACTAAATAAAATAAATACAAGAGGATTACCTGATTTCCTTTGCTTACTGGTGAAGAAATCCTTGTAGCCTCTATTGCTTGCAGCTACCAATTCCTCCCTGAGAACCAATTCCAAAACAAACAAAAGCCAAAGATCTTCCAATTCCAAAATCAACCAAAAGCCAAAGATCTTCCACAAATTTGCAACAGAGTATCAAAAAGTATTACCAAGAATTTTTACAGAGCCAAAACTAATTTTTTTCATGAAATGACAAAGACATCCCCTGTAATTTTCCCCAAGATCCAAAATATCCTCTGTAACAAATTTTCAACAACCCCAATGCAATTATTACACTCACACACCGATCGAGAAGTGGTTATGAAAATATCTTCTCCACTTCTCGGCAATCTTTCTAATTCAATTTGCATGCTAATTTATTTATTTAATTAAATTTTACAACCACTATACAAATCTCATGCATATTTTTTTCTATTTATTTATTTATTTTCTAATTTTCAAATGCAATATAATTTACACACTTAATAATTTAATTTAATTAATTAATTAATTTAATTAAAATAGTTTAATCTTTTTTAAGATCAACTATTTAACCAAATAAGCTAATTAATGAATTAAATTATCAAGCAAGTAAATTTCTACCACATTTAAACATTAATTAAATAACAATAATTTAAAACACAATAACTATCATTAAAAATTAACCAAATTTGCTTTTCAAATGATTTATCCAAATAGAAAATAACAATACAACCTATGACTCTGAACTTAAAACAGACAAAGTACTAAGACCAGGGTTAAAGACTAGACTAGGATAAAC
Source organism: Sequoia sempervirens (assembly GCA_007258455.2). Lineage (NCBI taxonomy): Eukaryota > Viridiplantae > Streptophyta > Pinopsida > Cupressales > Cupressaceae > Sequoia > Sequoia sempervirens. The sequence goes on along the minus strand of VDFB02281492.1, from coordinate 607,810,072 downwards.
CAAATTACTATCTCCCGATCAACATTTCCATTGAGTCTTGACACGCTCAGACCTGAGTACCCAGGTGGAGTCGGTGTCATGTACCTACAATTTCCTGCAACCAAGCAAATAACGTGCATATATATATATATATAAAGCATTTAATAGACACACCATGCGGAGAAAATCACAGATATCACAGGGCACTCGCAAGAGAGTGATGCGATTCCATTCTCCACACCAATACACTTCACAGCAAACTGACGAAATAAATAGTTGTTAGTCCATCATAACATGTACATAGCAATAATCAACTGAAAGTAAACATCTACACTAACTCAAAGCATATCAGAAAACAATAATCACCATACAAAGTATCATCATGTCACAGAATAATCCACTATCGCTCAAAACTAGTGATCAAAATATCCAAACAAAGTATCATAGTCTAACAGTATGAAAACATATCAACAGAAAGCATAAGCATAAACGGAGGGGTACTACATCACCACTATTGTGCATGTGATGCACAAGGATAACATTTCCAAGTAGGAACTAAAGGTGCAGGTGGCTAATTTGGTAGAATATATTCAGAAATGGTCATCGATAGAAGAGCTCCCCACCACATCCTCAGTACCACTACTATTACTGTCCAAGGAAAAAATTGAAAATCTTGAGAAGGGAAAGAATTAGACAAAGGCCATAGAAGATTGGTTCCAATAGGTCCTCTAAATGGTGGTATGCGACGAAGGCATGCAGTCAGGACAATGAATAAGTTCCAATAAGTACTAAAGGTACTTGAAGGTATAAGGAATTTCTACACTAACTTCCCCAATTTGTATAGGATCACATATCCCAAACTTGAGGCCAACCTCAAGATACCAGATAGATTATGGGAAAAGGAGCTTAACTTGGTGAAGGATGACCATTGGCCCATGTAAATGTAGAAGTTGGGCCTAGATCATCAAAGGGATGTTCTAGAATGAGTGTTTCATGAGGTATAAATGGATATTGATTGGGCTAAAGAAGTCTGGGAAAATTGTATAGAGTATTTGAAGTTGTTGATAGATCTTGGTATGCCTGCCAATGAGCTAGATGCAAAGAAGCTAGAGCCATATTTCCAAAAGAAGTTGGAAAACAAAATTGTAGACACATTAATGATAGATTTCATGGGATTTTCTACATGAACCTTCTCTTAGTTTGAGCAAATAGTGAAGAACACACCAAAATATGACAAGGACTGGAATACCCTCACCAAAAAATCAAGAAGGCTAAATTTGCAATTCCTCCAATTAGATATGTTGGAATGGGACAAGCTCTAGGCACTAATCCTAAAGTTCATTGAATATGCCACTATCAAGAAAAGTGAAGTTAATCTTGTTATTGATGATGATTTCCTCACTATGTAGCTGCAAAAAAATGGGAAATCAACAAAAGACAAAGTTGCTATAGTGATGCCACATGAGGAAAAAAATAGGGAAAAGACAAGAATGTAATTTAAAATTATAATATATTTGGGGGTAGGTGGAACCCTAGTTTGTAGTGAATCTTGACCACACAATGTAAATCAATCTTGGCCATTTTCTTTTGGAACACTATAAATAGGGGCTCTCCTCTCATTTTCAAGAGACATTTGAGTTGTTGCAAAGGCATGTTGCAAAAAAATTAATAGAATTTCATTGGCTTTTGGTGGACTCTTGAGTTTCTATTGCATGTTACAGGATTCTTGTCCAATAGTTGGTTTATTTGAGTAGATTTAATTTGTTTTTCTTCATGTTTTATTTTGTTTTAGTAGAAATAGTTAATGTTGTTCACTAATTTTAAAGCATTTTGTTCTGTTGATGTCTTATTGGTCCATATTTTTGCTTGTTTGTTGAAGAAATACAACTTTGTAAAGTTAGTATGAACCTAGATTAAAAGTTTCTCTAAATTTCTATTGTTTTTTCATGCTTATGGTGAATGAATGGTGGAATATCTGCAGTCCTTAAAAAATTACACAAATTTCATGATGCCATGATATAATCTAGTGAAGTGAAATTTTGTTTTAGGAAGGTTGTCTATAGTACAATCCATCATGATCACTATTCACTACCAAATTTTAGATCTAGGAACCTTCTTTCTTCCCTGACCTTTTCCTTTTTTATTAATAAGTAACCTATGCTAAGGTTCATTGCACATTTTAAAGCCAAGTCTCAACTTAAATAGGAGTTTAGGACTATTGTTTGAACCTATAGCAACTACACATCAACTTCACCATCTCAAAAACTCCATTTTAAGATCCAACTTCCCTCTAGCTTAACCTCATAAGTCTTCCTTGTGATTACCAGCAAAATCACATTGAACCGATTGAGAAATTCCATGCATGTCATGACCTGACACCTAGGAGACCATGGGGTGATTTTTAGCAACTATTTGTTGGAGATTTCCTTTCAAGAGAGGTAGTTTGCTTACAAACTACCTATGTTGAGTGAGTACATAAAACACCCATCAAAAATCCACTCCAACCCATCTCAATATCATGCACCCATATCCTAATTTATATGATGTTAGTGAGAATATTGTAGATGACCTTGAATCCATTACCATTCAACAAAATACTCCAAACCTTCACCAAACACCCATATAATATCCCCTCAAACACCACCCACACCCAAATCACCCATATCATCCTCATATGATCCCATCACCAACTATTTCATCACCCACTACTTTAATAATGATGTGAATTCCATGATTAACTATCTCCTTGGAATTGGTGCTAAACTTCCACCCTCCCCACCTTCATCCAATCCCAACCCATCCCCTCTTGCTTATCATTCCTCTTCCTTTTACAAGGGATACCAAAAAACTTCCCATCCCAAATCCCCATCTCCACATTCTTTTCAAGCTCCTCATCCTCATCATCCATTTACAAATCCATGGAAAATTCCACCTCTTATTCCAATTTTTCATCCACCACATCCCTACAATCCATATCACCCCAATCTTACAAATTAAATTCATCTCATTTCCCTCATAATGAGTGGTTCCAAGAACTAATTTCAAAGGTTCTTAATTACCCATGCAAAAAAAAAATTGTGCATTCTTCCCATGTCATGCATCCACCTTCATCACCTCCACATTAGGATAAATCCCAATCCCCTAAATCTCATGAATCCTCTACAACTCCATCCATACAAGTTTAAGCGTCTATCCAACCATCCTACCCCATCACACCATTCACATCAAATAAACCATGTCCATCTCCTAATCCAAAGTATGCTAACATAGACCCCCCTCCATATAAAGATCAAAATACCCTTTCCACTCTATTACATTATCCCTCTCTAAATCAAGATCAAAGTACACCTTCCACCCCATCTAATGATCCTCTCCCATATCATGATCAAAACACCCCTACCACTTCATGTGATGATCCCCCTACATATCATAATCTAGAGCAAACTACACCATCTACCCCATCCCATGATCCTACCACAAGTCAATATCAAAGCATCCCTTCATCTACATGTCATGATCACATCACCCCTATCCAAGCTATCTATTAACCCTCTCATCAACTGGGATCCTCCACATTCATCCATACTGGTCTAAACCAAGAGCCCATCATTCCTCCCATATCATATCCCCCTCAAAATGGACTCGCATCTTGTTTCCAAAATAATAAGTATCCCATTGGAAAAAATATTTTCAAGCCATGCATTATCAAGTCCAAGGGTTAGGCCACCATGAGAAAGGCATCTTATAACCCCTTAATATGAATGAAAATAAAAAATATCATGGCCTTAGAGACAAATCTCAATATCTTGGTATATCTCCCATCTATTCCAAATCCAAAATCCCTCCATCTAAACCCAAATATCCACATTACCCATCCTCAAAATATATGTTGATCCCTTATGTTCCAAAGCCAAAATCCTCACCCCTTCCACCCACTTTTTGTCCCTATATTCCAAAACAAATCCCTTCATCCCCTCCTTCCATCATGGGTCATTGCATTCCACCACCTAACATTCCTATTCCAAAACCCTATTTTCTCCTTTATCCTTCACCTCATATCCAAAATAAAGACCAACCAAGGCACACACCTTTGAAATCCTTCCAACATACTACTTACACAAACTCATCTATAATACATCCACATCATTCATATCTATCCACCAGCCCAATTTCTCTTGGAATCAATTTGGATACCAAATATTAAATGCATAAATCCAAAAATTCACAAAAATAGAAGGATCAACATGTCCCCTTAAAAAGACATGAAAAATCAAAGAAACTTATGATCCAAAATCAAAAATACCAAAGGCCATAAAGGCCCATGAAGAAAAAATAAAAGTCAAAAACCATGTGGATTCCAAAAGTAATCATAGAATCAATGCATCCTAAAGAGAAAACAAAATTGGAATTGAAACTTGCTCATGCAAAAGCTTCATCCAATCTGAAGTCCTCCATCCCATATAATGATCCTTCATCACTTTCATCCATTTTGGGTCCTTATGTCCTAAAATATACACCCACTCCTATTGTTTATTTATATTCACTTTGATATCTAATACTATATATATTTCTAATTTCTTTTGTTTCTTTATATATATATATATATTCTTTATTTATCTATTCATTTGTTGAATTTTATTTAGTTTGGTATATAATAATATATATATTCCTAACTTCTTTTGTTTCTCATAAATAAATAATATTTTTGCATTATTAATTTCTTTTGTTTCTTTATATATATATATATACTTTAATTCTCTATTCATTTGTAGAATTATTTTCAGTTTATATAAATAATATACATTATTTATTTATTTATTCTATTGTTTATTTATATTCATTTTGATATCTAATACTATATATATTTCTAATTTCTTTTGTTTCTTTATATATATATATATATATATATTCTTCTTTTTTTCTTTATTTGTTTGTTGAATTTTATTCAGTTTGGGTATATAATAATATATATATTCCTAACTTCTTTTGTTTCTCATAAATAAATAATATATATGCATTATTTATTTATTTAAGCCATTCTCTCTCTCTCTAGATCTCTCTATATATATATAATTCCATTTTCTTTTGTCTCTTATTGTAAGGGTTTTTATCTGTTTCTCATTAGTGGCCCCTTTCAAATTTTCTCTGTGTTTGTGTCTTTTTAAAAAAGAATTTAGAAATTTCTATTGTTTGGACAATTTTATTTTTATTTTTTTTCCTTTTGTTTTCCTCTAATTTTCTTTTTCTCTTGTGTCTTTTTTATCTTTTTGGTCCTAGGAGTCTATTTGATAGCTTCTTGTTTTTTTGTTTTGTGTGCCCCTCATCCCTCCCCTTGGTCTTTTTAGTTAGTTCTTGGTTTGCAACTTATCATTTTTCTCCTTGAGCTCTCAACTATCCTGATGATGGATCACAAAGTGTGATCCGAAATGTTGATGTAAAAACTCTTACACAATCAAATCCAGAAGTCGTCTAGCAATAATCAATATGGACTGTGGAAATGTGATATCTTTAATCCACTTCTCTTTCATAATTCCACCATTCTTCAAGGTGTGTTCCAATGTTGATATTTCCAACATTTCCATCTACTCATCATCATATCTTCCATCAATCCATCCACTATCAAGCATCCATGTTCCATCCTTCCATCCCTCTTATCCAATCCTTCGCATAAATCCATATTCCTCTCCATCTTTCAATCCTTCTAATCCTCCTTACCATCATTATACCAACATCTATGAGCATAAAAACATATAGTTAATGGATACCATCTATGGAACTAAATGTTTGAGTCCTTTCTCCCTGTTAGCTCTCAAAAACATAGGTGGAATGCCTTAAGAGGCTGCCAATCTCTTGATACACTTTAGGGTAATAGACATCAAAAGCATTCAATCTTCTACTCTTCAGGTGCTGCTAGACCTAGGAGGGTGTACCTTTTTGAATGAAGCAAACTTGACTTATGATTACCCTTCTAAAATGCTTTGTCCACAATGGCAAATGGTAGTGAACAAATGAAACCAAACTTGATAGCAATAACAAAGAAATCTTCTAATATAAATCCTAAAATTCTTAATAAACAGATGTAAAGAAGCTAAATGAATCAAATGATGAAATACAGAGACCAGTGCCTTGTTGGGTATGTGGAGTCAAATGAAATAGAAGTTGGAAAATTATTCTGGCAGAAAATCAAATTGATGGCATATGATATGTTTATAACTTGTATAAACATGCAAGATTATGACCACTAAGCTCTACTCTAATAATCCAAATGAATCTTCTTGATTACTATGATCAACCAAAAGGATTTAATCTCTACTTGAGAGAACCAATCAATTAATCACACAGATACAAAAAATGTGCACTGATAAACTAAAAATAAGATTGTTACTTCAATTTAAACAACCAAAAAGAATCAACTTGGAGACAACTTAGCAATGCTTTTCAATAAACTCAACATACAATTGACACCAGAAATAACCTGGCACATTAGCTGATTTTCATTGAATTGACCATTTTAAAACATGCACATAGTCTCTTATAAGAGAAAGCTATTCTAATGTAGCCATTCCTAATCTACTATCTCTATCTAAGATCTGATCTAATATTCAATTACAATTCGGGTGCATATATATACACCAACAATCAGGAAACAAATCGCTTCCAAATCATGTCGACCACTGTAGAAATCGGGCTCCAATCAAGTCAGCCTGCAACGACATTTAACAAAAAATCACATGTCAGCCAGAGTGTTTTAATTTTATTAATCATTAGTGAACCAGTCACTAAGACAATGTAGTAGTATGCCGAAGGAAATTATAACATTGATCGATGTCATCTTGTGTTCCTCTGTTCTTTGTGTTATTCAGTTTTGCCACAACCATCTGTTTGCTATGCTAAAGTCAAGAAGTATCCATTTTTCCTCTTTATGTTTCATTATAGCTCTCCGATGTCAGTGAGACATCATATCAAAAACCCTATGTCACTCCAAGAGCACCCTTTTGCTATATTTGTTTCGATTGCTGAGACACAAGAATCTTCATACTGAAATGCTCTTTTGTTTCGTTCCTTGTCACCATAACCTTCTAATATTGGGGAGACCACTCATAGAGAAAATTATGTCACACCGAAAGCTCCTTCATTTCTTTCATATCGCTATGACTTTACGATGTCGGGGAGACATCATATCGAAAATCCCGAGCACACCTGTTTGCCAAGAGAATGCCAACCTTTCATCGAAAGCCGTTCAATAGAAACCTTTAGTAACCCATTGGTGAGATATATACACTTTGCTATGACCTCCTGCCACAAGCTTCAACTCTTACCAAAAGCTATTTGCACAAGTTGGTGAGACACCATAGAATCATTATGACATTCCACCGAAGATCTTAACTTATGCCGATAATCTCAATCCTAATCCATGCAATCCAAACTTTCAAGCTAATTCATCATCTTAAGCCAAATCAATCTAAAATCCATTGATCCACTTTAATCCAACTATCATCATGTGGATGTATCCTTCTCAATCATATCATCATCATCATCATCATCATAAATCCATCAATCAAACCATCAATTGGTTTTTGTCTTAACTTGGAGCATAGTCCTTTTTTTTCTTTTGGTTTATGTACATGCTTGCTTGTTTCTTGTGTGTGTTATCTTTTTTTGCATTTATCATGGTCTCTTTCACTCTATTTCCACAAGGGCATCATGGTCTTCCATATCATGGTGTCATAAGGAATATGTTTACACTTGAGCTTTTTGATCACGTACTTGGCACATTGTCATCTTGGTTCCTCATACCTTGGAGAATAATGTCAAGTACAATATCAAATCTATGTTACTCTTATTATTCCAACATGATGATAATCCATCCTCCCTCTCCATCCATGTCTTTATCATACTTATCTTCTCCCATCCATACTTAGGTAGCTCATCCTTTAGTCTTCCCATCATTTTCAGGAGCACATTTATGTTCTCCTTACCTACATGTTCTCTCGAGGGGGCATACCATTACCTCCTCGTCATTCTCCCTCATCCTTCCTAGTGACCGGTGCATCATGCTTTTAGTATTTATCCCTTTCCTAGCCACTATTTTTTATACTTTTCTGAAATTATGTCACCTCTCTAGTCGCAACATCATCTCAAAGAGGGGAAAATTGTAGTCCCCCAAAATAATACTTAATTAAATAAATACTTGTTATTTATTTAATTTAACCTTTATCCCTTATCCTAATAATTAATTAATTAAATATTCATTATTTATTTAATTAATTTCCTCATCATCCTTTATTCTACCACCTTTAATTAAATAAATTTACATTTATTTAATTAAATCTAATATTTTTCCACTTTCCTATAAATCCCCTAACCTTGCTCAAGTTAATCAATCCTTGATTAGTTAATTTTACTCCCTTCCTAACCCCCCATTACCATTTTCCTATTATTTAATTCCATCCTAGTCCATTCTCCAACATTTAACTACACCCAAGTTAAATAAACCCTTGGTCTATTTACTCAACCTACCCTATTAAATTAATTAATCTATGATTAATTAATTTAACCCTCATTATTAATCTTCATTATCTTTATCCTCTAATTTTAAATTCCTACATAGCCCCTAAAAATTTTCATAAAGTGACAAGTGTCATAGACTATCTTCTAGCCTCTTCTCACACATGTGTGAGATCTCACCTACCCCTACTAACTTCTTACACAAGCCACCATATCTCTTACACACATTTATTGCCTCTCCTACCAATGTGTGCTCGCATATGTGTGAGCACACCTCCCCATTTCACCCCTTTCCATCTTGTGACACTTGTCACAAGGCTAATCAATCTTCATTCTTCAATCCAAACCTCATCCTTCTTTCAATCTCAACCCTTCATTAACCATTCAATATTGGCCCTTGATTCAACCCCCCTCATTTCTATAAATGAGAGACTTTCCATCTCATTTCCAACACATCTCATATGTTAATGTTATGGTACAAAAATATTCATTGATCTCATTATCATTTGAAGTAAGAGCAACCACATCCAAATCAATCCAACATCTACATGCTACTCTTACTTCTTGAGGTTTGCATGTGAATTTGATTATATTTAGCTTAGTATTTATGTTTATTTCTATAATATCATTTTTAATGCATTCAATCCCATACACAACAAAATTTGTGTCCATACCCATTAGATAGAAACATCACAATGGTACCTTTCCCTCCCAATTTTTTGGTCCCTAAATTTGATAAATACAAAGGGAGGGTAAATCCTATGCAACACATCCAATAAGTCAACATCATGTGTATGGAGGTTTCTTAAAATTATTCTTGATTAATGCACATCTTTCCATGAAGTTTTATAGGCCCAACCATCGATTGGTTTTCACAGTTACCTCTAGGTATCAAAACATTCCAAGAAATCATTGATATATTCATAGATCACTTCTCCTTCAATCTTGACATGGATGTAAGCTTAGAAGATTTATACACACTCAAGAGAAACAATGGAGAATGCTTCACTAATATCCTACAAAGGTGGAGGCAAAGAACTGGTAAGAGCAAGTGGCCCATTCTTGAAGAAAAAAAAAGTAGGAATCATCATTGCTAATGTTGATGGGGATCTATCCTTCCACTTGAAGATGCAATGTATCACCACTTATGATGAGTTTTTCCCTAAGGACCTCAAAATCGAGAGAGCCCTAATATGACACAAAAATACACAAGCATACATAGAAAACATCCCATCCACTAGTTCTATTAAGAAGACCCACTTTTGGGCCAAGAAAAAGAACGTTACTAGTGATGGTGTTTTTGATGTAAAGGTGGTCTTAACTACTCCTAGGAAAGAAAACACCCAAACCATTAACACACAAATGTCATCACCAAAAAATAAACCAATGATCTATGCTACAAATACTCAACATGGATCATAGAGAACAAATAGTGCTCCTAAGAAAAAATTCACTCCCTTAGGGGAACCTATGGAGGATGTGTTGAAGAGATTGATACAATCTAACCTTATCACACTCCAAAATTTCTTGAACTATCAAGCACCACAAGTCAAACCTCCTAGCTATAGAGAAGATCATTTTTTGTGAATTTCATCAATACAAAGGTCATAACACAATTTTTTCTTAAACTCAAACATATAATAGAAGATATTATTAAACAAGGAGACATTGATGTTGATCAAAAATTCGGGAATGAAAATCTAAAAATCTATCCAAACCATATTCTTGTTCATGGAAAAACAAAATATTTAGGGAAGCCATCAACTTCAAACAACATGAGTCATACCCATGATACCATAGCGGGACATATTTATGTTATTGGTTCATCGCCACATGAGGAATTAGATATGCATCAAGAAATTATTTTAAAACAATGTCCAAACCCATCAAAAGTGGCTAGCTATATTTCATAGCGTAATGGCATCAAGTATGTATTAGATTACAATATATATCCCACATATGATTCAATTATTGGGAATGTTGAAGAAGTTCCAAATGAGCAAGAAATATCCATTGTTACACCCATACCCACAAACTATTGTGAAGAGTCTTTTATAGATGATATATCATCTACCCAATGATCATGTCAAGATGAGGATCTTAAGGATAACAAAAATAACTCTAGATCAAGTTAGGATCAAGAACCCCTATCCCTAGAGTTTCACCAAGAGCTAAGGGTCATATTCCAAACCATTTCAAACTCCAAATATGTCCCTGATATCATGCCTGAGATGTTTCTTTTTGATGGACCTATAGATGTTCTTCATCCAAAATAAGAGTCTCCCACTCTTGATATCCCCATACAAGAGCAATTAATAGTAGAGATTCTTGATTCCTACAGTGATTGTACATTAGCGACATCTTTTGAAGCAATATCAATAGATAATGATGTCATCAAATAAAAAAAAATAGTTCATACTTCGAAACAGTAGGACCCCATAGTAGTAACATATGTTCATGAAAATTCATATTCAGTAGCTGTGGATCAGAGGATATATTATCAAGGCAAAGCATTAGGTATTGTTAATACCTTCACAATGTTGGGGCCAATCTTATCTATTGAAAACATCAACACATGGGGCATGAAGAATCCTTTAATAAAAATACTATCAATGCTACAACTAGCCATATCATGAGTTGGAATTCACCCATCATTCCATCCACAAGTTGGGACCAACATAGAAAGGAGAAGATCATCAAAGAAAATGTAGTAAAGAAAAAATGACAAAGCAAATACAAATGGATACCAAAGAAAAATGAAAATCATCCCTCTAAAATTCCATTAGCCAAATAAAATATGGGAAAAAATAAAAAAGGGAAAGGTATCCATCAAAATCATACTCAAATACAAAAAATAGGCTTCTCAAGCAAGGAATGGAGTATACCCAGTGGTTTTTCCTAATACCACAAAAACCTCCATACTCACTCATCATTTCTCATCTTCCCAAGTTTGGAGAGTCAAAGGTTCCAAACCATCTACACATCCATCTCATATTCCTTCATATATAACACCATACACTCAATTCATAATATCTAATTCTCACATTGACCTTGTGTTGGTAGGTACTCTTCATTGTAAGGCTTCTAAAGGTACCATATCATGATGTGTGCACATAGGCAAGGTTAATTCCAATACCAATAAGGAAAATTAGAGTTCTTCAAAATTGTATCCCAGTGCTCATATCTTGGAAAAGAATCTTCTTCAATTAGGGTATCGTTGGAACATTATGATAGTAGCCTCTACATCAGTACCACTAGGTGGTTCAACATAAGGGTAAAACTTTTTAAAAAAATTCAAAAAATCAAAAAATCGTGAAAATAGTAAATCAAGAATCATCCTCTAGTGAAAACCACTATGGTGGTGCTTTGGGCATGTACTATGATGAAAACATAGAAAACAAGAATCATGAGTAGAATCAAGCATCTATATGATCCTTCTCAGATAAAATTGTATTGAAACTCTTTGCATATATATTACCTAACTTGGTTTGTCCATTGATCTATGAACCATTACTAGACACTAAATGCAATTTATTACACTCTTGTTTTCAAATAACTCTTGATCCATTTATTATATCTCATAATGTGACATTGCAATTGTGATCTAGGTATCGTTTACCTTAAAATATCATCAAAAATCCCAAAAAAAATTGTAAAACCTCATCAAAATTCAAAAACATCAAAATATTGTACAACTAAAATTTAAAAACATTCAAAAATTATAAAGTCATAATCTAAAACATCCAAAATACATCAAAATCCCTAAATAGGTCAAAACATAGAAAATCAAAGCATTACCTTATCAAGTGTTCATTGATGTGCCCCCAAGAGAGTTTAGGTTAGGAGTCCATCATAATAAACTGACAATCCATCAATTTTTCATGTATCATCAATAAATAGGTCAAAATCAATCAAAGTACGTTGTCTCTAGATGTATAACATAGGCAAGGATCATCTTTGATAAGCACCCAAGACCCCTAGGATAGCCCTTTAGGGTAGGTTTTTTTCTAGAAATCAAAAAACACCAAAACATATTAAAACTTAGAAAAAACCAAAACATTTTAAAATTTGAAAAACTAAACATTCACATCAACATTCAAAAAGACCAAAAATAACCTCAAAACATTACAAAATATCAAAAAACTTGAAATATTCCAAAAAATCCAAAATCATCCATCCCATTTTTCTTTCACTCACAATAAAACTCCATTCATAATAAATCAATCATCACTCACCCTTTGGTAACAAAAATGGGAAACAAGTACAAAAATCAACAAAAATAGAACCTTTAAACACAAAAATAAAACTCTTGATCATATCAAACATGTCAATCTAACCTTATATCAATGGCCTCTCAAACAACCTATCAACTGGCCAACATTTGATAACACATCCTAGGATGCATCCTTCCTACAATGAGAATTATCATTGGCAATAATTTTGGATATTTATCCTCAAAACACATCACACCTTTGGTAAGAGATATAGATAACATTTCAATAGTTATTTTTTTATCTTTTCTTATGATTTATCTTGTTGACCCATTTTTAGGACCTCTTGATGATGTGTAAACAATTTAGAGAGAAAGGAATGGGGCATCGATCATTATATTTTTTTTTTGTGCTTGTGGGGTATTCTTGTAAAATAATCTTAGAGCATAATTGCTTAGTTGTGTGTAGGGAGGTCATTTCAAATAGATTGTTGACTATCGTGTATGCTTTGGTATGAGATATTCTAAACTTCTAAACTAAATTCCAATGAGGTTTTTGTATGTCAAGGTGTGAGCAAGGATTATCCTATCTATTTTTAGATCCAAAGTCCATCATAGAAGATACAATGACATCCTAGTTATCAATACCATGATGCATTGTGTCTATCTATTTTATAAAAAATAAGGAATGGTGGAGAGTCCCAATTTGAAAAATGAGCAAATCATCAATCTCATCACCATATCTAATAAAGTCTCAAAGAATCATAGGCTTGTTGGATTTTGAATCAATCTCACAAATCAATGGTTAATCCATCCATCTCATTCTTCTCATTATTCTATCTTTACTAACAATTCTATCCAAGTGTCAAATATGTGTGATATAACAAAATATACATGAGGCTACCCATGACCGATGATTTTCTACACATCATCAATTTTTTCTACTTCAAACATTTGAGCTTTCTCGTCCTCTTCAAGCTAAGCCTATTTTCAACCTTTGTTAAGAGATCATCCCCAAATTCAAAAATTTCACTCAACCTCTTGAGGGGGTAGGGTACCAGCTTTTTTTTTTTTTGCTAGGGCAACAATTGGGCATCCAAAACAATTTCACTAGGGTAGTAGTGGGGCATCCAAAATTCAAGAATTTTAAATTTTTTATTTGAGAAACTACATTAATCCGAAAAAACATTAGTCTTTGAACTAATGTAACAAGTACCTTGCTTCAAAGAGGGGTAAAATGTAGACACTTAAAAATGTCTTGAATGATATTACACATTTGAATCTAATATACTAACATCATTTCATCCTAAAATTTCACCTTCTTTCCACCTATTTGATTAAATTAGCCTAGCTATTTAATTAAATGTATCATTAAATCATCTATTAATCTAATTAACCTAATTAGGTTAATTCTCCCCCTTTCACCTTCATCTCTCATCTTGTTTAATTGAATAAACCAAATTATTTAATTTAAACCCCCTAAGTCTTCTCATTTAATTAAATAATATTCAATTATTTAATTAAATATCATTTGCACCCTCCTCTCGTTAAATAAATCAATTATTTAATGGATATCATTATGTTCCTTGTCTTGTACATTAAAATTTAGTTTTAATTACTAAATTTTCTAATTTCCCCTCCCATCCACTTGCATAGGGAATATTCTAATGGAACATTCTCCTATTTGGCTCTAAAAAGGAAATAATTGTTTTCAAACAAACTTTGTAACAAATTTTCAAAGTTTTTACAAAGTTTGTTTGTTTGAATCATTGTAAGCCCTTTATACTTTCTTTGATCCATATGATCTTTGATTCTCATCCATTCATGAGAATCCTTGATCTATGTTTCACCTTCCTTTTTTATATTGACTATTGATTCACCAAATCGATCCGAGCCCTTGATTTTTCATCTGATTTCCTATAAATTCATCACTATTTAGAGAGAAATAGATGCATATTTTGATAGAAAAAATTATTTTGTTGAAACTCATAACCATTTTCATCCATGCTTCTTATTTAATATCATTTCATATCAAAGCTTCATCCATTTAGTTTAAGCATCCATTAAAGGCTTCCATGGTAACTTAGTTTGCATCTATTTTAGCATAGTTTTATTTAAATTACTATCATCTTTGAGATTTGTTTACATTTAGCATAGATTGTATCCATTTTATCAATCATTTTAGCATTTAGATATCATCTTTATCATGTTAGACTATATTCATATCATTTCTCATTCATCTCTCATCAATTTTGTCAGTTTTCTTCAATCAAATAGATCAAAATAAGCTCATATTATCCAAGATATTAGGAAATGGTTTCCATTCCACATCAATGTGACACCACTCACCTAATAAGAGAAGGTTTGATGTATTATAATAGATTTCTTTTTTATTTTCATGTTGATTTCATGATATTTCAATGGGCTCTTGTTCTTCAGAATTTCAAATATCTTATTGGGATCATTTCTTAGGGTATTAAATATGTTTTAAATTCATTTGGATCTATTGTATTGGGTTCACACTATGACTTTGGTCACAATATGTATCTATATGTGTGTGTGTTGTGTGTGTATACATATACATATACTTTATTTATATCTATACATATATCATACTAATTTTATATAAATCTAAAACATACATGGATAAAAATAGTGGAACCCTTAAATCAAATTTAAATTCAACCATACAATTTATATCTATTAAAAATTTGACATAATTTAATGTAAAAAATATATTTTAAATATTGGTTGTAGGTGATAATTTCCCATTTCTTAAAATTTTGTAAATAAATTAATACTAAATATGTGCCTTATGTATAGTAATATATATATTTAAAATAAAATTTCATGAAAATGTATAATAGAGAATGAAAAATATAAATTATGTAATATATAATGGTTAAATAATGTAGACATAATTCCAAATTCCATACCTATTTGGAACAAAAAAATTAACTAAAAAATTGTAATTGCTCCTATCATTTTTTTTGAATAAGTTCCATTAATAGTAATTAAAGATCAATATTACACATATCCACAAAAAAGGTGAATGGTAATAAGGTACACCCTGAGAGTCACATAGACCTACCCCAGAAACATAGAAAATATAACAATGAAAAAAGCTAATAAATGGTTAGAGGAGTTCTAGCTGTGGAAGGAGGATCTTTGTCATCAAACTTACCCCATATATCAACAAGGTCTAGGGTGAGATTAGAAGCAACCCAAAAAAATTCATAATTGTCTTTATATTATTATTGAGTGGGAAAATTGTTTAGGTCCAACAACAAGATCAACTTGGAGGAGTCAACACATGGCCAACCAGGAGCTCTACTAGAAGGCCATCCAAAAGCACCACCATAATGCCCCACAAACCTCACCCCAAAGTAGCCCAAGGAGGAGGTGAAGGTGAACATTTTTGAGATTTCAAGCCAATATGGCATCAAGCATAGGCAGGGGAGTGGGGATATGAAACTTGAGAGTCATGAGAAGAGACACTCTTGCCTTGACAACGAGTCTGAGAAGGTAAGAATCCCTAGTAGGAGGCTTGAGAAAGTGAAACATGAGAAAAATTAGAAGGATAATTCCCCTAGTGGTCCAAAAGATCTTGGAGGTGAGCCATTTCCAATGCAACTTTTTTTTATTGCACTTGAATCTTCATTAACACACTAGAGCATATAGTAGCTTTAGCAAAAAGCACAACATTCTTATTGTTATTTCTATGAGCTAAAATAATAAAATTTATAACTTTCCAAATGCTAAAGAGGATATATACACTGAAATAATGCAAAATATAGGTATACTTGTGGGGAATGCAAGGCCAACCTCCCAAAATAATCATATGCTAGGAGAAAGGTTTGGCCCTAAAGGGTTGGAATAAATCATGAATCCAATGCCACAACTGTGAGATCTAGAGTAGAAAAAAAAATGTTCTTAGAAGTCTTGGTTTTCCTAAAAAAAGAGAAAGAAGGGTCAAGAATACCAAAATGGATGAGTTGAGATCCCATTTGTAAGCCTTGAATAAGAAAACCCCAGGAAAAGTGGAATTTTTTTTCTTGAAAATAATAGCCCGTACATTAATGAATATGCAATGCAAAGAAGAAACTAGTGCTACAAATTCCATCTTTGGTTCAAATTTTTAACCATTGAGAGATGAGGTTAAAGCCATTGGTAGTCATTTTGAGGGTTGTGGCTCCTAAAGGAGATATTTGGTACCCACTTAAAATGTTTCCATCAAGGCTTGGTGAAATGAATGCTAATTTTGTGAAGCATATCAACTAGACTAACATTCATGACTCCTTCAAAAGTCTCTTGATCATAATGATTTAAGCTAAAAATTGCTTTGAAAGCACCCCATGACATGAGGTTGATCATTGTTCTGAAAATAAAAACCTTTGGAGTCTGAATTCTCTTCTTGTGAAATCTAAATGATTTGAGGCCAAGTAACTTGGATAGAGGGTTCACCACAATGGAGAACAAAGGAGACCACCAAAATATTGTGCTAGTTAAAATATAGGACTTCATAGAACCAACACCATTCAAAATGAGTTAGGGTTGGATGGCTTCTCAGTCATGCTAAATACTTTTGGCAACAAAGGTTCCTTATATCTAAATAGGATCTTTCATTATAATAAGGGTTTGAAGGCCAATCCCTTTCCAATCTAGTCTATGCATACGATATCTAGAGGAGATACAATTTTTGATGAGAATCTTTGCGGCTTCATTTCTAGTGAGGGCTCAGATAATCCATTTGGCATAGAGAGTGATCCCTTATCTTTGCATGGCCAAGAGGCCAAGCCACTAGAATCTCTAGAAAGGTAGTAAAATTCACATGAAACACAATGGAATCCTTTGTGTGCATTAGAGGAGGCTAAATAAAATATCTAGGTAGCTTTTATAACTTTTAATAAGAGGCCTTACAAAGGGACCATGACAAAGAGTAGTAAACATGATTTGCAACCAACATTTTATAGCACACCTGGGACTTTCTAGCCAACGAAAGTAGCTTGGTGATCTAGGAAGAAAATTTTTTATTGATTCTATTGAGGAATACTTTCTATAAGTTAGTGTGAGAGACCTGAAAGGAAAAGAGAATTTACTGAAAGCTAAATATTTCCTCTTGAGAGATCTACTTCCATCCATATTGCTACATCCGAGGAGGTTTGGGGAGAATGGACTACTAACAGCATTGTGTTTTGTACCATTGAATTGTAGAACCAAAAGATAGAGAAAAAATGCAAGCATTTAAGGGCTTCCTTGACGTTATCTTCATCCTACAACAAAGTAAAAAAATAATCATCAAAAAGTGTCCATTAACAAGTTGGGCCAATTAATTAGACAAGGTGATCTCTCAAACAAGACTACAAGAGACAAAGTAGGCCAGGAGAGCCAAATCCTTTGACAACAAGGAAATACAAATAAAGGGCCATCAGGAAACCTTGATGAATGAAGTAAAAAAAATCAAAAGAATGGGATTGGTAACCATTATTAGTGGTGTGGGATAAATTATCCAAAAAATTAATTCTCATAGATTAGATGAAACAAGGACCAAAGCCCATGTTGGAAAGCATAGCAGGAATGAAGGGCCACCCTATATGGTCATAGGATTTGGAAAATTCTATTTTCAAAAAATGGATTTTTGGTGAGAGTGTCTAACCCCCTCCATACCTTCCCAAATTGCAATGATATGTGAAAAATTAATCTAGATTAAATAAACCGAGTTTTCTCTAGGTGAATGATTTGAGGGAGAAGAAGACAAATCTTCAAGGAAAGAGTCTTGACTATGATTTTGTAGGAAACATTGAGTAGCATAATGGGCCACTAGTTGCAAATATTTTCAAGATCACTAGTATTAGGTATGAATTTAATATTTCCTTTATTGATAAGATTCCCTAGAGATTCACAATGAAAATACTCTAAATAAACTTTATGAAGATCTCCCACATAGTCCCAAAGGAATTTGTAGAACTCACAAGGAAATCCATCAATTTCCAAAGCTTTAGCATTTACGATAGAGGTAATGATTTCCTTGAGATCTTTGATGGAGAGCAACAACTTACAAAAATTCCTTCAAGAAGAAGAGAGCCTATTAGGAACAACACTGAGACAATCTTGGAGAGTATTGGCATGCTTAGGAGTATGTTCTGGGGCAATGAAATTTTTTCATAATGTCTAAAAAAATCCTATAGAATCTTAGAAAAAATTGTGAGAACATTATTACCTTCCTTGATTTGCTTGATGTTGTGTGAAGTGGGTGAGAATCTAAAAGCAAGGAAGAATTCCTTCAAAGCACAATCACCATTTTTAAGCTAGTGAAGTTTGTCCTTAATTTGGGCTCCTCTAACAACATAGCTATTAGTAACTTTCTTTTGATGTCCCAATGCCACCACCTTGACTTGTAAGGTCAAAGAGAAAGGCTTGGTATCTAAGACCTTTTTGGAATTTCAAAGATCCAAGATGGTGGCCTCATATGATTGTTTGTAGAAAATGTCTATTTGGTGGCCATAGATACAAAGAAACGATCTAGTATGGTTAATTGTATTATTCCACCAAGCAATCCAAACCATTGCATGAATAGGTTTCCATTCAAGATTCCACATTTTTTTGATGATTCAACTGGGTATTATTTGTTAAAAATTTAGACTTACATGACCAAGGTCCAACCCCACTTGCCACTCAATCCTAAAATGAATGGGGAATTCATTTGACAAGGTGGAATCCACTAACGGTATAACTGACAAAGGGGAATAGCTAGAAAAAGAGAAGAAATATTGAGAAAATCATTGAATTATAAAGACACTTAAATATTTTATTAAACCCAACCTAAAAATTACTCCAAGTATGCTAAAGATATTGAGAATGGAGATGACCAGTATTGGAGATAAAGAGGCCCAATTTATTGTGCATGTAAAACCATGCCTCTCTCACCAACTACCAAATAGAAAGATAGAATACCCTCTTTATCATATACCACCTGAACCATATTAAATTTTTTACATGGAACCCAAGTGGTAGTTACAAGAGAATTGTTGATCCATCACCAATGAAGATATCTTTAAAAAACATTATTAGAGGCATACACATTAATAATCCAAAGGAAATAATTATCAATACTTAAGAGAATCAAAATGAATCAATGCATGGGCTCAGAACCATCATCCATGATGTAATTGTTCCAATGTGGTGATAGCAGGGTGATCGTCTTCCCATTCCTAGTAACAAGACCAATTCAAAACATCCTACTTGTTAGAAAAATAGCTTCACATACTGTAAGCACTTAAAAATGACCTAGGCCTACAAGCTCTATTTTTACCACTTTTATCTTAGCATAATTATGATATTTAATTATGTCTTTGGTCCACATTCAACTATTGATTAAATAATTCATAATTATTTAATTAATTCATGTCCTTTTATTCTTCATTATTATTCGATAAATAAATTTTATTTATTTATTAAATACGTCATTAATTATCTAAGTCTTCCCCTAATTAAATAAATTTCTAAATTTATTTAATTACCCTTCTTCAATCATTTCTTCCTGATCATTAAATAAATAAGTTTTATTTAATTAATATATCACTAATTGTCATAAATAAATGAACTGATTAATTTATTTAATTAATTAATCTTATCTGCTAAATTAAATAATTATCTTTAATTATTTAAGTGTCAAAATTAATATTCCTCTCATTTTAAATAAATAAAATTATTTAAAATGTCATCACATTCTTAACTGATAGTCCATTTTGGTAAATAATCTAAAAAATTGATTATTTATTATTTCACAAAATCCATATTTGGATTTAATCTAATTCAAATTAGTAACTTTCCTCCAAAAATCAAGTAATCGGGCAGATTATTGATTTTTCAAATTTGATCTTCAGTTCAACTCTTATCTTCTTGATTTTCAAAAATCTTTATTTTTGAATTAATTATCTCATTTATTATCCACTGGCGATGCTATTCTCTCAAATGAAATCTTGACCACTCGTGAGGATTTTTCCCTAACCCTGATTAGGGATTATCATATTTAATCTCGTCCTCTGATTTTAGGTCTCTGTCAAAATTCAATCTTGTCCGTCCATTCAAAATGGCATTTTCTATAAAATGCTATTTTTCTCTCATTTTTAGAATACGAACTAGCATACTTAGATTTTTCACAAGAATTTCAGCATTCACTCCACTTAGTCTTGGCATATTTAGGCATAGACATTTCAATCATATTTTCATAGGCATAGACGTTTTAGAAGAAAATCCTTCAAAGCTTGTGTAGGACTTCATCAATGATTGCTCGCACGTTCGATTTGAGGGTGACACAAATCAGTAAGTTAGAAGGTGTAATGGAGATCAGCCATGGAGAATGAAAACATTGGGTGAGATTGTTCTATTTTATGTGTTTTTTGTTTATTGTTCCTTTGCACTTCATTATTTCTTTTGGTTTATTCTTTCAATTCATTTGATAAACTAAACTTAAAATTAACCCTTAGATACATTGGTGAACCCAACTTTTGTTTCTTTTTAATTTTTTTGTACGGTTTTATGTGGTTTCTATCATTTTTGCAAGTACAGGTACAAAGCGATGCAATTTTTTTTTAAATCATGACATGTCTGATGCATCATGACACATTCATAGACTCAAACACTGCAATCACTCTATCACGCCACAATTGAAGTCTGGAATACCACATTTGTATTCCTGAGCGGCATTTGACACACAGAGATACACATTCACTCTGTCATGACACATTCGCTTTGTCATTACGCATTTGACTGGTAACATTTTTTATTTATTTGCATTTGGGTTTTTTGTTGTTTTCTTTGATCTTTTTATTTAGGTTCTTCTGCATTCTACCTAGTTAGGTTTCTGGGGTACTAATTTTCA
Source organism: Sequoia sempervirens (assembly GCA_007258455.2). Lineage (NCBI taxonomy): Eukaryota > Viridiplantae > Streptophyta > Pinopsida > Cupressales > Cupressaceae > Sequoia > Sequoia sempervirens. The sequence goes on along the minus strand of VDFB02281492.1, from coordinate 607,788,491 downwards.
TTTGCAACATTTGGCGGTTACTTTTCGTGGGTCAAAGGAAAAAATTAAAACTCCTAACTTGTGGTCTTGTATGTTCGAACATCAAAGACTGAACACTAAAACAATATGCCTATAGTTTTCTTAGATTAGTACACACTTTCAATGCAATTAGAAAGAACATGTCTTCTAATTTGCATGACTATGTTTTCAAAATGGTAGGTGAGTATGCTCTCACCTTGTGAAAACTTGATGATCAGAAAACTAGACCCATTTTTATATGTTATTACCCTCACAACTTAGTAATCGAATTATCCTCTCCCCTTGTACTTTTGGGCGATCCTGGGTGTAAGAGAAATGGTTACTAACTCTAGAACTTGGGCCTGTTCTGGTGGGAAAAAGTACTCACCCCAGTTTGACTCAGACCGATAGCACCCTAACACCAAGGGACTTCCAGCCAGTATATAAAAGTGGATTCTTGGGGAAAGCCAAAGAATCAAGCATTTGGTTCTAATGAGATGGATCTGAAAGGGGACTCTCATTGCATGGATCATGCCCTACGAATAGAATGCTTGTATTAAAAACCTTATGTCTTAGTGTCCAACTGTTCTTTGGCCATTGCTTGATATAGTGCAGGGTATAGTATCATGCCCAAAGACACTACTGAACCCCTTGAGTAGAGATAGGAATTTTTGGGAATTCATTACCCAATGAATCCAAATTTGGTGTACTCAAATGACATTAATGAGCTGTGGAGGGGAGCCAATGCCACCAAAATTCTAAGTTATCCACTCTCAAGACAGAAAGGTGTTTATCACCAATCTGGGGTATAAAGGTGGGTTGTATCAAGTATACAAACCCTTGGCCTATTGGCCTTTTAGGATTGTATTTGTCTTATGTGTGCTTTCTTACATTCAAAACATTGTGCTTGCTAAGTGCTTTCTAGATTCACCACATTTACATTTCTGAATAAAACATTCAACATCAGACAAGTCAAATTTTCTCTCAAAACATCAAGAAAACAAACTATGTTGCAATTGTTGAAACGCATTTGCTTTTCTACAACACATTTGAACACTAATGAGATACAATCATATTGATAAACTACATTCAACATTTCAAACACTACATCTATCTGTGTCACGATGTATTTGAAACTTATAGAGCCACATATTCCAAACTAAGTTGCATTCACAAAACTGTGATGCATTCGTAGCCTCAAACGACACATTTTCCTATCACAAGTAAAACTTCATACAAAGTCAAATATGATTCTACACCTTGTCAATCATTTGTCAAACATTGTTTCTAAGGAGATTTTATCAAAAACCAATTTTGAAATTGCTCAAACTTTCAACCATTATTTTGCATTCTTGACCATAGGTTTCATCCTTCATTTTTGTTAGTTGCATACATTAGGCATTAGTTTGTCCCTAGGTTTTACATCTCACATAATTTGGATTAGGAAAATCTCAACACAATTTGCACCAACATTGCTTTCAAAACTAGGTTCTATTGGACTTAATCATCAATCCCTTTTTTCAGTCATTATCCCTTTTGTGAAATTTTTTAAACTCAACAGTATAGTTAGGAAAACTCACTAGTCATTTTGACCTTGTCGTCTTGTCCTTTTTAACAAATTCCTTTAGTAACCGAAATCAAAAACAAAGATTGAGCTTAGAAGTTTTTAGGTACCCTTGTCTTAAATTGTATTATAAGTTTAGGCATTGCATATTTTATTCCAAAAAATCCAAAACTATTATTCATCCTAGTCATCATTTTGAACTTAGACCTTGCATTGTGTCATCCTTGCATTTAGTCATCATCTTCACTTGAGAAATCTCATTTTATGGTGGAAACTAAACTCCAAAAACAACAACGACAAATGGAAAACTTTTGACAAGATCCCACTTCCACTATCAACAATCCCACATATGACCCAAACTAGACTTTCGATGATACATTTGGAAATACAAACAATCAACCTCTCACAACAATACCTTCCTCATTAAACAATTGATTTGAACCATTCTTGCGTAAGGATGAATACGGTCAAATACTTGAGGAGAACCTAGAGGTAGCCACACAAGATCCAGAGGCCTCTCAATTCATGGAACAAATGGTCCTATGTGATAGAGACAGATACTTAGCCATACTCTTAAGTCAAGGATCTAAGTTACCACATGGATTCAACATCAACATGTTGAGATAAACATCTCCTGACCCTAATCACAACAATGCGCATAACATGTCATATAGTGGGTGACCTCCAAACACTACCAACAATACTTTCTTTGATGCTACAATGACAGTGCATGCTACCTCCAAATCCCACATAGCTCCAACACAATAAATGCTACATCCATTGGAGGATCACAATTTACCACAGTGCCCACAATATCCACAACACTATCACAATTGGTTGGAACCACCTTTGGCTCTGTGGTAATGTGGGAAAGTCACTCTAATCCTCTTTTTAACAATACAGTAAATGTGATAGGGGCATCATCAAGTCACAACAATCACCCCTTAATAGCTACATCAATTACCATGAGCACACCTTCAATATATTCGCTCAATGATATATCACAAAATCCTTTGGGAGGAGGAAAAAAACTTATCTACATCCAAGGAAAACAACAAAGTGTTATCATGCCAACATAGTCAACTGTCATTGCCTCCTAAGGACCAAATACAAGCATTCCCCTTGCACAAACCCAAAAATTTGCACAAGGTGGCTAAATAACCCAACCCATGACATCATTAGTACATCACAATGTTCATGGTCACCATGTCCCCAAAATATCAACACAAATGGTTGAGGGACACATCCCAACCTACTCTTCTCACGTTCATACACACCATCATACACCCAATCCAATTTTTCAACACCAACAACACGCCAATCCGAACACATCATACATGTCACAACAATCCATGCCGCCACAATACACCAATATTCATGCACAACAAATGAGGACCTATGGTGTACCAATCAGTCCAATGTGTGGGACAACAAATAACCCAGTTATAGATGCCTTAGAAGCAAAAATGATGGTTCTGGAAAAAACTATCCAAAACATACAAATATCTGGCAAGAAATCAGAAGTGTCATATGATCTAAATGTATACCCATTCAACATGAGCTTATACATGCCACCATTTCCTTCAGGGTATGTGTCACCGAATTTTACAAAATACAAAGGCAAGACAAACCCCATTGAACATGTTCACAAATTTGCTACCGATTTCATGGATGTCGCCTATGAAAAAAATACTTAATGATACTTTTCTCTAAAAGTCTTGCGGGTCTTTCCCTTGAATGGTTTTCCACTCAAAAGGATATCCAAACATGGGATGAGCTTAAACAAAAATTCATAAAAAATTACACATACAAAATTGACATGGATACCTCTATCACTAGCTTGTGCAATCTCAAGCAAGAGGATGCTGCTAAGACATTCATCCCATTCTTTCAAAAATGGAGAAGTCTAGCTATTCGGTGTCACATTGACATACCCAAAAGGGAAAAGGTCGACATGTTCGTTAAACACTTCTAGGTCCCCTAAAATATGCATTGCAAGTGCATTTTTGCACAACCTTCATGGACCTAGTCGAAAAAGGGGTCCAGATTGAGAAAGCCCTTATCACAAAGGGAGAGCTAAGGTACAGTCCCAAAAATGCAAATGCAAATCCTCCCACTAACAAGAATAAATACTGGGTCAAAAATAAACATGTTACAAATGATGGTGTTATTGACGCCAAGACTGCAAACATTGTGGGTCCTGTACTGGCCCTACAAGGGGTTCAATAGCAAAAAGAACCAACAACAACATTGAAACCCCCTACCAATGTCCCTTCTAACAACCAAAGCAACCAAAATAATCAAGGGCAATATCATCAGATGAGACAATTTCCTAGGGGTCGTACATACACTTCTTTGGGTGAACCTATTGAAGAAGTCCTCAAGAAATGCCTCTAGAGTGGGGTCATCACACTTCAAGAACCCAAACCATACGACCCAGGAAAATTTAAACAAGCATGGTGGAATGATAATGAATTATGTGATTATCATCAGACAAAAGGACATAAAACCTCTAACTATTGACAACTAAAAATCCTAGTACAAGATCTTATCGAAAGTTGTATCATTAAGGTAGGTGGATCACAATTTGCCTCCAATTCAGACCATACTATTCATAAGAACCCACTGTAGGACCATGGTTCTAATAATGCATCCACATCAAGTCCATAGATAAACAATAATCATGCTAATTTCGCCAGAGCCAAGTATGACTATTCTAGTGGATGAATTATATAATGTCCAAACTGATGACGAATACATCAATACCATTACGGTCAAGAGAGAACCTTAGTGAAATGCTACTACTCGAAGTGGCAAGGTCACCATGGCTAGTCCACCTCCCACTAGACAACCCAAAATCACCATACCTGGCCCATCTACTAAATAGAAAAAACTTGTCTCGACCACAAAGCAATGGCAACCCAAAAGTCAGTTCAACCTTTTCGACCAACTGGAAAGACTCCTTCACAAATCTTTATACTCGAGCTACTTCGTCTATAGCCCACACATAAAGCTATATTGGATAGAGCCTTACAAGAATTGTCAGTCCCCAAGGACATTGCTATCAATCAATTTGAGACCATGGTGGGATACCTCACTACTCCTCGCCATGTCACCTTCTCTAATCAAGACTACTCATCACCAAAAACTAACCACAATTATGCATTGCACATTGAAACGTTCATACATAAACACAAAGTTAGACATGTTTTAGTAGATGGCGGAGCAAGATTGAATATATGCTCCTTGAAACTGGTCAAAGCTCTAGGATTTTCTGATGCATGCGTAGACCCTACAAAGAGTATAGTGATCAAAGCATATGATGACGAAGAATGCTCTTCACGTGGCATTATTTCCCTCCCTATCAGAGTGGGACCATTTATTGTGGACACAACCTACCAAGTCTTGGATTTGGAATTACCATACAACATCTTACTCGGTCATCCATGGATTCATACCCTAAAATTCATTCCATCTAGATATCACCAATGCTTAAAATTTCCATTTGATGGCACGAAAATCACCATATATGGTGACCACAACCCTTTCCAATATTGTACCAACCTAAGGGGTATTTCTGAAAACTGAGTGCCTATTAACTGAGAAGCACCTGGCTCCTTGTCATCCAAATACATTAACCCATCCACACTCACATCATCTTCCACATCCACTCCATCCACGTCTTCCGCAACACCACCACCTTCCGCAAAACCTAAGGCTAAATCCACTGTCAAGATCCAAGACCGCGGCTATGGGGAATTAAAACTACACACAACATAAAGCATCACAATGATACCCAAGTCTTTGAAGGTCTATGGTCAGCCATGTTTTAGAATGGAACCCAGAGAAATTTTCAAAGTTCCACCAAAAACAATTTTCATCAAATGGGGAGACATGAGTAATGAGGACCTTTTTGATATCACAGGATGGATCTATAAGGATACTATCGCACTACCCCCATTACCAGTTCAAAAATATGGAAAGGGTTATGACATAGTGAAGGCTAAGGGCTACGATGGTACTAGTGGCCTAGGCAGAAATAAAACTGGATGAAGAGAGCCCATAGAACCTTTCCAAATACCAAAGTATCTTGGATTAGGGTTTGGATCACCTGACAATGATGATCGACATACCATTGGAATTTCGAGTGAGTGAGTACATGCTTCGAAAAGTGTTGAGACCACTAAGGAAAACCTCACCAAAACTGACTCCCAAGAGTGGGAATTTGGCTCAGAATGATCCTTAAGTGACTGTTGCCTCAATGATTTGTTTGTCGAAATAGGGGAACTAGCCTCTGAACAAAGATTTTGGTAAAAATTTAAAATTGATTAGGAACCAAATAGTCAAATTCCCATTACCACTCCCCATGACATAAAAGACCCACCATCTAAATCCCTTCAGTCCAATCCATCTAAAGTACCAGATGACACTGACAACCAGGACTCTAAGTCATTCACCCCTTATTTTGACAACGAATATGAGACTAGTGAAGGGGAATATTGGATAGAGTTTGATGTGGAGCTAGATGATGATAATCTCATCTACAATATCACTGAATCCGTTTGCATGCTTTCTGCATCCTCCCCTCAATTCACCAACACTGACAATGGAATTTCCTTAGTTTATCCTTAGCTAGTCGATTGGGACCAACAAGGCCTGCCAGTCCTCGACACATTTTAGAATGATGAGGAAATTATAGAGTTTATGGGATTACATGAGGGCATACCCAATGGTGATCACAAGTTAGGATTCATCATTGAATTAGATTGCACGACATACTTCGGTGAGACTGCTTAGTCCTCCTGTCACAAAATTAGAAGTAAAAATAAAATAAAAAATGAAACGTCTTTAGGTGAAAACCGAAAGGCACCTTCTGATAACAAAAAAGTAAAAAAAAAGGATGTATCTATGAGTGAAAACCTCTCTAAGGCACCCAAAGATGGAGGATTGGACTTTCTTCTCGTACAACAAGAGAAATCAACTATGCTTATAGAAGACACCATAGAGGATAACATATCAACTGCGGAAGATCCCAAAATGGTTCTCTTTGTTGCATCCTTAATTGAAGAAGAGAGACCAGAATTTCATAAATTCTTTATAGAACATAAAATCAACTTTGCATGGTCCTATGCTGACATGCTAGGATTAGACCTAGAACTGGTTCTGCACAATCTGCCACTATTTCCTAATGCCAAACCATTCAAAAAAAAGTTACGCAAAATGCACCCTCAAGTCGCTTTATTGGTCAAGGTTGAGTTGAAGAAACTTCTAGATGCCGGATTCATATGGTCTATTGACTATGCTGAATGGATATCTAACTTGGTGCTAGTAACAAAGCCAAATGGGTTGATCTGTATCTGTATAGATTTTAGAGACCTAAATAAGGCATGCCCAAAAGATGATTTTCCTTTATTGAATATTGATATTATAGTTGACCTCACAACAGGATATGAGATGTTGTCCCTCATGGATGGTTTCTCTGGATATAATTAGATTCGCATTTCCCCCGAAGACCAGCACCAAATGACATTTACTTTCCCATGGGGTACATACTATTGGAATGTCATGCCATTTAGTCTAAAAAATGCAGGCCCCACATATCAAAGGGCTATAACCACAATCTTCCATGACATGATGCATAAAATAATGGAAGATTATAAAGATGACCTATTGGCTAAATCAGTAACAAGGAAAGATCATTCGAAGGTGTTAGACACAATTTTCAAGAGACTAGAAGAGTACAAAGTCTGGCTAAATCCTAAGAAATGTGTCTTCAGTGTCACATTGGGTAAACTCTTGGGATACATAGTTTCTTGAAGAGGCATTGAGGTCGATCCAGAAAAATTTAAAGCCTTCATATACATGCCTCCACCCAGAGGAATGAGTGAGCTCAGAACTCTACAAGGCAGGGTATAATATATTCAGCACTTCATAGCTCAATAGGCTGACAAGTGTCACCCATTCCAATATCTGTTGTGCAAGGGTATCCCCTTTGTGTGGACTATATATAAATGTTAAGAATCCTTTTAGAAAATAAAATATTACCTACTATCAATGCCAGTCTTGATGCCTCCCATTCACAAAAATCCATTAATCCTATACATCTTAGCAACTAATTCAACACTGGGGGCATTACTAGCACATAACAACCAAGAAGAAAAAGAAAGAGCTATCTATTACATCAGTCAGATATTGGTCGAGTATGAACTAAACTATACACCATTTGAATGAGCTTATCTAGTCGTGGTCTTTGCAACTCAAAAGATAAGACATTATATGTTAAGCCATCAGACACAACTAGTATTAAAAATTGGCCCCCTCAAATATTTGTTAATTTAGGAAGCCTTAAAAGGACATCTAGAAAAATGGATCATGATTCTGAATGAATATGATATACAATATGTAGAAAGAAAGGCAATAAAAGGACAAGTCATTGCAGACCAGCTGGCAGACGTACCTTTGCAAAGTGATCACCTGTTAGTGGCAGATTTTCCAGATGAGTCGATATTCCATACGGAACCTAAGGCACCTTGGCAACTCTACTTTGATGGATCACACACAAATCATGTCTCGGGGGCATGAATCCTATTCATCACTCCTCAAGGAGACTCCATTCCTAAGTCTTTGTGCATTGCCTTCCCATGCACAAACAATGTGGTAGAATACGAGGCACTAGTTACAAGACTAAGAATGGTAATAAAATGAAAAATTAGAGTACTACATGTCTATGGGGATTCTCAGCTCATCATCAACTAGGTTAATGATGACTATGACACAAAAGATGAGAAGCTAATTCCCTATGAATGGATGGTGGATAGTTTCCAAACGTACTTTCATATGGTAACTTTTGAACAAGTTCTGAGAGCACAAAACAAAGCGGCAAATTCCATGGCTACAATAGGCTCTCTACTAGACATACCAAGCAATCTGCCTCAGCTAGAATTCCTAATAAAGTAATTGATGGTCCCTTCCTATGACATTCTAGAGTTAGAGATGGTCTACAAACTTGTTGGTCTCGATTCTCCCTAGTACCAAGATATATATGACTACCTTAAGTCTCAAACTCTTCCACCTAACTTGTCCAATAACCACAGGAAGTCCTTCTAAAAATTTGCAAGGTATGCCATCGTCAGTGACACCCTTTTCCATCATAGCTTTGATGACACTCTCCTTAGATGTCTCGACACTAATGAAGCACATACAACCTTATGCGAGGTACATGATGGTATATGCAAGTCTCATTCAAGTGGTCCTACTCTAGCCAAGAAAGTAATGAGACTTGGGTACTATTGGTCAACCACTGAAAAGGATGCAATAGAATATGTTAGGGCTTGTTGCAAATGTCAGATTCACAGTGATTTGATCCATGCTCCAGTATAGGAACTTCAGCCAATCACCTCTCCTTGGCCCTTCACTTAATGGGGACTCAACCTTGTGGGTAAGATCCATCTGACCTCATCCAATGGCCACAAATTCATCATCACCGCCACTGAGTATTTTATGATGTGGATTGAAGCCATCCCTCTAACATACATAACTTGAAAAAAAATATCCAAGTTCATTCTTAACGACACCATTTTCCAGTATTGCCTTCCGCAATCCATCATCACTGACAACAAACATCCATTTAAAAACTAAGATGTTCATGAGTTATGTGAACGATTTCACATCCAACACCATTTTTCATCTTCATATTACCTGCAAGGAAATGGTCAAGCTAAGGCATAAAATAAAACCATTGTTAAAATTCTCAAAAAGATTGTCAATGACGTTGGCCATGGCTGGCATATACAACTCAACCCTGCTATGTGGGCTTACCGCACTATTATTCGTATGCCTATAGGAGCCACTCCTTTCACCCTAGTCTTTGGAGATGGGGCCATCTTTCCCATTGAGATTGAAATTCCTTCATTACAAATCTCCCTGAAAGGTTTAACTGATGATGAGGAGTATAGACAGTCATGCTTGCACAAGCTAGAGATGCTAGAAAAAAGAAGGAAAAATTACCTAAACTATTTACAAGCATATCAGAACCATCTTTGTCATAGTTACAACAAGAAGGTTATGGTCAGGAAGTTTGACATTGGCAACGTAGTTATCATGCAAAACCCTAAGAACCAGGCTAACAGAGAAAAGTTGGGAAAGTTTGAACCAAACTAGTTGGGTCCTTACATCATCATATCTTATTTTGGTTTTGGAGCCTATTAGCTGGAAACTCCAGATGGAGAACAATTGATAGAACCTATCAATAGTTTACATCTCTGAAAGTTCTACACATAGCATCAGGAGATTGAGCTAAAAACTATAAAATACAAAACAAAATGAAAAATGGTAAGAGAATCATTGCCTTGATGAAAACCTAGAAAATAGGCATCCTAGAAGCACCCAAAAAAAATTAAAAATAACAAAATAACAAAATTAGTAAAGAAAAATGATTCATCCAACAGTGAAAACCTAGCAAATAGGTGCCATGCATAATCAATCATTGCCTTACCATTTACTATCACTTTGTCTAATGTGGCCTAGGATGAAATACATTTTCTATCACCGCCACATTATACCCTTCCCTTCATGGTTGATAAATGGTTGACATCAAGTCCTGAAAACTGTCCATCTAGTACACCAGCAACATCCCTTTCATGTCCCTTAAAATCAGCTAAGTCTTGGACCTAACTGGGGGCAAAATTTTTATCATGTAACTGTACTGGATGTCACACGTGGTTTTGAAAATTGGAAAAAAGTCCCAAAGAAAGATAAAAACATGGAATAAAGTCCTAAAGAAAGACAAAAACATGGCAAAAAGTACTAAAAAAAGGACAAAAACATTGCAAAAAGTCCTAAAATAAGACAAAACATCATAAAACATCCTGAAGAAAGACCTAAAAACTAGAAAAAATCCTGAAGTAAACCACAAAAAAATGTCAGAATACTCAAAGAGCACAAACATAGAGTCATCTCTTGTCAAATTTTGTCATGTCAAATCAATTAGTCATTGTCATTTGTCTGAACTACGTGGTCTCTGCACATTTGCTACATAAGCAAGACTAATACTTGAGTCCCTGAGACATTAGGTCAGTCCTTTTAGGTTTTTCAAAATAAAATCATGATTCAATATTTGGTCATCAAGACAAATTCATTGGTCGTGTCAAACTATGAGGTCTCTGAGTGTATGATGTAGGCAAGGCCATCTATCAATGAGCCCCTAAGGCCGCACTAGGTCAGTCCATTAGGGTTCATGGCACTACACTGGCACACATGTCAAAATGTCTTCAAGACAAAGTAAATCATTCCCAAATCGGTAAACTCCTAAAAAAAATTATGGCAATCATTTATTTCGATATGATAATCTCATCAGTGGGTCAATCATATCATCATGACAATATCAACATATAGTCAAACACAGGTCAAACTTGGTCAAAAAAGTCAAATAATCATAACCTATCATACTATCAACTCTTGGTTAGCCTTTAGTTGTGTCCTTCTGAAAGATAACCTCTATCATACATGCCTTAGGATGTGTCCTTCCTAGGCATTGTTACTATCATTCGACATTTTGAGGGATCCTCTTGACATCTAAGGATCACTCCTCTTGACATCAGTATTCTTTAGATGTATCCTTCTGAAGAAAAAACTTTTTCATTTATGGCTTAGGATGTGTCCTTCCTAGGCATCGTCATCATTTTGAGGGACCCCTTTTGAATTTTAGGGATCAAAACCTCTCGGCGTCAACATTATTTAAGATGTGTCCTTCCTGAATTTGACAATTTTTGACATTTTTCATCTGGGCATCATCAAAACTTTGACACTCTAGCATCTCATCATCATCAAACCTAACATATTGACATCAGAATAATGGATATCCAGATGCACTTGGAAAACACTTGGCACCTATCTTTTGGCTTTCATCATGTTAGTAGTTTTTCAGCGAGATTCTGACAACAGGATTTAGAGAAGCAGCGGCGTATCATGATTGTCTTATCTTGTCTTTTGGCTTTCATCATGTTACTAGTTTTTCAGCAAGATCCTGACAATATGATTTAGAAAAGAAGTGACAAATCATGATTGTCTTATCTTGTCTTTCGGATTTCATCATGTTACTAGTTTTTTAGCGAAATCCTGACAACAAGATTTAGAAAAGTAGTGATGTATCATGATTGTCTTATCTTGTATTTGGATTTATTTTTTATTTTTTATTTTTTTATCATGTTACTAGTTTTTCAACGAGATCCCAACAACAGGATTTAGAGAAGTAGTGATGTATCATGAAGTTTTTCTTGTCTCTTGACATGCATGTTACTAGTTTCTCAGCGATGTCCTAATTTCAAGATTTAGAAATACAACAATTTATCATGATAATGGCTTTATTGTTGTATTTTGAAAATCATGTTGCTAGTTTCTCATGTCCTTGAAATAGCATTTAGAGAAGCAACGATGTTTCATGATTTGTCTTTTTTGTCCTTTTTGTTGGCGGTTGGTTATGACAAAAAGACTGAGGCAACAACACTCTTAGTTTGAGTCATGATCATCCTTGTCTATAATTGCTTGTCTTATGTGATGGTACGACCTTGCACATCTTGATCTATGTCATATCATGGTGTTTTTTGGCCATTACAATAGTTTTCCCAATGATGATTAAGAGCAATAAATATTAAAGTCCTATGGTAAAGTTTTGAAGGATTTGGTCTAGGGACTAACATGCATCTCCTTCAGTTTGGTCATCTTCTCTCCTTCAGTCTAGTCATCTTCTCTCATCCATCTCACGATGATATTCTATGACATACAAAAACATAAGTGTATACATGATCGTATAAAACATTATATTAGGTCCATACATACATCATCCATTGCATTAAGTCATATACATGTCATTGCACATTGCATTCATATTATCATAAACATGACAACCATTCAAATAAATACATTAGGAATATCATTATCATCATCATCACAAAACTAACATGGCATCATATCATAAGAAATAATCATAGAACATATATAATACCACCATCCATCATAAATCAACATCATAAATCACATATATCATAATGCATAAATCAAAGAACATCACATAACAAACATGTAGGACACATCAAAACTGCATCATCATATAATACCATCTCAAAAATATAAAATGTCATAGGATAGAGTCAACAAATATCACAAAAATGGAGCTTGCAGGATCAATAATATATACATAATGTGTCATAATAACAAACATGCCCCTAGGGTAGACTCTCATCATCCCCTCATGGAGAAGAATGTGGTGGCTAGAACTCTAACTGAAACTGAAATGATGAGTGGACCTATAGTAGCCTCTATCTATGCAACCAATGGAACTAACACTAATGGCATCATCTCCACGGTAATAGAAACCTATGATGTCACTGCTACTTAACTCTGAGAAGCAGATGGATCTGCCACTGGTGGCTACCTCTGTACTAACCTCTACACTAAACTAGTAGACCCCTAACTATGGCTCGACTGACGACTCGACGCATGCCTGTGAGAGTGGTGGGACCTATGCCCTAATGTGTGCCTTGATGAGGTAAACCCTCCTACACTCTTATGAATCTTGATACTACTCCCACTCCTTGATTGGTGGCCACTGCTTGTCCTCGTCTGTGACCATGACAATGTAGGATCTCGTCACTCAGGAGGCATTTCCTACTCATATAATGTCCTATATTGACCCAACCTCATGCTCACCCTAGCTAGCTCATGAGCCATAAACTAGAAAGTCCTATACATAAGGCTGCAAACTTGATGCACCACTGAGCTGAGTTCTGCTGGCAGATCACTACCTGATCCTACTCTACCTAAGCCACCTCTAGCTCTGATTTCAGTGCTCAGACCTATGTTGCACTCTCATCTAATCTCCTTTGAAAGTCGGCCACCCTCTAGTCTATCATTGCATCATGGGGCAATGCCAAGGTGGATGATATCTCCTCATCTCCTTCCACCATCCTGAATCTGAGTAATCTCTCAACCTCATCCATAGCATCATCATCATCGTCGTCATCCTTTGCCACATCCTCTTTTCCAAATCCCTCATCTCAAGGCACATCTACCTCCACATCCTCCTCCTTCCTCGGCTGCTCCTCCTCCCATCTCTTCCACCTCTGCCTTAGTCTCTCCACCTCCACCTCTGCCTTTCCTCCTCCTATCTCGCCACCTCCACCTCCGCCTTGGCCACATCCTCCTATCTCTCTCTCTCCTCAGCTACCTTGGGGATAGCACCTAGTGCTACCCTCACCACATGTAGATGCACCCTCAAGCCTTGTCCTTGACAATCTCTCCTTCACCTCTGACCATCTCCTCCATCATCTCCATCATCTCAATCATCTCCACCCCAACCTCCATCTCTACCCCCATCCTTGCCTCCATCTTCACCTCCATCTCTCCCCCAGCCTTTTTCCCTACCTTCATCCCTGCCACTATCTCTCCCCTATCCTCTGCCCCTATCACCGTCCCTACCTCCTCGCCTGGCTCTTGACACATGAGGTATCACTGACCATCTGTCCATAGGTGTTGGCTCATCAAGATATATCATTGGTGCTAGTCTATGTGCCTACCACCATAGATTGTAATCTGTTGTGGTCTCGAGATTTGAAATCCCACCTCTCCATCCCCACAACTGGGCTCCTAGCCCATCAATCTACTACTTTGCAAAGGCTACTAGAATGGATGGTCCCCAAGCATACTCTCTAGATGATCAAGTGTAGTCAGCTATCCTTGCAAGTACACCCTGCTGCTCTCTAAACTGCCTAAGGACACCCTGTGGAAAATACATCTTGATGATCAACTGGCTTTGTACAGTTCTACCAATCAAATGCTGATACTATCGGTATATGCTTATATGGTCCACCTCATCGTCCCACTGCTCACAGTCTTTGTACGACCTCCAAATAAAGGACACCATCATATCAATCCTATGATGCCACCATCCTATCTCTCCCATCTGCATTTTCTATAAGGAAGTAGCATAATAATAGGTGTAGGGCATCCCCTCAACTAGCTGTGGTCTCTGAATGGGTAGTTGAAATATGGCTATGTGCTCCCAAGCCAAAATCATCATCATGGTGGTCTGATAAGAGATACGCTCTACCCTCCGGTACACAACCTCATGCAACTGGTGGTAGAATGTGCCCAATAAACATGGGGCCCAAGCATAAATTATCCTATCCTACCTCATCCCAACCAAGATGTCTCCCTAGCCAATAGGGAATCCATGTCCACGACGGTCAGGAATTAGTATCCCGCCAATAAGTGTTGCCATGAAAGCATCAAAACAAGCATAGTTCTCTGCCATGAACTCCCATCAAATCTCGTATCCCTAGATGTCGAGTCCTACACCCTCATCTTAGTAATACACTCAGAAAGTCTACTTGCCATCGCGAGGGTCATAAACGATCCACTCTCCTTGGATCAACACCTATAGAATGTGGTACACATCCTCTAGTGTGATGGTCGCCTCACCTATCAGTAGGTGGAAGGAAAAGGTCTTTGAATTCAAATGCTTGCATAGCCCAGTTAGTAGTCCCCTATTTTCCCAAATAAGGGGCATATAGGCAACATAGTACAAACCCAAGGCCATCAATAGTCGCCGCTCTCACAAGCTCAGGTGATCACTAAACTTGAAGGTCATCAGTATGCTCTCTCATGTATTTGGGACAAGTTGTCTCTATAAAAAGCCAAACAATATGTTAGTACCTTCTAGGAAACTGTTAGTATCATCACAAATCATTTCATATTCAAAGAGCATCAAAATCAGCCCTAGTCAAAGCAAAGGTCAAATGTGTCACATTGACTACAATTGCATCACAAAAACTCGAATGTGTCATTTCATACTTCAAATGCGTCACAACATGGCAATTGTGTCACTCTGTTGCTCAAATGTGCTAAATCAGAACAATTGTGTCACAAAAAATTGACACTTGCATCATTCCAGTCGAATGTGTCACTTAAATAGGAAATTGCGTCACAAAATGATGAATGCGGCATTCTAGCCTTCAAATGCGACTAAAAAGGTGAATGCATCACAATTTTTGGAAAAAGTAGCACAAAACCTTGGCCTCCCCTAATTTACCATTATACTTGTGTTGCGATGCATCAAATGCATCGAACGCAAAGGCGAATGTAGCTTACGTGAATGCATATGCGTTGTGGTGCATTTGTTGTTCCCCCTCGAAACCTAGTTTTCGTATGCAAAACAAAAGAATTACCAAGGAGGATAGGGGTACATACCACTAGCTTTGAGCCCTCTAGCCATTTGAAAGTCTGCACAATCTCGCTGCAATGCTCTATCACTGGAATCACCATCCTTGTTGCACTCCTTTTCGCTCTGAGCTCTTGAAATTTGTAATGTAAATAGTAAGAATGAATTGACTTTTACCCCTTTGTTAGCCTATTTATAAAGTCAAAATGGCATTTGCCAACTAGGTTATTATAGGAGGCTTATTTGACCAACTTTTACTACCCCGTTGACTACCTTAAACATGTTAGAACCCAAAACTATTTGCACCATTGTTTTGCTAGTCATCAAATTGATTTATCAGGACCTTTTACAATTTTTTTTGCCACCAACCCAAAATTTGAAAAATTTCCCAAGGGGGCATTGATACTCTACAATGTCACTGAGGCATGGCTTTGACTTATTTTCTTTATCACAATGTGACATGCTACATTATGTCAAAGAGGGGAAAAATGTAGACACTTAAAAATGACCTAGGCCTACAAGCTCTATTTTTACCACTTTTATCCTAGCAAAATTATGACATTTAATTGTCTTTGGTCCACATTCGACTATTGATTAAATAATTCATAACTATTAATTAATTCATTTCCTTTTATTCTTCATGATTATTAAATAAATAAATTTTATTTATTTATTAAATACGTCATTAATTATCTAAGTCTTCCCCTAATTAAATAAATTTCTAAATTTATTTAATTACCCTTCTTCAGTCATTTCTTCTTGATTATTAAATAAATAAGTTTTATTTATTTAATATATCACTAATTTTCATAATTAAATGAATTGATTAATTTATTTAATTAATTAATCTTATCTGCTAAATTAAATAATTATCTTTAATTATTTAATTGTCAAAATTAATATTCCTCTCATTTTAAACAAATAAAATTATTTAAAATGTCATCACATTCTTAACTGACAATCCATTTTGGTAAATAATCTAAAAATTGATTATTTATTATTTCACAAAATCCATATTTGGAATTAATCTAATTCAAATTGGTAACTTTCCTCCAAAAATGAAGTAATCAGGTAGATTATTGATTTTTCAAATCTGATCTTCAGTTCAACTCTTATCTTCTTGATTTTTAAAATCTTTATTTTTTAAATTAATTGTCTCATTTATTCTCCACTGCCAATTCGATTCTCTCAGATGAAATCTCGACCACTCGTGTGAGGATTTTTCCCTAACCCTGATTAGGGATTATCAGATTTAATCCCATCCTCTGATTTTAGGTCTCTGTCAAAAGTCAATCTCGTTCATCCATTCAAAATGTCATTTTCTATAAAATTTTATTTTTTTCTCATTTTTAGATTACACACTGACATACTTAGATTTTTCACAAGAATTGTAGCATTCATTCCACTTAGTCTTTGCATATTTAGGCATGGACATTTCAATGATATTGTCATAGGCATCGGTTTTTTAGAAGAAAATCCTTCAAAGGTTATGTAGGACTTCATCAAGGATTGCTTCCACGTTCGATCTGAGGACAACACAAATCAGAAAGTTAGAAGGTGTAATGGAGATCAGCTATGGCGAATGAAAACATTGGGTGAGATTGTTCTATTTTATGTTTTTTTGTTTATTGTTCCTTTGCACTTCATTATTTCTTTGTTTTTATGCTTTCAATTCATTTGATAAACTAAACTTAAAATTAACCCTTAGATACACATACAACATATAACAAAAAATTAGAAAATTTAACTTCTTGAAGACATAAAATATAAATGCTAGTATGTTTCTAAATAGTATCCCTAAAAAATGCTTCCTATCCTAGTCCATGAGACCTTGAACATTCCATGAAATAAAATCCATGTATGAAACTCAATCATTTCATCAAAGTCTAGCTCTTCTATATAGGAAAATTTGTTTTGTAAGAATTTTTGTGGCACTATCCCTAACTAGAGTGGAGGAGAGGAAACTCTCCTTTTTTTGCAACAAATTCCCCTTCCTTGAGCATCCTTGAAGGGCTATGAGATCTCTCGAAGATCACAAAGCACAAGAAGGCATGATTAGTTATGTTGTCAACACCGATGTTAACTAAGGAATTGTGGAGGGCCTTGGTCGAGTGTGAGTATCATTTTCAGTAGTATGAATCTCCTACCTCTTCTTTGAAGGGTTTGAAACTTTACCTAAAGGTTCTAGAACCTTAGTTGTTGGTCCTAGGGAGGTATTGGAATTGTTCTTCTATCTTTTCATTGTAGTTAGGTTTTCTTCTTTTTTGAGGTAGGAATCCCCATGGGATCAGACTTCTCAAATTTTTATGGTGCATACATCACTCTAGGAAAAATAAGGGGACAATCTTTGATCTTGCGATCAATAGATTGACATTTAAAACAAGTATTTGGAAATTTTATATAAAAAATTCTTTGGGTGTGTCGAGAGTTACCAATTTGAATATCTATGGACTCTTTCAAGTCTTTTGAGAGGTCAACCTCTATGTAGACTCACTTTTAAGAATAAGTTTGGTAGAACTGGTTAGGTTCAATACAAAAAAAAAATCTTAGGGAAGACACAACATGGTGAAGAAAATGCATACAAGGCAAGGGGAGGTCATGAAACTCAATCCAAAATGGGACCCTTAACTTCTTGCCATTATAGATATAGAAATCTTAGTTCCATGGTTGGAAGACCAACAAAAAAGACTGGGCATGCCATGGACCATGATTCAGAATAATTTGAGCATGATTAAATTTTGCAAAATGGAAAAGGAAAAATATTTTGGTCAAGTTTTAGACCATATCAAGGTGGACCACATGAGTGACCCAAATTTTGTCAACCCACTCTTTCAACATGATTTCAAGGGGATTCCTACCCAAGAAAATATCTTATAAGGGTAATGATGATCTAACCATTGATATGTAGTATCAAATTATGGGATGGGAACCACCACATCTATAGGGGAGTTAGAATACATACCTCATGAAAAACCTTCAAACAAATTTTTGGGGTCACTTGTTTGAAGGAGGAGCCATTATACAGAGTCATCACATAACCAACATGAACAAGAACTATTGGGTTGAAGTCAATAGTAGACTTTTAAAAATGAAACAAAGTTGCAATAAATGTGGTAGTATTTGGAATGAAAAAATCTAGTTCCTAAGACTTGGAATGACATAAGGAGAGCCAAGGATGACCATAGAAAATAGAAGATATTTCCTATCATTTTAAGAGAGTTATATACTATATTAAAATTGTGATAGAACCTATTTCTCTAGAAAAAAAAGGTATGATATAAGTCTTTGCATAATAGCAATGAATATTTGGACTTTATCTATCTAGTCTATGCTATACTTGTCATAACAAATATTTACTTTCAGGGTATGTGCAGGATCATGATGGGCCAAAAAGTGGCAATATGATGGGTATGTGTAGGGTATGTGGCTGATGAATTTTTTTTAACCCAAAATTGATGAAACAAAAAGGGTTTTTAAAGGAGTTTCTCAACTTTCCACCAATATAAATTATGCTTTACTTTGAATTTAATAAATAATTATTATTCATTTTCTATTTGAATTATGACTAATGTCCTACTTGATAGGCTGATTGAAAAACATCTATAGGTTTCAAACGGTATCACATTTTTTGAATCCAAAACATGTGTCACATTCTATGCTTTTCATAATATAGGATTAAAAAATAATAATTGAATTTCTTGAAGTTTTGACCAAGTCAAGGTGGTCAGACATATGAGATTTTATATTTTTTTAAATTTTTAATAAAAAATTCATAATTAATTATTTACTTGGAAAAAAAATTCAAAAAAATATCCATCACATCAGGACATCAGTCCTCCACTTATTTCTAAAATCTTATAAAAAAATATTATCATTTTATTCTAGTTAGGGTGGTCAGAAAAACACCTACTTCTTATTTTTTCCCTAAAATTTAAGTACTACTACATTGAAATTTCAAATTTTCACCAAATAGACTTTTTTTTCAAAATAAACCTAGTAGTTTAGAAACTACATTCAATTTGCTACAAATTTTATTATTACATTTTTTTGAAATAATATATATAACTTATTCAAATTTTTGTGTCAAGTTGCCTAACTCTAATCTTTCTTAATTTTTTTCCACTTAAGGGCCTATTTTTTCCATGATGATCCTACATATACCCTTCAATAATGTATTACTTTGATCATACTCAAAAAATTTCAACTCCTGATTAAAGGCATGTGTAAAAAACCTGCAAAATAATGTATCACATACATAAAATAGAGGTATTCTTTATCCCAATAAGTACTACATAAATATTACAGCCCAATATTAGGTATAATAAAGTTATCAATGCCTAGAAGTCAATCAATTTCTTCTAGCTACATGACACCATTGAGTTTTGCAATGAATCCACTAAGTTTTCCAATAATGTAAAATGATCCTTTAATATTTTTCCCTCTACCATTTCTTCCCATTCGTTACACTTGTTCATGAAAACTCTTTCAACCCCCCCTTTCAATGTTATAGCCAACATGTCTACCAATACACTTGTTCATCAATTCAATATAATGTGATGCTTCTAAACTTTTACCATTCTCAAATATGATTGTCTAGAGCTTGTCCATAATTATTCGCTAATATTTTGACTATATTTTTAACTTTTTCCCTTTTCCTCTATTCTTAGATCCTATATTTAACTTTCCTAGTTCTCAAAGCAATGGTCTTTCTTACCACACTTTTCAATTCTCCTCTAATTCACTAGTTTCTTTGTCATGACATTATCTATAGGAAAATCTATCTCAAATAATTATCTTCCCAATATCTCTTTTTCATGTACAAAAAACTCTTTTCTCTCTACCTTTCTAGCTTAAAATCATGCTATATATATTCTCATTAGAAGCTCTTCTTTCTTAAAAAGAATAAGCATCACTCTTAGTAAGTGGGTTCACCTCTTCATGGTACCTTTTTCATTTTAGAATATCAGTTCTCATTAGTAAGTGAAATTCTAGTAATTGATATAACATTCTCCAATCCTTCTTCAAAGGTTTTTCATTTTTCAATGGCTAGGCTATTAAACATATTTGATTCCACATTCTTCTCTTGTTCTCTCAACTCCTAATTTTACATTATTTTAGGAAATATTTTTCCATTAGTAAGTGGCATTCTATTAATTGATACAACATTCTCTCATCATTATTTAAAGGTTTGTCTTTGTAGTGTCAAAAAAAGTAACCCTTTTTTCACACTTAATTTGGGAATTGATAAGTAATGATAAAATGGACTTAATTTTTCCTTATTTAGGTTGTTTTAAAGTGTTTTCTTACACTTTCACACTAATATAGGGATTCATTAAATAATTGATTTTAATTGGAACTTTAATTCAAATCTAAGCCTTATTAATTGTATTTTTCAAAGATCTATCCCGACAACCATTAATGGTATTGCATAACATTTACATTGGAAAAGTTGATGTCCTAGAAAACTATGCTAGGACCCATTTTCACTTTGGGAAAATGCATCACCCTAACTTAGGACACCCATTTTTTGACATATTTGAGGTGGGTTCTTAATGTTATTTCACCTCCCCAAAGCTTGGTCTTAGAAAATTGTGTTAGGACCTAATTGCCACTTTGGGTGAATGGATCCTCCTTACCTAGGACACCCCTTTTTTAATTTATCCGTGGTGGGATTTTAATGATTTTCAATCCTAGATCTGATTTCAACTTGTGTTATTTGAATTTTGGGGTTAATTCTTAAGTTAAGTATAATTATAAGGTTAATTCACATAGTTTCATCTAACATTTTGAAGAGAGCATCCTAATACTTCACATGATCATTATAAGAGAACTTAAAGAGAACTTTAAGGATATTCAAAGGTAGATTATCAATATTTTATTGTAGAAATTCAAGTTCATATCATCATTTCAAAGGAATAGTGCATTAAACATGTTGTTGATCTAGTGTATTGGTGTTGTGCAAGCATTGATTCACATCTAATTTGAGATCAATATCTACATTCTACATGGACACTTATTTCTAGTTTGTAGATTTACATTCCAAGACATCTTCCAACTTTTATAGGTTGAAGATCAAGTGGAGAACAAGATTGAAGCAAAATTTTCAAAGTTGTCAAGTTTCAAAGTTGTCATCCATATTGCTAGAATACAAAAAAAGAGATACAAAATTTGTTTTAGATTTTCAAAAGTTGAGCACTAAGGAGATGGAAGTGTAGTTATCAAGGAAAAAAACCTAGAATTCAATTTTTCATAAACCCTAACAAGAACCCATTCGCCACTAAAGGAAAATGAGTCCTTAGTGACTTAAAATCAATAAGTTTTAACAAGGTACACATTGTTTTAACCTCTCAAAACTCCCCTTCTTGTTTCTATAACAACTAGGATTATCTTTATTATTATTATTTATGAATTTTAGCCCTCATAATTGAGTGAAACATCCCTAATAAAAATCTTATGGCTCATCAACTTGTTGATTCATTTTGGTGAGCCCTTTTTTTCAATGTTTGATTTTGGTGAACCTAATTTATTGAACATTGTAATTTTATGATCTTAGAGTCCTCATCCTAGGTTAGATATTTAATTCATTTGCATTCATTTGCATTGAATTAGATCTCATTTAGGGTGTCTTTATTTGCATTAAAACTTGTATCTCATCTAGGGTTTTAGAATTGCATAGTTTTGCATTCCTTAAATTTGAAAAATACAAAAAAATGTCATTTTGTATATCATTTAGATCTCATAAATTTTCATTTGAAAATAAATAAAAAATTTCATTTCAAACTAGGTCTTTGCATTCATAATTTCATTACCTTTTCAACTTGTATTTCATAGTACATTTGCAAAAATTTGAAACTGAAAGTTACTATTCCAAACCTTAAACTAAAACAAATTGGAAAAAGCTTAAAAATCAATAAAAAATAGTTTAAAAATCCTAATCTAGGACCCATTCACCACTTGGGGTGAATAAGTCCCTAATCAGATCTAAACTACATGTTTTGGAATCTAAAACTCATTGAAAAACACTTTAAAATTAGTCAAAAATATTTCAAAAACCCTAATCTAGGACCCATTCTTCCAAGGTAGCGAATGAGTCCCTAATCAAGTACTAATCTAAATTTTCTAGAATTTGAAATCTTTGTTTTATGCTTCTATTTTCTATTGCTACATTTCTATTTCAGTTTTTTTTATTTTATTTTTCATCAAATTCATTAAATCTAGCTTATTTTTTTTCATTTTGTACATTGCCAAAATTCAAAATAACATTTACAACATTTAATTTTTAGATTGTTTCATAGTGTAATCAACAAATTACCTTGTTTAGAATCTGAAAATTTACACATTTCACTCTAGGTTAGTGCATTAAATTTTAAGTCTATTTCCATTTTTAGTTCATATAGATTACTTTTCACAAATGTTAGTATCTATCTTTTCCAAGTTTGAAAATAAAAAATTCATCAATAAGCATGCTAGTCATTCATTTTATACATTTCCTAGTTATGAAAGTATCTTAGTGCAAGAGATTGAAAATTTTGACACAATCCCTCATATCTCTCGTTTTTGTGGGAATGATGTGATAGAAGGAGATGAAATCATAGAAAACCATGATAGTCATAGTTGCTCTCCTACTAATACCTCTCCTACATGTCACAAAGTTATTTCAATGTTAGAAGATGCACTCATTGAGAATCATGACAATGTTCAAAGCTCCTCTTCTATAAACTCTCCTACATTAGAAGATATTATAGCACAAGAGAATGAGATCATATACACATTTCTAAACATCACCTTACCTAATCTCCATTCATCTCTTTCTTGTGATAATTTTTAGTAAAAGAGGATGTAATTTTAAGGAATCCTGACAATCATGTTGTAATCAAGGATGATAGGTTGGTGTTAGATGATTGAATCTTTAAGATCTATAATAACCCTCTTTATTTTTCTTCCCCTACCTATTGTATTTTTTAAGACATTATGGGAAAAAGGAATGAAATTATGGACAATCATGACATTCAATTTTTTTCCTCTCCTAATATCTCTCCTAGTTGTGAAGAAGATACTTTGATTTTAAAAAATCTAATCAATGAAAGTCATGAAAATATTAGTTCCTTCTCTTCCCCTAGGAAAAAAATTATTGAACAAGAGAGACATCATTGATAAAAAAGAAAACCAAACCATTGAGGAGTCTCCTACTTGTGATGAAGTTATTTTAGAAGAACCAAAAATTGAATATCATGAACATCTAATTTTTAGCTCTCCTAAAATATCTCTTATTAGGGAAGATATCATGGAGGAAGAAAATGAGAACATTGACACGTGTATTTTAAACAAAATTGACGAGGTTCCATTAGATTAATATAATGAAGAGACATTAGAATCTTTTTCATTAAGATATCATGAAAATAAGGATAAATATTTTAAGGTTATGCACATTAGATACCCCTTGAAGTACTCTCCTGAGCCTAAACTTATCATTTATCCACCCTCACAACAACCACAAGTTCAAAACAAACTCGTCCTCATCCTCAAACTACCTAAGAATAATATGTTCCAATAGTCTAATTACAATACTATTTCTCATACATATAGCACTAGGAACAATCCAAACCTAAGAAAAAAAACTCACACATCTCTCCCATTGCCTAGCCTTATCTTACTTGGTCCTCCTAGTTTTCCTTTAAAAAGTGGAAAGGAGTATGATCCTATTGAAAAAATTAAAAATATTTTTGATAAGATATCCTTATAGGACCTTATTCAAGCCTCACCTATTTATGATAGAATGCTTCAGAGTTCTTTACAACAAGTCCCTACTATTCCTAATGTGCAATCAAATTATGTGGAATCCCAAATTTAATCTATAACTCCAGTCAAATTAGACATCCATCAAGATATGTTACCTTATTTAGAAGAGTAAAAAAGACATGGAGCTTTCAATGTCATGGTTCATGTTAATCAAATCATGATAAAAATGAACCATTTTTGACAATGGTTCAACCCTTAATGTGTATAGTGTGAGCCTTTTGGAAAAGATTGACATGGATAGAAGTGACATAAACCTGATTCTTTATCTATCTGTGGATTTGATAATGTAGGAAAGAAACCACTCAGATTCATCACATTACCTATTAAAGATGGAAAGGTTACCTTGCAAACTCTAGTCCATGCTATTCCTCATGAGATTTCATATAACCTCTTCTTAGGCAGACCATGGATTCATGACATGCATGGAGTACCTTCTACCCTTCATCATAAAATGAAGTATGTCTACAACAAAAAAAATTACACACTTAAGGTTGATACTCAACCTAAAAGTTGATTTATTGCTAAAAAGGAAGGATGAGATCCTCTCAAAGCAGTGTATCCAATAGAAAAAGTGGAAATCAAGAAGGAAGAAGAACGTAAGAGGAAAACTGATGAAGTCACTAAGTTACTAGAGGATGATTGGGGTTCGTTAGATTTCACACCAAAATTCAAAAGCATCTAGCTCACCCACTTTAGAAGATCAAGCAAATTACACAACAAATTTTGATGAAGTTGATTATGAATAACCACTAAATACTAAAGAAATGAAAAAGCTTTATGGAAGAGGTTATGAAATTGTGAAATAACTTGGTTATAGTGGAAAAGGATGTGGTGCTAGAGAATAAGGTATCCGTGTCCCTATAGAGCCTAACACACAAGAAACAACTCGTGGTCTTGGTTATTGTCCTTTGATAGAAATAAAAGGATCAAAAAATCCTCCTCCTAATCTCAACAACCTTACAAAATATTCTTCCAAGAAAATTTTAACTTTGGTGCATCCTTAACTAATAGATACTAGATGTGGAAAAATTTTATTAGATATGCAAACAATTTATACTTTGTCTACTCATTATAATCAATAAATATAGTTGTTCCTCCTTACCATGTAATCATTGTAGAATCATAGGATACTCACTAACGCATGTTTTACATTCATTGCAAATAATTTCCTTATAGCAAGGAGTGGCATACCATCATCCTTCTTAGTATCACCCTTATTCCACACTTAGTGAGGGAAAGAGGTTAGGTATCTTTGTCCTTTTATGTCACTTGTCTTTGTCTCTTTTGGCTAGTTGACCACCTTGCATGTATATATAAGATCAAAGCTTGGGATGTGGATGACATTCCTTAAGTTGGATAACATGTGACATACATTATTCCTAGGTTTAGCATTGTATTTGTGGGGAGAACGCCTCCCTCTTTGTTCATGGTGTAGCTTTATTTTAGAAACATATGACTTGGCATATGGTTTTCCGAGGAAAGGATTTATGTTTTAGGAGAAAATATTGGCTACTTTAAAGTAGTTTCTCACAATAGTGGTGTTAGCAACTTCTTTAAAGTGGTGGAATACATCAGTGACATATTTCAACATATTTCATGGTGTGATTTTTTTTTCTTGTGACATGTCCTTTTCTTGGTGTTGTCATTGGGTTTGATGTCCTCCGAGAGTGCAATATTTCTAAGCATACAATTTCCCTTGGTGGCATGATATGATTGAGGTATCCCATAAGTTACAATCTGATATGCTTTTGACATGTACTCTCTTGGAGAAATTAGGCATGATGTCCCTAAGAAGAATACCTTACATGAACAAAACAAAATAACCTTTAGCAAAAACATATATACATGGCATTCAAAAGCATTCATAAAAGCATAGCATAGTGGTTCCCTATTGAAGTTGTCAAAAGGATAAATTTGGTATGGTATTGGAGGCTAATATGATTCTCTCATTTTCCACCTTGTTGGGATTGTTCGAAACACAAGGGAAGACAACTGATAGGGGTGAATCAGTTGTCACAAAAATTATACTTATTAAACTTATTCTCATATCTGATATATAAACATGAAAGCATAAACCATCACCACATTAGAAACACACATAACACCAATATTTTTTTTCTATGGAAACCCTGTTAGGGGAAAAACCATGGTGGAGGTTAATCCACAAGATTATACCCTATTAAAAGTATAAAATAATTATAAATGGGGAATGCACATGCATTCAAGAACATTTCCTAGAGCTCACGGCTCAAATACAAATGAGGTTTACTACCTAGAGGAAGACACACTATCTTACAAAAACATTTGGATTACATTTGCAAGATTTTGAACAGAGAAAATAGCATCTACTAATGCCTAATTACAATTCTAGTTAAGCACATAAAAATATGCTCACTCTTCTTCACACTTCTTCCTTCAAGATATTAGAACATTATTCACATAAAGCACTCACACACTTCACACACTTCTTGCACAAACACCATCAAATGGTATAAATAATTGCTCATATATATCTGCAACAAGAGATAACATCATCTACATGTCAAATCAACCAATGTCAACCACAAAATAGTAATGACCCAAAACAACATCCTCAAACATGAAAAACCTTTGAAAATTATGCATCAAATATCCACAACATGCTACAATCATGTTGTTGTCCATGAACATGAAAAACATGAACTCACAAAAGAAAATCACCAATAGTGAGCACAACGATCAATGAAAATCAACAACATAGATAGAGAACAATCTAGAAACATCCATGAGCATCATGAATCACCACAAAATCATCTAAAACAACTCAAATTACTATAATCTCATCATATTCTTTCAAGAACACCAACTGAAGCAACAAAAAAATTGTCAAAACATAGATACTCATAACTCAATCAAATCTTCATGCAGATCTCTAAAACTTAATGTAGATAAAATAGATATACTCAACAACAAACCCTTTAATCCAAAACCTCTTATCATAAACATACTGAACTAGCCAACATACGAAACTTCACATCGTCACTAACAACCTACAACTTATTTTATTACAACTTTCTCAATATCCTCAACATATAAAACCTTAAAGACATTAATTCCAATAGTGTTGACATAAATTACAACCACATATCATAAATATCCAACAATCTCCCCCTTTGGCATTGATGGCAACACATGATGTGAAAAACACCATCAACACAACTTTCTCTTAGCACTTTCTCTCCCTTAGATTTTGACTCTTTTCTCCTTAAATATTTCATATGTTTTCACATGACTCTTCTCCCCCTTTGAAATCAATGAAAAATATACACATTATCTTTCTCCACACAAGCTTTGAACCACATATCTAAACATCTAACTACTCCCCCTGAGTAGCAACCACCACAACATCAATCTAGATCATAAGATATGACTATGAAATGCATGAACTGATGCAATTCAATGCATCTTAATTATGATTAGGAGGGGAAATCGCCCCTAGCTTCCCTCTGAGATACTCAAAAGTATCCTTAGGCAAGGGATGTGTAAATATATCTGCAATCTATTCCTTAGTGGGCACATACTCCAATCTAACTTCCTTTTCATTCACCTTCTCTCTCAAAAAGTGAAACTTGATACATATATGCTTGGTTTTTGAATGCAACACCATATTCTTAGAAATGTTAATTGCACTTAAATTATCACATAATATAGCAATAGGTTCATCATACACAACTCTTATATCTTTCAACATCTCCTTCATCCACAATGCTTGAGTATAATTGTTAGCAACAACAATGTATTTTGCCTCTATAGTAGATAAAGAAATCACATTTTTCTTCTTACTTAACCATGAAATGAACTTATTTCACAAGAAAAATGCACCACCACTAGTACTCTTTTTGTCATCCACATCTCCTACCCAATGAACATTTGTAAAATCACTCAAAGAAAGATCATATTCTGTAGGATACCATAGGCCAAAATCAACTATCCCCTTCAAGTACCTGAAAATCCTCTTCATAGCTATCACATGAGATTCCTTAGGATCAACTTAAAATATTGCAACAATGCATATGACATTCATGATACCAAGTCTAGTTTGAGTGAAATAGAGCAATCCACCAATCATGGATCTATATCTAGTTTGATTTTTTTTGGAGAATCATCATCTTGTGTTAACTTACATCCGGTCACCATAGGTATACCAACTAACTTTGAATCTTCCATACCAAACTTCTTTAGTAATTCTTTCACATATTTGGACTAAGATATAAAGATCCCCTTATTTAGCTAAGTAATTTTCAATCCCAAAAATAATTTCATTTCTCCAATCATAGACATCTCAAACTCACAATGCATCTCATCAACAAAATTCATACACAGACTATCATCTCCTCTACAAATGATATTATCAACAAAGACTCCAAAAATCAAATCTTTACCATGATCAATCTTGAAATGAAAATTACTATCAACAATACCTTATTAAATCCAAGCTTCAACAAATACTTATCCAATCTGGCATACCATGCTATTGGTGCTTGCTTAAGTCCATACAATGCTTTCTTCAATTGAAAAACCATATCTTCCTAATCAGTCAATTGAAATCCATTAGGTTGCTCAACATACACTTCTTCTTCTAGGTCACCATTTAGAAATGTTGACTTGACATCCATCTAATAAACTTTGTAGTTTTTGTAAGCAACATATGCAAGAAATAGTGTCACAACTTCAATCCTAGCAACAGGAGAAGAAGTTTCTTCAAAGTCAATTCCTTCCATCCAAGAATATCCTTTGCACACTAGTCTTGCTTTATTTCTAACAACTTCACCTTGCTCATTCATTTTGTTCTAAAAGACCCATTTAGTTCCAATTAAATTTTTGTCCTTAGTTCTAGGAACAAGAATCCATGTATCATTCTTCTCAATTTTCTATAGTTCTTCTTTCATTGCTTCTACCCAATGTTCATCTTTGCATGCTTCATTAACATTATTAGGCCCAGTCTTTGAAATCAAACTATATTCTTCTACAATTCTTCTCCTAGTTTGAACACCTTTGTTCTTATCACCAATAATCTGATCTTCTGAATGATTTACTCTTAAATACCTTTTAGTATTAGGGTGTTCTTGAACTTTAGGCTCTTGTTATCTCACTTCTATAGTTTCACTAGTTCCTTCCTCTTGATTTTCCTAATTCACCAGAATCATCTAAACTGATTTGAAGTCTTAAATTTCTTTCCTTCATTTGAACTATCATTCTCATCATCTAAATCATATCCATAGGTTCTAGATTATATAACTGTTTCTTCATCAACTTTTACATTATCACCTTCAATCACTTTCTTCAATCTCTTATTGTAGCACCAGTAGGCTTTGGTTTTAGTAGAATAAAAAAGAAAGATTCCTTCATCATTTCTAGCATCAAAATTTCCTATATATTCATGTCTTTTGATATAGCATTTACTCCCAAAGATTTTGAAGTATCTAACAATAGGCTTATGACCATACCATAGCTCATAAAGAGTCTTACCAATATCACCTTTGACATGTACTCGGTTGAGAGTGTAAACGACAATACTCATAGCTTCTCTCCAGTAGATATGAGGAACATTTCCTTCCAACATCATTGTCCTAGCAACTTCTTGAATTGTCTTGTTCTTCCTTTCCACAACTCCATTTTGTTGAGGGGTCTATGGGGCAGATAATTGTATCTTTATCCCATGCTCTTCACAAAAGAATTAAACTCACCAAAATCAATCTCACCAGCTCTATCTAGTCTCAAACATTTAATTTTTAGACCTATCTCTATATCAACCATAGCCTTAAAAATATTGAATTTCTCTAGAGATTTAGATTTTCCCCTTAAGAAAGTGACCCACATCAATCTAGAATAATCATCAATGAGTACCATGAAATACATGTCTCCTTGTAAACTTCTAACTCTAGAAGGACCACACAAGTTAGTATGCACAAGCTCCAATATTTTATTTGAACAATGTTGTTTGCTCTAGAATGAAACAACCCTAGTTTTCTTCCCTAACTAGCATTCCTTTCATATAGCATTAGTAGGTTTTATTAACTTAGGAAGATCTCTCACTGCCTGAGTAGAACTTATTTTGATAATATCGTCAAAGTTTACATGACACATTCTCCTATGCTACAACCAACTTTCATCAACTTGAGCAATCAAACAAATTTTACTAGCAACAATTAGGTGAAAGATGTTACCTTTTGTTTTGGTACCAGATGGAATCACATTTCCAGAGCTTCCCAATATTCTGCACTTTCCATTCTTGAATTGAAGATTATATCCCTTGTCAACCATTTGTCTAGCACTTAAGAGATTATGTTTCAAACCTTCCACATATAAAACATCATTAGTATTATGCTCACAATCAAGAGAAATGGATCCTCTAGCATGGATTACACCAACTTTGTCATCTCCAAATCTTACAACACAACCATCATACTTTTCCAAGCACACAAATTTACTTTTATCACCTATCATGTGATGAGAGCATCCACTATCAATCACCCATTCATCTTTTTCTTCAACTCTAGCAGCTAGAGCTTTCTCCACATTTTTGCAACTAGCAGATTCAGTAGGTACTGGATCATTTTCCTTGATAGCAATAAATACCCATTCATCCTCACTTACATTCCCTTTATTAGATTCATCATCCATCACACCTTCATTAGCAACATAATAACCCTTTCTTAGAAATCTAGGCTTGTTAGGTCTTGGCTTAGAAACTCTTACTAAACACCTTGGTGTAAAATGACCTATCTTATTACAAGAAAAACATTTAATAGGAAATTCCCCTTTATACTTACCTTCTCCTCTGGCTTCCCTTTTGACAATAAGTGCTTCAATCTCATCTAGTTTTCTCTCTTCTTCTTCAATATCTCTCATTTCCTTCTCATACTTGAATAATTTTCTAGAACTTTCTCTCTAATCATATCTCTACTTATCTTTTCTGGAGATAGTAGTTTTGAATGCAGATTCTATCTTAGGAAGAGAATCACCAAACTCAATTCACTCAAAAGAAGTAAGCTTACCAATCAACATGTCTCTAGTTACATTTGTCACAATCTAGATATCCTCAATAGTAGTAGCTTTGGCTTTGTATGCAGTAGGCAAGGATCTAAGCACTTTAGCAACAATATCAGATTCTTCCAATATTCCACTAGCACATCTGATACTACACACAAGTTCATTTACTCTTTGCATAAAAGAAGTGATTTTCTCATCTTCACCCATTCTCAGCATTTCATATTTCCCTTTCAGGCTTTGCATATTAGCTATCTTCACATGCACATCACCTTAATATAGAGTTTCCAAATTTTTCCAAATATCATAAGTAGTCTTCATCTCCATTAAATTTTATCATCTCAAAATCAGTTAGAGCACTCTTCATTGCTTCCTTAGCCCTAATATTGTACTCAACATCCTTGATCTCAGTAGTAGAAGAAGGACCGTTCTATGGAATGATATACCTATTCTTTTTAATGTTCCATTAAGGTTCACCAATGCATCTTAGATGACAATCCATTCAAGTCTTGCATAGAGAATAATTAGTTCCATCAAATCTTGGACTATCCTTCTTATATGTCGCCATCCTAGATCACCTCAAGGTATTAAAATTCTTCCAAGGAACCCACTCTAATACCAATTGTTGGCAACACAAAGGAAGACAACTGAGAGGGGGGTGAATTAGTTATCATGAGAATTATACTTATTAAACTTTTTCTCATATCTGATATATAAACATAAAAGCATAAACCATCACCACATTAAAAACACACATAACACCAATGTTTTTTTACGTGGAAACCCTATCAGGGAAAAAAACATGGTGGGGGGTAATCCACAAGATTATACCCTGTTACAAGTATAAAATAATTATATATGGGGAATGCACATGCATTTAGTCACACTGCCTAGAGCTCACTGCTCAAATACAAACAAGCTTATTGCCTAAATTACAATTTTGGTTAAGCACATAAAAATCTACTCACTCTTCTTCACACTTTACTTCTACCTTTTAAAGAATAGAACATTATTCATACACAACACTCACACACTTCTCACACACATACTCTCAAGTGGCATAAACAATTGCTCATATATATCTACAACGAGAGATAACATCATCTACATGTTCACTCAACAAAATATAAAATATGTACAAACTGTCAACTCAATCCATAAACAATTATTAATGTGAATCAACCAATATGAGCCACAACATAGTAAGTACCCAAAACAACATCCTCGAACATGAAACACCTTCAAAAAAATTTCCTCAAATATCCACAACATGCTAGAATCACCCTATCGGCCATGAATATGAAAAACATGAACTCAGAAAATAAAATCACCAATTGTGAGCACAACGATCAATGCAAATCAACAAAAAATATAGATCACAATCTAGAAACATCCACAAGCATCATGAATCACCACAAAATTATTTTCAAGAACTCAAATTACTAGAATTGCATCATCTTCATTCAGGAACACCAACTGAAGTAACAAAAAAACTATCAAAACATAGATACTCATAACTTGATCAAATATTCATATATATCTCTAAAACTTAATGTGGATAAACTAGATATACTAAAAAAAAAACCCTTTAATCCACACCTCTTATCATAAACATATTGAGCTATCCAACATATGGAACTTCACTGCATCATTGGCAACCTGCAACTTATTTTATTACAATTTTCTCAATATCCTCAACATATACAACCTTAAAGACATTAGTTCCAATAGTGTTGACATCAATGAAAACTATGTATCAGCAATATCCAATAGGGATAACTCACCTAGTGGAAGGACTAAGGTTCCACTACCCCAGAGTGAGCATGAATGTTATAGACAAACATCCACGTTCTACATTGTGTTGGAATATTTGTGCTTGATTCTTTGTGTTTCTTTGGTTTTCTTTGTCTTTGATAGGGTATGACTATGTATCTTTGTTATTTTTTCATACTTGAGTATATTGAATGTCTACTTTAGTGTGATTTTAAAATGGGGAAAAACTCTCACTAATTTGGGGCAAATGTAGCAACAAAAAAAGTAACATTTGTTCATGCTTATATGGGAATAGATAATTAATGATAAAATGGACTTAATTTTGTCTTATTTAGGGTGTTGTAAAGTGTTTTCATACACTTTCACACTAATATAGTGATTCATTAATTAATTGAGATTAATTGTCCCTTTAATTCAAATATAAGCCTTATTAATTGCATTTTTCAAATATCTATCATAACACCCATTGATGATATTGCATAACATTTACATCGGCAAAGTTGATGTCCTAGAAAACTATTCTAGGAACCATTTTCCACTTTGGGTGAATGGGTCTTCCTAACCTAGGAAAACCCTTTTTTGGCATATTTGAGGTAGGTTTATTATGTTATTTCACCTCCCCGAAGCTTGGTCCTAGAAAATTTTGCTAGGACCCATTTTCCACTTTGGGTGAGTGGGTCCTCCTTGCCTAGGACACCTCTTTTTGAATTCATTTGTGGTAGGACTTTAATGGTTTTTGTAGACACTAAAAAATTTCCTAGGTTTTTGAGCATCATTTTCTTAGTCTTCATCTTCCAATAATTAAACAATTTTAATTATTTAATTATTCTTGATCATATTCCTCTATTAATTAAATAATTTTTAATTATTTAATTAATTCACTTTCTAATATTTATTCTATCTTGATCAATTCAATAAATTAATTGCATCACTAATATCCCCCTTTCTTCAATAATTAAGTGAATTAATATTTATTTAATTATTTGCTTGTCATCTTTTGTCTACAAATTAAATAATTATTTTTAATTATTTAACTATTCACTCCTTTTAATTCTTCCATTGTTAAATAATTGTCAAAATTATTTAATTGTCCTCCATGTGTCTCTTGTATTAAATAATTAACTAAAATTAATTATTTAATTTCTCCC
This sequence comes from Sequoia sempervirens, assembly GCA_007258455.2. Lineage (NCBI taxonomy): Eukaryota > Viridiplantae > Streptophyta > Pinopsida > Cupressales > Cupressaceae > Sequoia > Sequoia sempervirens. The sequence goes on along the minus strand of VDFB02281492.1, from coordinate 607,753,966 downwards.
TTTTCATATTTCCTCTCATTTAATTAAAATAATTATGCAAATTGTTTAATTAAATGCCCATTTGTTTTTTCCTCAAATAAATAATTTGAATGAATTATTCATCCTCCACTTGGCCAAGTATTCCTTTATCATGAACTAATTATTTTTCAAATTTTAATTCATCCATTATCCTTCCACTTTCTCATTAATCTTAGTTATCTTTGTCATAGTCGTCAGCATCATGGCCGTCGGTGTCATAACCATCCCTAGCCCACCAATTTCTAGTGCATCAATCCTCCACTGTTGATCTTGGAATATTTCTAAAAGATTGATCTCATCTATCCATTCAAATGGTTGTCTATAAAAGAATCCTTTCTCCTCCATTTTTTCCTTAACATGTATCCATTATCTCAAACTTTCATGCCTTATTGTGTGGAGGTTTTTGCACAAATTCTACTACAAATATGAGGGAAAACTTGCAAAGGAAACTTGAGGAGAGACAAGAGAATTCATTCAACTTCAATGGGGAGTGCTTAATTTGTTTTTTTTCATATTTTTTCTACATTTGATTGTTTTCTCTTGTTTAGATTAGGGTTTCAGCTTAGATTTGTGTTGTGGCTGTCACTTAGTCTTTTCTAACCTAGTTTTCCCCCATCTTACATTGGTGAAACCAACGTGAAAATAAGTTTTTGTAGAATACATACAAAATTTTGTTTGTATTCACAGGTTTTTAGTATGGAATGATGCATTTATGGAAAACAACGATGCAAATGATAAGAAACAACTAAACTATTAAGAAGAGCAACACAAATGTCTAGAGGGAAATTGGATTTAAAAGACTAACACATCTAAGGAGAATAGTGATGCATTCATGGGTGGAAAAATTTGAATTCAAAATCATGATGCAACTAATATGGTGTGACACAATGCAGTGATGCATATGGCCCTGAATGATGCAAATGCTTGTCTAGTATAAATTTTTTGTTTTATATTTTCTTTCAATTTTCCTTTTGGGATTTTTGAGTAGAGTAGGGTTTTTGGTTGTTAACTATTTTTTTTCATCATGTAGATTTGGAGTTAAGGAGTTTCCAAAAAAAATATTTCTTTAGAAACAAACAAAAAAATCAAAATTTACATTGGTTTATTTTAAAGAAATTTTTCATTTTGTTTCCTTTCTACAACTTGCATCAAGATTATAAAGGTAAAATGAACATACATATTTCACTCATAAGGATTTAAAAAGAACTAAAAACTATATTTTACACTCACGAGTATTAAAAAAAACATGCATTACACATCATGGGCATAAAATGAATCCAAGTTTCATCAAATCATAAGCAAAGGATTTAAAAATTTACAAGTGTTTTTTTTGTTTGGTGGTTTGCAAATTGTCTTAGAGTGTGTATGCTCTCCTCTTGCACCATTGAAAAATATTGAGTGATCAAAATTACCTCTTGAAATTTATATATTCACACCCCACATTTGAATTTTTGGCTTAAAATGAACCCCATGTGAGTGTGAGGCAAAGACACTAATTATGCTCTCTCCTTGTGCTTTGTGTGATCTAGGAGATAAAAAATAAGTGTACTTCCTTGCTATTGTGTACCTTTATTTTAGATGGCCTGCCACCCCACTTTGAAAGGTGGGAATGACCCAAGTTACAAAGCTAAGGGAAAGAATTTCTAAACCACTATATAATAAATGTGCTTCTTGACAAAAGCCATTTAGGAATGGGTGTGAATGTTTCATACCGACAAGTGCCACCTTGAATAGCCCCATGAGCTACATTAAAATCCTTGCTTAGGGAAAGGACTGGGAGGCCTCTTAACTAACCATAGGCTTGAGCTAATCTTGTTGCATGTATGGCCATCTTCAACAAATGTCCTTACTAAGAACCAATTTGTGTTAGTGGCCAAAAACCCTTTTATACGCTTGTTGATCGTAGGAGGTCAAACCTCTAAAGGTACCCCACAACTTCACTCAGCATGTGTAGATATAGGAATTCCTCCTTGGGGGAATGAGACTCGGTGAGCCTAAAAAGTGAGTTTCATGGAGGGGATCTAGTGCCACCAAGTCTCTAGTTTTCTACCTTGTTCAAGTGGCTAGAGAAATCCAAGTGGGGATATCAACCAGTGGTTTCCTTTCCAACCATATTGCTTGTGCATTATTTTTTATGTTTGTTTTATTTTGAAATCAAACATTTTCACATCCAAAACCAGACCAAAAAAACTATTTTTGATTAAATTCTATGTTTTCCAATCATATTTCATCAAAAATAGTTAAAATTCTTTCCAAAAACTAGGCCAAAATCATCAAAACTGCAAGATCAACATTTTGTGAACCACAAGTATCAAAAAAAAGCTACAACTCATATTTTACATTGCAACTAATCACTAAAAAACTACAATTTTGATCTTGAAATCCACTTGAAGAAAATAGACCTGCAACTAAGCCACAACTACACTCTAGAAACCCGCAACTTGAAATGATGAATTTGCAAAACATAGAGCTGCAATTGTTTGATAAATTGAAACTACCAAAATCCTTGTTCAAATTCATTCCAATAATTTTTACAGTGAACGTGAATATTAAACTCAAGACTTGCAAGCCTTTACCAATCCATTCCAACATTTCTATTTTGGATTTCATCACATTCTAGGTTGCATCCTCACCTTTGCATAATAAATTTTAGACCTTAGGTTGCATCTCCCTTTCAAATTTTTGGCATACGAAGACCATTGAGATTTTGGACAATCCTTGGTTACTTATCTATTTTTTCATTGACCTTAATCCTCCATATTATCAACCTTTTTCATTATCATCTTTATCAAATTTGAGTCTCAAGCTTGTGTCCTAGTGTTGACTCAACCTTGTCAAAATTATCTTCTTGATTATCATTAAGGTCAATGACATTTTGGTTTGTTATCTTGGACCTACATTAGCTTGATTGCCATCCTTTTTCTCAAATTTTATAATGCATATCCTTGGTATTACCATAGTCTCATTTAGATTAACATTATAACCTTTGAACATAGCCTTAATTATCGTCCTATAAAACCTTAGTCTTGAATTTATATTACACTTTCACTTTACACCCTTATATCCCCAAAATACAAAAACATAGTTTAATTCCATCTTAACCTTAGTTGCACCATTACCTTTGATAATTAAACTTTGTATCATTTCAATCTCTTTGTCATTAGCCTTGGTCATTATTTAATCAACCTTTAGCGTCTTAAGCATAAATTAGTTTCATATTTTCTTCATCCTTTGGCCATTATTATTCTTGCATAGTCACCTTCATCCTAATATTCCAAAAAAATCTAGAAAACATAGTTAGCTTCATTATAACCTTTCATTACCTTTCCCACTTGCAAGTCTCACATGGTTGAAACAAGGTCAAGAACCAAAAGAAAAGACATAGATTTCTCAAGTGACCCTTTTCATGACACAACCCTTGGATCAAATTCAAATCAATCCACACCTAAAAGAGAGACACCACAAAGAGACCCTACATTGGAAAATCTAAACCTAGATGAATTCAACAAGAAATTGACCCAAGAAAAAATTGAAAGAGCCCACCAAGATCCAAGAGTTTTAAGCATGGTTGATCTTGACTTGTTGGTGCTGATCCTAATATATTTTTCTATGCACTAGCTAAAAAGGGTGCCAAAATCCCTCAAGGATTTGATGTATCAACCATTGTAGAAGAAGATACCCAAAATCCATTTGCACTTGGGATGCCTTCCTCAAAACAAATGTCAACTATACCACTTGGGACAACTACAAACATGACCAACACTACCATAACTACTACACACATCCCTATAATCCCTACATTTGGAAACAAGGTGACCCATACCACCACACAAGGACAAAGTTTCATATTTTTAAGTTCATCAAATTCCATGGGAAAGACCTTCACAAATCCCATTTTTCAAAACAAAAATCAAGGTCTCACTCCTTTTACTTCAAAATGAAAACCAAGGTCCTATACCTACACTTCAAAACAAAAATTTAGGTCCTTCCATCCAATTTCAAAGCATACCCTCTTCAAATAAAAACCAACCAAAAAAATTAGAAGAATCCAAATTCTCCCACAAAGGGTGCCTAACCAAAACATTAATCTATGACCTACCCCATCATTCCAAAACATTAATCTATGACCTAACCCATCATTATAAAGAATTAATCAAGGACCTACTCCATAATTTCAAAATACTAATCAAGGATCCATACCATTTTTAAAAAACACAAATTAAGGACCAACATTTCAAACCCAAGGAACAAATCAAGGACCTACACCACAACTTCAAAACACCATACCAATTGAAAACATGACCTTGGGGACAAGCCTTATTTCCAGTTTCATCCCAAACCAAAATAACACATATCAATATGGTAACCAAGGTCCCATACCTCAACATACCAATTCAAATCCAAATTTGACATGTGACCTCAACACCAACACCATCACACCAAATCAAACCAATGCAACAACATCTCTTGCAGATACTTTGATGCAACAAATATAGGCCTTTCAACAACAAATGACAAATATAAAATTGGGGACCAACAAGAAGACCTATTCCATGGAGGAATTGTGCTCCTTTCCATTTGATTGAAATATATACATGACACTCTTTCCCCCACATTTCATGACACCACCTTTGCCTAAGTATAAAGGGATAGGGAATCCAATAGAGAACATTTGAGAATTTAACATGTCATGTATGGCAGTCTCATATGATCCTACCTAGTTGATGAGACTATTCCCATAAATCCTCATAGGGCCAGCCCTAGATTGGTTTGCACATCTTCCTCCAAGGATTAGAACATGGGGTGAATTGGATGATAAATTCATTAATGATTTTTCCTTCAACATTAAAAATGATGTCACCCTTGCAGCATTAAGAAAAAACAAACAAGAGGAAGAGGAATCACTTACCTCCTTTTACCAGAGATGGCAAGGTTTGGTTAGCAAGCTCCCTTGTCACATTCTTGAAAAACAATTGGTCACCATGTTTGTTGAAAATCTTAACAAAGAAATTATGAGTAGTCTACAAATCCAATATTGCATAAATTTTTGATGAAATCCTTAAGACATGTGTCCTTATTGAAAAATTTCTTGTCACAAAAGGACTAGTAAAAATAAACAAAGAAACTTTAAAGCCCAATAATTACAAAAAAAATATTGGTCTCAAAACAAAAATATCACAAACGATGGATTTGTTGATTCCAAAATGATAACCAAAGGTCTAGCCATTCATCTTAAAGGTCCCTCCTCATCAAATAAATCTAATACATCAAACACACAAACACAAGGTCAAAACCAAACATTCAATGTCATCCAAAATAATCAACAACAAAGAGGTCCTCCTTGCTCCAAGAGAACATACACCCAATTGGGTGAACCCATTGAATCCATCCTAAAACAACTTTTGCAATCTAATGTCATCACACTACTAGATATTAAAAATTATGAGCCATCATTAAACAAACCTGATTGGAGGAAAGATGATGAATATTATGAATATCACCATGGAAAAGGACACCAAATAGCTAGTGTTGGAAACTGAAGACATTCAAGGGTAAGTACAAAAATATGGGTCCCAAAAAGGTAGCTTAAGTGGCCACTTTTCTTCTGAAATTGGGAAATACTAGCCTTGGACATGAAATTGAGGATAGTTACACTCAAAATTTTGAGATGGAACAAAAACAAGGATCAAAGTGCTCCAAGTCTACTTTCTAAACTACTAATTTATTTTGAAAATGGTTGAGATTAAGAAGCTCAAAATAGGGACATATATAAATTGGTGTTTTTTTTGTTAGAAAAACACAACATAGCAACTCTTGTACGTCCTTAGCACGGTGAACATTTTCTTAGTATTTTTAAAATTGCTCCATTAAGAAATTAGTTAATAGTATGTAGTTGATGCACAATTTTCCTAATATTTTTTTAATGAATATTTGACTTTTTACTAATTTTCTAAGTGGAAACTTCCAGAAGAAAAAAAATTTCAGCCATGCTACCCCTACAAATTTGGAAAACTAATTGAATTTTTTTATTTTTTTTGAAATTTGTAGAATGGAGTCTAGTTTCTAAAAAAGTAATTTATAATGAGAAAAACACCAAAAATAGCTTTTTGTCAAAAAAGAGATACACAAAATAAATAAATTATGGATGAAATGCTTAACATTTTTAGAAAGTAAAAAAAATCACATCGTTGGATAGCTAAGAGAGAACCTAACATTACCCAAGTGTTCAATTTGTTCGACATTGAACCACATGAAATCTTCACGGTGAGCACAAACCCGATTATGTGAAATATTGAAGAATTTTCAAACACATCTCTGGTCATTAGGAATGCCCTCTAAGCCTTTGGGTCAGTATTCCAATGCAAATACCAAGCCCAAGGCTTTGGGATTCCCAAAGAAAGATATAATGCATGTGTGTTATAACACACTTGTGTTATATCTTAGTTTTGACTTGGTTTTTTTCGTTTGTGAGGGACATGTTTAGCAAGAAATAACATGGGTGCGGTATAATGTGCTTACGTTATGTCTTGTTTTATATTAAGTGATAATCTATTGAATGTATGTTTATATATTTGTATGTTTATATTTACATGTATTTTTATATGTCATGTATGTATGTATGCTTGTATATATGTTTGTATGTATGCATGTATGTATCAATGCATGTATATTATATGTATGTAAGATTGTATCTACACATGTACATGTATGCTTGTATGTATGTAGGATTATATGTACATATGTATTATGCTTGTATGTATGTAAGTATGTATGTATGTATGTAGAGATAGAGAGCAGAGAGTTATGTAGGGAGGGTTCCAAAGGGAGAGACTTGAGATATAAGTAGTGAGATGAAGTGTGAGAGAGAGGGAGTGGGAGAGAGAGAGTTTTAGTGAGAGACCTAAGAGAGGGAGAGGGTGTGGGAGGGAGTGACATGAGAGGGGGTGAGATAGAGGGGGGTGGAGTGAGATGGACTTATCTAGGTAGAGTGGGAGGGATAAAGAGGGAGACTTACCTAGGTAGGTTGCCAAATAGAGAGACCTGAGAGAGAGGGGGTGGGAGGGAGAGACCTAAGAGAGAGGGAGAGAGAGGGAGTGGGAGATGCTGGGAGGGAGATAGAGAGAGAATATAGAGGGAGTGAGAGAGGGTGGTAGGGATTCATAGAGCGATAAGTGCATTGAAAGAGGGAGAGAGTAGATAGAAACAATTAGAGAGGGTAGGAGAGAGGGAGGGAGGGAGAGGTGAGATGTATAGATAGAGAGAAAGTTATAGGGGTTGAGGGTATAGGGTTGATGTATTAGGGTGGAGGACCTATAGGGTTGATGTTTTCTAGGGTATTAGGGTTTAAGGGTTGAGGGTTGAGGGTTGAGGGATTAAGGTTGAAGGTAGATGGTATTGGCTTGAGGGTATAGGGTAGAAGGTTTAAGGGTTTAGGGTTAAAGGGTTTAGGGTTGAGGGTTTAGGGTTGAGGGTAGATGGTATAGGTTATAGGTTTGAGGGTATATGGTTGAAATATTAGGTTGAGGGTCCAATGTAAAGGGTAGAGGGTATAGGGTTTGAGGGTTTAGGGTTTAAGGATTGAGGGTTGAGGGATTAAGGGTTGAGGGTTGAGAATTGAGGGCTGAGGATTTAATGTATAGGGTAGAGGGTATAGGGTTTAAGGGTTTAGGGTTTAAGGGTTGAGTGTTGAGAGTTGAGGGTTTAAGGTTGAGGGTTTAAGGTTGAGGGTAGAGGATTGAGGGATTAGGTTTGAGGGATTAGGGTTGAGCGTCCATTGTATAGGGTAGAGGGTATAGGGGTTGAGGGTTTAAGGGTTGAGGGAATAAGGGTTGAGGGTTTAGGGATTGGGGTAGAGAGTTTTCTTGGATTTAAGGGTTTAAGGGTCAAGGGATTTGGGTGTAGACACTAAAAATTTACCTAGGCTTGCAAGTTCTATTTTTCACCACATTCGTCCTAGCATAATTAAAATATTTAATTATGCTATTCAATCCATTTTCATCTATTAATTCAATAATTTTTAATTATTTAATTTATTTAGATCTCTATTCTTCTTGATTATTTAAATAAATAAATTTTATTTATTTGTTTAAATGCATCGCTAATTATCTAATGTCTCCTTATAATTAAATAAATTTCTTAATTTATTTAATTATTTATGTCCACTAATTCTTCTAGATTATTTAAATAAATAAATCTTGTTTATTTATTTAAATACATCAATAATTTGCATATTCCTCTTCTAATTAAATAAATTATTTAATTTATTTAATTATGGCCACATGTCACTTTCCTTATTTTAAATAAAAAATTACTTATTTAAAATGGTCAAAATTTTCTTATTTTGGTAGAAAATAGGCATTTATTGCCTACTGTCATATGATTCTCCACTTTTGAATTAAAATGAATTTTATCAAAAAATGTCTTTTCCATTCAATCTTTTTCGTCGATTTGACTTTTAATCTCATCCATTCATTCAAAATTGTCTTTTCTTATAAAATGGAAATTTTGAATTCATTTTGGGCTCTCCTGAAGCATTCACGTGAATTTCAACCATTTTCTACATATTTGTGAGTCATACTTAGGCTTTCATGAAATATTTTTTTCTAAAATCCTTCAACACTTATGTAGGACATGGCACAATCTTAGATTGCTCACATAAATCTAAGGGGAAATTGTTATTTGCAGCAAGCTAGAAGGTTTAATGGAGGTTAGCCATGGAGATTGAAAATTTGTCATAAATTTATTTCATTTATTTTTGTGTTATGGCACAATCTTAGATTGCTCACATAAATCTAAGGGAAAATCGTTATTTGCAGTAAGCTAGAATGTTTAATGGAGGTCAGCCATGGAGATTGAAGATTTGTCATAAATTTGTTTCATTTATTTTCATGTTTTCTCCTTTACACTTCATTACTTCTTTGGATTTTTGGATTCACTACTCATAATCTATTAACCCATAAAATTTCCAGAGATACATTTGGTGAACTCGATGTCTTTCAGTGCATTTTTTGTTTTTGTATGGATTTTTTTCTCTATTTTGCAGCTACAAGTTTAGGAATGATGCATTTGAAACTTTTTACACTACATATGTTTCGTCACAATGCATTCGAAAAAACAAATGATGCATTTGCACCATCGAACCACATTCATGACCTCCTGTGATGCATTTGACAAGTATTGTGACACATATGTTGTAATCTGATGCATTTTTTTTTAGGATAACATATTCAGATGGTAAACCCTGATAGAAACTATTATAATGCATTCACTCTATCATAACGCATTCGCCTGGTGAGTTTCTGTATTTAGGTTTTTTTTCAATATTTCTACATTTTTACTATTTTAGTCTATTGTTACTCTTGCATTCTCTAGAATACAATTTTCTAGTTGCTAATGTCTAGTTGCAGCGTGTGGTGTTAGATTCTTGTGGGTCAAAGGAATTTACTAAAACTACTAATGTGTGGGTTTTCATCTCTCATGATTCGAAGACAATTATCCAAACTACTAACGTGTGGTTTTGTAGCTACATTTGTCAAAGACCAATATTTCAAACCATCTATCTATGATTTTTAGTTTAGGAACACTTCCATTGGTGCATTAAAATGAACTTTTTTTTGCAAGTGTTTGACTGTGCTTGAAAGTGGTAGGTGACTATGCCCTCACCTTGTGAAAACTAGGTGATCAAAAATCCAAACCCACTTTATTTTTTGTAACCCTAAAGACTTAACAATCGAAGTATCCTCTCCCCTTGTGCTTTCAAGTGATCCTAGGTGTAAGAGAAATGGTTATTATTTCTATAAATGGTCTGCCTTAAGAGAAGTACTCACCTTAATGGACAAACCGATGGGTAATAGGCTAAAGCCAAGCCACTTCCAGCTGAGATATAAAATGGGTACTTGAGGAAAGTTCAAGTACCATGAGTGTGGATGTGTCACACAGATGGAGTAGTACTCCCATAAACCCTATTGAGCATAACCTTTTTAGGCTGGAGTGCCACCTAATCGGTGATTAATATCTCACCCCATGTGTGGCGACTTGAATAGATGCCATAACTAAACACCTTTTTTTTTAGAAGCCAACTATTTTCAACCATTATTTGGTATAGTGCAGGGTACAATATCATGCCCGATGATACTTACTACTAACTCCCTTGATTAGAGATAGTAGTTCCTAGGAAGTGACTACTCAGGAATCCAAAGTTGGTGAGCCCATAGAAGTGCGTGTAAGGAAGGGAGCCTATGCCACCAAACTTCTAAGCTATCCACTCTCGAGAAGGAGAAGTGTTCAACACCAATCTGGGGTATATCAGTGGGCTATAGAAAATATAAAAACCCTTGACCTCTTAGGATCGTGCTTGTCTTACACATGTTTTCTTACACTAAAACATTATTCTTGTCAAGTGCTTTCTGGATTTTCAAACAACCTTCACCACATTCACAAATCTGGACAAAAACACTTAACCTTTGAAAAATCATATTTTTCCTCAATACATCAGAAAACACACTTTTACAACTTGTGACGCAATTGTTAAAACACATCCGCTATCCTGAAATGCATTTGAAAATTCCTAAGATGAAATTTCTCTATTAAACTACATTTGCTGCCATAAACACCGCATATTCTTGCATCACAACACATCTAATCTTCACAAAACAACATTTTCCAACCTTTATCACATTTGTTAATTGTAGAACCACACTTTCTTTAACTAAAATAGATTTGTAATATTGTGACACATTCGTAGTCTAAAAACAAACCTTGATAAAAACTAGAATCTAAGTCTAAACATTGTTAACCTATTGTCAAACACTTTTTTTTTTCCAAGAGGTCTCTGTCAGAAACCAGCTTTCAAATTGCTCAAAATCTTTATCATTCATCCATTAGTTTGCACTCTTGACCCTAGGCCTAGACCTTCAAATTTTTAATTTCATCCCTTAGATTTCATGATCATGTTTTCAAGATTATCTTGACCCTAGGTTGTCATTTTCACATACTTTGGATTGGGCCAACCTTATCACAATTTGAAAAAATCATTGCTTTCAAAGCTAGGTTATCTTGGACTTTATCATTATTCACATCTTCATTCATTTTCACCTTTTGTGAAGCTTTTTGACTCAACGATCAAGTTAGCAAAACTCACTAGTCCTCTTGACTTTTTCACCTTGTCATTTTCAATAAGCCCTTTGGTAACTAAAAATTGAGAGCAAAAGATTAAGCTTAGAGTGCTTAAGTACCCCTTTCTCCAAATTGCATTCTAGTTAATACCTTGCATACTTTGCATTAGTTGCCTCTTTAGTTGACATAATCATCTTAGTCCTTATTTTGCACCTTGTCATCATCGTCATCCTAGTCATAATTATTACTTTAGCTTTTTGACATTACACATTTCCTTAGTTAAACATTATCATCTCATTGCATTGTCATCCATTATTGCACAAAAAGACAAAAAAATATACTAGTGTCATACTTGCATTGTCATCGTCTTCATTTGAGCAACTTCCTTGATGGTGGAAACAAGACTTCAATGAAAGAAAATACAAATGACTGATTTTGGACAAGACTTTAACAACAACACCAACACCAACACCAACACCAATCCCAGTGACTGAATTTATGATGACCCATTTGGAAATTTGAACATACAATCATCCATTAGCATGTCAACTTCCTTTCAAAATCCACTTTTTGAACAATTCATACAAAGAGACCAAAATGGACAAGTACTAGTTGAGGATTTAGACATTGCCACTCAAAATCCTAACATAGCTTCATTTGTAGAAGACTTGGTCTTGAACAATCCTGGCAGATACCTTGCTATGCTTTTAGACCAAGGGGAAAAACTACCAAAAGGCTTCGACATTAATACCATAAGACCTTCTTCTCTGGACAAAGTAACACAAACCATGACATCTCAACAAAACACAAACAATGCCTCCAATAGCAATAACATTGTGGTCACCACACAAATTGCTACTAATACCATTAATGTGACATCTAGTGGCACCACAAGTCAAAACACCTCCACCTCAACTAATACAATGTCTATTGGAGGAACATATGTTGTCCATGCCTACAATGTCCACATCATTATCACAAATGATAGGAATAACTGTTGGGTCCACATCAATAGGAGAAAATCCCACAAACCCTATGTTGGGATATTCATCTATGACAATGGGGGCATCTTCATCATGGTGTAATATCATTTAATCCCTTTGGAGGAAATCCATGATGAGTCTTCATTCAAGGCCCTCAACACAACATTAATACATCATCACAATTAAACATCCCACATGGACAAGGACAAAATATGAACATACCACATGGACAAGTACAAAATATCAATGCTCCACATGGACACTCCTAAGGAACAAACACCAACATGCTACATAGACAATTATTTCAACAAGGACAAGGAACTCAAATGATGTAGCAAATGTGTAACTTTGGAAATCAAATGAGTTAGGGATGATAGATACCTCAAATACAAACAAAAATGGATGGGTCACATATCCCCGCATACTTATCCTAGATTCATACTCAATAACACATTCCCACTCACAACTAAAAATATCAGCAAACACCTAATCAAAACATACCTTACTCTCAGGAAACTAATGATCCCATCATACACGCCTTGCTAGCAAGAGTCGATGACCTTCAAAAAAATATGGAAAATATGAAAACCTCTGACAAGAAGACACAAATGCTTTATGACTTATGCCCATATCCTTTTGATACAATTTTGTACATGACACCATTTCCACATGGTTATGTGGCTGCAAACTTCAACAAAGACAAGGGTAAAACAAATCCACTTGACCACATCAGAGAATTCATAACAAGTTGTGTCGATATTTCTCATGGGCACACATATCTAATGTGAATGTTTCCTAAAAGTCTCGTAGGACTAGCCGTGGAATGGTTCTATACATTGCAACTTGGAATACAGTCATGGAAATAGCTTGCTGAAAATTTCATGAAAAATTACACATACAACATTGATACAGAAACCTCCATTACCAACCTATTGCAAATCACACAAGAAGATTCGGGTGAAACCTTTTTACCATACTTTCAAAAATGTAGGGGCCTAGTGAGTCACTATCATATAGACATACCTAAAAAGGAAAAAGTTGACATGTTCATACAAACATTATTGGGTCCAATAAAAAATGGCTTGCATGTTCATTGTTGCACAACTTTTACAGACCTAATTGATGGGGTGTCCAGGTTGAGCAAGCCCTTGTTGCCAAAGGAAGACTAAAATACAATCCCAAAAACATGAACACAAACCCTCCTATTGACAAAAATAAATTATGGGCTAAGAACAAACATGTCACCAATGATGGCATACTTGATGCTAAGGCCATCAATGCTATGGGTCCTATCATTACCCTAAAAGGGACACAACCACAAAATACACAAATGATGAAATAGACCTATGCTGCTAATGCTATCTAGACAAATCAAAATAATCAAATTCAAAGGAAACCTAGACAACCCAAACAATTTCATAGAGGACGTACATACACTCCCGTGGGTGAGCCTATTGAAGAAGTTGTCAAGAAATGCCTTCAAAATGGTGTCATCACACTTGAGGACCCCAAACCATACGACCCTAGGAAACTTAAACCATCTTGGTGGGATGATAACGCATTTTGTGACTATCACCAAATAAAAGGACATAAAACCTCTTCCTATAAAAAATTGAAAAATCTAGTACAAGACCTTATTGAAAAGAATATCATTGAAGTTGGTGGACCACAATTTGCTTCTAATGCAAATCATACAATACACAAGAGCCCACTATAGGATCATGGTTATGGAAACCCTTCTACATCAAATACAAATAACAATAGTCGAGCAAACTATGCTCGTATTGGATATGACTATTCTAGAGGACCTATCATGCATCACATTAGAACAAATGATGAACACATCTACACAATCACCATCAGAAAGGCCCCTTAATGCAATGTCACCACCCATTGTAGAAAGGTCACCATAGCCAGCCCTCCTCCCTTGAGGAAACCAAAGGTAACAATAGCTGACCCATCCACTTTGCAGTCACAATCGTGTCCACAAAGTAAGCAATCCCAACCTAAAGGAAACTTTAATCTTATTAACTAGCTTGGAAAAACACCGGCATAAATATCTATCCTTGAGTTGTTACACATCTCACCTGCCCATAAGGCCATCCTAAATAAAACATTGCAAGAATCGTCTGTTCCCCAAGATATTGATGTTAGTTAATTCGAAGCCATCATAGGATATCTCATGACTCCCCACCATATCACCTTTTCTAACCAAGACTATTCGTCATCCAAATCCAACCATAATGATGCCCTTCATATCAAAGTTTTTGCTCATAAATATAAGGTTAGATGAGTCTTAGTAGATGGTGTAGGACTAAATATATGTTCCTTAAAATTGGTCAAGGCACTAGGATATTTTGATGCTTGCATAGACACCATAAGAAGCATTATTATCAAGGCATATCATGATGAAGAACGTTACTCTTAGGGCATAATTACACTCCCAATTTGAATTGGGCCAGTCATTCTCAACACCACTTGTCAAGTTTTGGATTTGGACCTACCATACAAAATTTTACTCAGTCAACCTTGGATCCACGCACTAAATGTCATCCCCTCGACGTATCACCAATGTTTGAAATTTCCTTTTGAAGGCACTGAGATTACTATATACAAAGACCCTAATCCATTCCAATATTGTACCAACTTATGAGCTATCTCAGAGTGTCAAGTTCCTATTAATAGGGAAGCTTTGATGTCTTTGTCTTCCAAATTCATTGACCCATCAACACTAATGAATCCTTTTGCCTCTTCATCCACTGCATACACTTCTGCTCCTTTGACCACCATGACCACCTCCATAACATCTACCACTTCATTTATCACCCCAAGCATCAACCCGAGCCTTTATATTTAGGACCAAGGATGTGAAGAGTACAAGCTGAATACAGCCTATTGCATAACCAAGATGCCCAAGTCTCCCTGGGTCTATGGAAAACCCTACATTAGAATACAGGAAAAAGAAATTTTTAGGGTTCCTCCAAATACAGTTTTCAAAAAGTGGGGAAAAATGAGTTAAGAGGAAATAGATGATATAATATCCTAGATTTATAAAGAACCACAAGACTTGACTCCCTTGCCAGTATAAATATAATGAAAAGGATATAACATAATAAAAGAAAAAGGCTATAATGGAAAAAGTGGTCTTGGCAAGGATAAAAATGTAAGGCATGAGCCATTATCAGTTTTAGAAATACGAAAACATCTTGGGTTAGGTTTAGGTCCATGAGAATCTAGCGATCCAAGTACCAGTGTGCTTCCATGTGAGTTAGTGTATGCTTCATACTACGTTGAGACACCTGAGGACACCTCTTTTGAAACTGACTCTCATGAATGGGAATTTGGCTCTCAATGATCCTTAAGTGACTATTGCCTTGAAAAATTATTCCTTGAACCTGGTGAGCCTACTTTTGAAGAACTATTATGGAAAATGTTTAAGATTGATACAACACCAAATGATGCCAAGTCTAGATCATATTCCTTTCCCATTCATCTGAGCCCCGACATACCTGTCCTGTTATCCCAAACTGATTACCATCATGCGGAATCACCTACACCATCACTTGTCACTACTGACCCTGACCCTAATGCTACTCCCTTTGTCCCTTACTTCATTGGTGAGTATGAAACAAGTGAAGGAGAATACTAGATAGAATCTGAAATAGAGCAAGATGATGAAAACTTCATTTTCAATGTCTCGGCCTCCATTTGTATTCTCTCCATGTCATCTCCTCAATTTCCAAATGATGATGATTGAATATCCTTAGTTTACCCTGATCTAATTCATTGGAACCAACAAGGCCCACTGGTAATGGATACTTTTCAAAATGATGAGGCTCTAGCATAATTTCTAGGGCTACATGAGGGCATTCCAAATGGGGATCACAAAGCTAGATTTTCCATTGACTTGGATTGTACTACTTATTTTGGTTAGACTCCACCATCCTCTAGTCACAAAATTAAAAAGAAAAATAAAAAAAATGACACGTCTCTAGGTGAAAATCGAAAGGCACCTTTTGATGACAAAATAGTAAAAATAAAGGAAGTATCCGAGAGTGAAAACCTCCCTAAGGCGCCCAAGGGTGGATGACTGGAATTTCTCCCTGTAAATAGAGAAAAATCAGCAATGCTTGTTGAGGACACCATAATAGTCAATATATCTACTGTGGAGGACCCCAAAATGGTTCTCTTGGCAGCATCATTGATAGAAGCTAAAGAGCTAGAATTTCAAAATTTCTTCTCAAAACACAAGATAAAATTCTCATGGTCTTATGCTAACATTTTGGGATTAGATCCTAACTTAGTATTACATCACTTGCCATTATTTCAAGATGCCAAGCCATTAAAACAAAAGATGATAAAAATGCACCTGCAAGTGGCATTGTTGATTAAAGATAAACTCAAAAAGTTGTTGGATGTAGGTTTTATCAGGTCAATTGACTATACATAATGGATATCTAGCCTCATCCCCATCACCAAGCATACTAGATAGATTCACTTATGCACAGACTTCCAAGATCTCAATAAAGCATGCCCTAAAGATGATTTCCCTCTGTCAAACATTGACATCATCCTTACAGCTAGATATGAGATGTTGTCTCTTATGAATGGTTTTTCTAGTTATAATTAGATTTGTATTGCCCCTAAAGACCAACACAAAACTACTTTCACATGCCCTTGGGGTACATACTGTTGGACTATAATGTCATTTGGTCTTAAAAATGTACACTCTACATATCAAAGGGAAATGAAAACAATATTCCATGGCATGATGCAAATGTTAGGAAGACTATGCGGATGACCTTCTAGAAAATTCATTGACAAGTAAAGACCATATTTTAATATTAGAAAATAATTTCAAGAGGTTGGAAGAGTATAAGGACCAGTTGAACCCAAAAAAGTGTGTGTTTGGTGTAACATCAGGCAAGTTGTTGGGGTACATAGTCTCCTATAGAGGCATTGAAGTTGACCTCGCTAAAGTCAGAGATATATTGGATTTGCCTCCTCTTAAGGGAATTGGTGAGTTAAGAATAGTAAAAGGCAGGCTTCAATCTATCAGATGGTTCATTGCTCAACTCACAAATAAATGCCAACCATTCTAGTATCTTCCATGCAAAGGGATCCCCTTTGTGTGGAAAAATAAATGCCAGGAAGCATTCAACCAGATCAAATAATACTTATTGTCACCTCCAATCCTCATGCCTCCTATCTAAGGAAAACCATTAATTTTCTACATCTTTGCAACTACTTCAACACGGGGGGCATTACTAGCATAGAATGTCTGAAGAAAAAGAAAGAGCCATATATTATATCAGTCAAACACTGGTGGGGTATGAGATAAATTACACACCCATTAAACGTGCTTGTTTGGTAGTTGTACTTGTAGCCTAAAAATTAAGGTATTAGGTGTTAAACCATAAGACATACTTGGTAGCCAAGATTGATCCCTTAAAGTACCTCTTGAGTAGAGCAGCATTGATAGGATGTTTAGCAAAATGGGTCACAATCCTTAGTGAATATGATATTCAATATGTTGAGCAGAAAGCCATCAAAGGACAAGTAATAGCAGACCAACTTACAAATGCACCAATACTAGATAATCATCCTCTTACAATAGGCATTCCAGATGATTTTGTATTTCATGTAGAGGCCCAATAGCCTTGGCAATTATACTTTGATGGATCTCATACTAATCATGGCTTAGGAGAAGGAATACTATTCATTGCTCCATAAGGAGATTTCATCCCAAAGTCATTCCACATTTCATTTCCATGCACTAATAAAATGGAAGAGTATGAAACACTAATTATAGGAATCTAAATGGCTATCAAGTGGAAAATTAGGAATTTGCACGTCCTCAGAGATTCTCAGTTAGTTATAAACCAAGTCAATGATGAGTATGAAACCAAAGATGAGAAGCTAATGCCTTATAAATGGATGGTTGATAGTTTTCTGACATATTTTCATAGGTTATCCTTTGAATTAATTCCAAGAACATAAAACAAGGTTGTTGATGCTATGGCAACAATTGGATCTTTTCTTGATATTCCAACAATATTCCACAATTTGAGTTTTTGTTCAAGTAGTTATTGGTTCCTGCTTATGATGTCCCCAAATCAGAAATGGTCTATGAGCTTGTTGGTTCATAAGGACATTTTTTACTACCTTCATTCAGAAATCCTTCCCCAAAACCTTTCCAATAACCAAAGAAAGTCCATCTAAATAGCTGCACGTTATACCATCATCAATGATAACCTTTACTGTCATAGCTTTGACAATACCCTTCACCATTGTCTCGACACTAATGAAGTGAAAAATGACCTTATAGGAAGTGCATGAGGGTATATCTGGGTCCCATTTGAGTGGCTTAACCTTTACTAAAAACATTATGAGACTTGGGTACTATTGGAAAACATTAGAAAAGGATGGACTAGAATTTGTAAGAACATGTCACTAATGTTAGATTCAAAATGATTTAATTCATGCTCCAACACAAGAGTTGAGTTTGATCACTTCTTCTTTGCCTTTCACACAATGGGGACTTGATCTCATGGGAAAGATTCACCCTACATCCTCCAATGGACAAAAATTCAATATCACCACCACTGAGTATTTTACTAAGTCAATCGAAGCCATTCCACTCACTTACATTACTAGAAAACAAATCTCCAAATTCATCCTCAATTATATCATTTGTTAGTATGGAATTCCATAGTCCATCATCATGGATAATGGTCATCCCTTCAAAAATCAGGAGGTCTATGAACTATGTCAATGTTTCCATATTAGCCACCACTTTTCCACACCTTATTACCCATAGGGAAATCGTCAAGATGAGGCATCTAATAAAACCATTATTAAACTTCTCAAAAATACCGTCAATGACACTAGCTATTACTGGCACATCGAAATCAACCCTGATTTGTGGGCATACCACACGAGCATTCGTACCCCCACCAGTGCCACTCCTTTCACCCTTGTCTTTGGAGCCAAAGCCATCTTTCCCATAGAGGTCAAAATCCCATCTTTGTGAGTCTCCATGAAAGGCCTCATCACTAATGAAGAATACAAACAGTCAAGATTGTATGAGTTAGAAATGCTAGATGAATGCAGACATAATGTATTGAATCATTTAAAAGCATACCAAAATTTTCTTTATAGAAGTTATAACAAAAGGGTGATGACTCAAAAGTTTGACATTAGCAACCTAGTTCTCATGTACAATCCCAAGAATCAGTGAGAGAGGAAGAAGCTAAGAAAATTTGAGCCCAATTGGTTGGGCCCTTATGTCATCATAGTATCATTTGGTTCTAGATCATATCAGTTAGCTACTCCTAAAGGTGAATAGTTAACAGAGCCAATCAACAATTTACATTTACACAAATTCTATGCATAGCATTAGAAAGCCTATCCGAAAACCAATTAAAAATACAAAAAAAATTGAAAAATACAAAAAAATCATCACCTTGATGAAAACATAGAAAATAGGCATCCTAGTGATGCCAAAAAAAAAAAAAGAAAAAGAAAAAAGGTGACAAATATAAAGAGAAATTATTCATCCAAAAGTAAAAACCTGGTAAACAGGTGCATTGGATAAGTACCATGGTGAAAACCTAGCAAATAGGTGCCATGGGTAGTCATTCATTGTTATGCCATCTATTGTCACTCTATCTACCTTTGTCCCTAATAAACATACTCTTTTCCGATGTTCATCATAACACTTCACCCCGACATCATGACATTTCAGTCCATGGCTAACAATGGTTGAAATCAAGCCCTGCATACTATCCACTATCCATGCTAGTCATACCTTTTCTTTCCATTCCATTTTTCTTTGCTCATACTCAACTTGACTATGGGTAGACTTTTACCATGAGACTGTAGTGGGTACTACATGTGAACCTAAAAATAAAAAAAAGTCCTAAAAATTGAAAAATGTCCTAAAAAAATACCTAAAAATTGAAAAATGTCTTGAAAAAAGACCTAAAAATCAAAAAAATTCTTGAAAAAAGACCTAAAAATTGAAAAATGTCCTAGAAAAGGCCTAAAAATTAAAAAAAATGTCTTGAAAAAAGACCTAAAAATTGAAAAACATCCTGAAGAAAATGCAAAAATTCAAAAAAATAGTCATGACAATCAACAGAGTCATGTCAATTCAAGTCTTGATTAGTCTTTTTCATTGTCAAACTACATTGTCTCTATACATTTGCTATGTAGGCAGGGCTCATCTTCTAGCCCTCAAGAAATTAGGTTAGTCCTATTAGGTTTTTCAAAATAAATCATGACTCAATCTTTGGTCAACAAGACAAAGTCATTGGTCGTGTCAAACTACAAGGTATCTGAGTGTATGATGTAGGCAAGGCCATTTGTTGATGAGCCCCCAATGCCACACTAGGTCAATCCATGAAGGTTCATTGCACAATTTTCTCACACACATGAGATAGTCTTTAAATTTATCATGGTCTTTGTCCAAATTTGAATGAACAATCTACCCATGATAACTTAAACAATCTTTCAATCAAGCACGACAATCATCTTGGCATATCAAAATTAGTCAGAATCAGTCAAAATTAGTCAAACCAGTCAAATATTGCTTACTCTTTAGATGTGTCCTTCTAAAGGGTAGCACCATCACTTATTCATTTCCTAGGATGTGTCCTTCTTAGGCATAATCATAGTCATCTGGCATTTTGAGGATTATCACGACATTTGAGATATGTTCCTCTTGACATTAACATCATTCAGGATGTGTCCTTCCTGAATCTGACATCTTGGCATCAACATCATTTGGGATGCGTATCCTTCCCAAATCTTGACATCAACTTGGAATTTTGACATCGATATTATTTAGGATGTGTCCTTTATGAATTCGGCATTGTGACATCAACATCATTCGAGATGTTTCCTTCTCAAACTTGGTATTAATCTGACATCTTAAAATCGACATCATTTGAAATGTGTCCTTCCCAAACTTGGCATCAATTCGACATCTCAACATTGACATTATTTAGGATGTATCCTTCCTTGAATTGAAATCAATTCAACATCTTGACATCAACCTCATTCGGGATGTGTCCTTCCTGAATTTGGTATCACTCTAGCATTGACATCATTTTGAATGTGTCCTTTCTAAAATTGACATATTGGCATTGTTTAGGATGTGTCCTTCCTAAACTCGACACTAATCTGGAATCTTGACATCACCAACTCTAACACTTTGACACTAAGACACTCAACATTTTTGATAAACTTGACATATTTACATCCAGACACTTGGCAAGAAGTTGGCATTTAATTTTATGATGTTTATTGTATATTATGACAAAAAACTAGGGTAGATATGCTTTTAGTATGAGTCGTGATCATCCTTGTCTGTGACTGTTTATGTAAAGTGATGGTATGACCTTGCACACCTTGATTTATGTCATATCATGGTGTTTGTTGGTTATCATGATAATATTACCAATGATTATTAAGAGAAACAATTGGTAGTCCTATGGAAATGTGTTGAAGGATTTTTTTGTCTCACTAACATCCATCTCCTTCTCTCTAGCTATCTCATCTTTCTTTTGTCTCTTGATAATATCCTCTGACATACAAAAATACATTCACATACATAATCATATAGACATTGTATTGCATTAGATTAGATCCAAATCATAAAAAAACCTAATAACATACATAGATTTTGATAGCATATCATGGAATATCATCACACAAATCACATGTCATATAATCCATATACAATATTGGCATCCATTAGTGCATCTATAATCATGGGCAAGAAATGAAAACAAATAAAAACATTAATATTTTTATCATCAGTATCATCCATGGTATCATCATTTCATATAATCATAAATAGAACATAGAATTTCATCATAAATGCATCCATGACATAGAAATACATATAACA
Source organism: Sequoia sempervirens (assembly GCA_007258455.2). NCBI lineage: Eukaryota > Viridiplantae > Streptophyta > Pinopsida > Cupressales > Cupressaceae > Sequoia > Sequoia sempervirens. The sequence goes on along the minus strand of VDFB02281492.1, from coordinate 607,731,934 downwards.
TCATCAAATGAACCATAAAATACATCAAATAAACATCACATAGGAATTATAGCTGCATAATCACAACATTTTATCTAAATCATCATCATCATCACATAACATAAACAAAATGGACCACATCAAAACTCCATCGCATATATATATATATAATCTCAAAAATCAATGTCATGGGATAGAGTCGAAGAGATATCCCAAAAATGGAGCTCGTAGGCTCAATAGTCAATAATGTCATAATACATGAAATATCAAATAAAATGTCTTAGGAGGTACTCTCCTCATCTCCTTGAGGAGAACATCTAGGGGATCAGTGCTCTATCAAGGGAATTGAGGCCATTATAGTCACCATCACCTATCCCTGAGTGGCTGAGGCATCTGTCACTATAACCTCATCTGTGTTGTCTTAGCTATATCTATAACCTAAGCAACATAGGTGTCTATCATTGGCAGCTTCCTCTACACCAACCTCTGCCCTATTCTAGTAGACCCATGGCTATGGCTCGAATGATGACTCAAGGCATGCCTGTGTGAGTGGTGAGACTTATGCCCTAATGTGTGCCCTGTGGAGGTAGACCCTCCCGCACTAGTGTGGCTCCTGTTGCTCCATGATCTGTGGTCATTGCCTATCCTCCTCTATGAGCATGATAGTGTAGGATCTCATCACTTGGGAGGCACTGACTACTCATAGAGGGTCCTATACTAACCATACCAAGTGCTCACCCTGGAAAATTCATGAGCCATATCTCCTAAAGGCCCTATACATATCTCTACAAACTCTACACACCACTATGTTTCCTACTACCTCTAGATCTCAGCCTAATCCCACTTGAACCCCTCTAGCTCAAGCTCAACCTATAAATTCCTGACTTGTGTAGTGCTCTCATCAAGTCTCCTCTGAAGGTTGGAAAATTGTTGATCTATGGTGGCATCTTCTAGCAATATTGTCTCTATCAGCATCCCATCGCAATACTCTGTCTCATCAATGGCCTAATCCTCATCATCATCCCCTATATCCTCCTCTCCTCCAATATTCACCTTTGCATTCTCCATCACCCTCTCCTCCTATCCTCCACTTTGTACATTTGCATGATCCATCACCCTCTCCTCCTCTCCTCCAATATCCACCTTTGCATGCTCCATCACCCCCTCCTCTCCTCTAATCTCTACCTTTGCATGCTCCACCTCCCTCTCCCCCTCCTCCTAAGTTTCCTTTGGAATAGGGTCTAGTGTTGCTCTGGCCACTCATTGCCTCACTTGCCTCTCATGTCTCTCTTCATCTCCCAATCTCCTTTTCCTCCCACCAACTCCCTCATCATCACCATCATCCCCATCTCTCCCTCTACCCCTATCTCTCCCTTAGCCTCTACCTCTCCCTTTGTCACTAACTATACCTCCTCATCTAGCTCGTGACACATGTGGAATAATGGACCTCCTATTGACTGGTACTGGTCCATTTGGATTTGTAAGGGGAACGACCCTATGGGTCTACCACCAAAAATCAAAATCTATGGTGGTCCCCAGATCTACAATGCCTCCTTTCCATCCCAAATATTGTACCACTAGTCCATCTATTTGTTGAGTAGAAATGGCCATAGATATGTGCATTCCCCATGCTAACTCTCGAGAAGACCTCACATACTCTGTTGTCTCGATTGGAACACCCTACTACTCACCAAACTGCCTAAGAACCCACTGCAGTAAATACATCTCTACAATCAACTATGTCTACACTATACAACCAATTAGATATTGATACTACCAACATAAACTAAGATGATGTGCCTCATCCTCCCACTACCTACAATCTTTGTATGGTCTCTAGATAAACATAGTCATGGTGTCAATCCTATGTCTCCACCAACCTATCTCACCATAGTGGCTATAATGTAGGGAACTAATAGTAATATACATATGGCATGCGATCTACCAAATATGGCCTCTCAATTGGTGAGAAAAAAATGGCAACGTGCTCCCATGCCTAGATCATAAGAAGTTTCATCCCACTCTATCCCCTCTGATATGTAACCTCATGCAACTGATGATATAACATGCCTAGTAAACAAGGTTCCCAAGCATAAATGGTCCTATCTTGCCTCATACCAACAAGTACATCCCTCCAGCCAATGGGAAACCCATGTCCTTAGTGATAAGGAATAACTACACCAGTAATAAATGTCACTAATAGATCATCAAATCATTTGTAGTGCTTTTCCATGAAGTCCCATTGGATCTCATACCCCTCAATACCCAACCTAACACCCTGATCATGATAGTAGGAAATGAATGTCTGATATCCATGTTGTGGGTCATAAATAATCCTCTCCCCCTAGATCGGTAGGCGTAGAATCTGATAAACATACTCAAGGGTAATTGTAGCCTCCCTGGTCAAGTGGAAAGAGCAGGTCTCAGAGTTCCACCTCTCTTATAATGCTGTCAATAGTCCCAAATTTTCTTGCACAATGGGAATATAGGTGACATAATAGAGACCAAGTCACATCAATCATCATCGCTCTCTATCCATCAACCAGTATTTGAATGCATAGGTTGATGGTCTACTCTCCGGTGTGTAAATAGGGGCTAATTGTCTCTGCACATGTCAAAGCATGCATCAACATCTCCTCTAAACTTGTCATTATCACCTACTCTAAGTCAAAGGCATTTAAAAGTTGAAGTAACACTAAGCTATCATCAGTCAAAGTAAAAAACAAATGCATCACAATGTCTTCAATTGCCTTGCAATTCAGCATTTGCATCATTTTGTACTGCATTTGCATTGCTATTTGATGATTACGTCTTTGCACTTTGTGATTGCTTCACAAAATTTCACTTGCATCACAATTTCATACGCATGCATCATTTACTTCAAATGCATCATTCCCTTCTGCAAATGCATTGGGATAATTCAAATGTGCCTTTATAGCCCTCAAATGCAGCTTAAATTGGCTATTGTGTCACAACTTTAAGCAATTACATTGTGACTTTTGATCCTAACCTAATGACCCTTTGCATTTGCATCACAACACATCAAATGCATTGAGCACGAATGCAATTGCAGTTTATGTGAATGCAAATGCATTGCAACGAATGTGTTCCTAGCCCTAAAAACCCCAAAAAACATGAAAAATGATAAATTGACAAAGTGGGCCAAGGGTACATGCTGTCGGCTTGGTGCCCTCTAGTCATCTATAGGTCCTAACAATGTACCTGTGGTTCTTTGTGATCAAAATCACCATCTTCTCTATTTCTATCCTCGCGCTAAGCTCTCTAAAATTACTATAGTAAATTTGAAAATGAAATGATTTTTACCCCCAATTTAAATCTATTTATAGGGTAAAAGTGGGATTTTTCACAACTGTTATTACTAGAGGCTCTTTTTACTACCTTCGATTGCCCTTTTGGGTACCTTAAACACGTCCAAATTTCAAACTGTCTTGCCATAATTTTTTTGGTCTTTAAATTAACTTGTCGGGACACTTTCCAAATTTTTCTATCGCCAAGCCAAAATTTTAAAAATTTCTTGAGGGGGAATCGATACCCCATACCTTCGTTGGGGCATGACTTTGACTTATTTTTCTTTGTCACAATGCAATAGGCTGCATTATGAAAAGAGGGGAAAAATGTAGACACTAAAAATTCACCTAGGCTTGCAAGCTCTATTTTTCACCACATTTGTCCTAGCATAATTAAAATATTTAATTATGTTATTCAGTCCATTTTCATATATTAATTAAATAATTTCTAATTATTTAATTAATTCATCTTTCTATTCTTCTTGATTATTTAAATAAATAAATTTTATTCATTTGTTTAAATGCGTCGCTAATTAGCTAATGCCTCCTTATAATTAAATAAATTTCTTAATTTATTTAATTATTTCTATCCACTAATTCTTCTAGATTATTTAAATAAATAAATCTTGTTTATTTATTTAAATACATCAATAATTTACATTATCCTCTTCTAATTAAATAAATTCTTTAATTTATTTAATTATGGCTACATGTCACTTTCCTCATTTTAAATAAAAAATTACTTATTTAAAATGGTCAATTTTTTTTATTTTGGCAGAAAATGGGCATTTATTGCCCACTGTCATATGATTCTCCACTTTTGAATTAAAATGATTTTTAATTCAAAAGATCGCTTTTCCATTCATAAGTCAAATTACTATTACTAATTTGATTCTCCAACCTTTTTTTAGCCATTTTTTTCTTATCTCAACTTTCAATCTTGTCCATCAATTCGACTTTTAATCTCAACCATTCATTCAAAATTGAATTTTCTTATAAAATGGAAATTTTGAATTCATTTTGGGCTCTCCTGAAGCATTCACGTGAATTTCTTGCATTTGTTGTTAGTCATTTTCAACCATTTTCTACATATTTTTGAGTCATACTTAGGATTTCATGGAATCATTTTGCAAAAATCCTTCAACACTTGTGTAGGACATGGCATAGTCTTAGATTTCTCAAATAAATTTGAGGGAAATTTTTTATTTGTAGCAAGCTAGAAGGTGTAATTGAGGTCATCCATGGAGATTGAATATTTTTGGTAACTTTGTTTCATTTATTTTCATGCTTTCTCCTTTGCACTTCATTACTTCTTTGAATTTTTGGATTTACTACTCATAATATATTAAACCATAAAATTTCCAAAGATACATAGGGTTTAGGGTAGATGGAATTGGGTTGAGAGTATAGGGTAGAGGGTAGAGGGTTTAGCGTTTAAGGGTTGAGGGTTTAGGGTTGAGGGTTTAGGGTTAAGTGTTTAAGGGTTTAAGGGTTGAGGGTTTAGTGTTGAGGGATTACAGTAGAGAGGGAGGGATAGATGGATGATAGATGGAGGGAGAAGTGAGATAGAGAGAAGGATAGAATATGAGAGAGGTACATAGATATATTAGGGTTGAGGATCCAATGTATAGGGTAGAGGGTTGAGAATAGAGGCTATAAGGTTGACGTCCTATAGGGTTGAGAGATTAGGGTATTGAGTTGAGGGTATATGGTTGAGATATTAGGGTTGAGGGTACATATGGTTGAAGGATTGGAGTTGATATTCCAATGTATAGGATAGAGGGTATCAGGGTTGAGGGTTTAGGTTTTGAGGGTTGAGAATTGATAAATTAAGGGTTGAGGGTTGATAATTGAGGGTTGAGGGTTTAATGTTTAGGGTATAGGATATAGGGTAGAGAGTTTAAGGTTAAGGGTTGAGGGTTTAAGGTTGAGGGTAGAGGATTGAGGGTATAGGGTTGGAGGATTAGTGTTGAGGGTCCAATGTATATAGTAGAGGGTATAGGGGTTGAGGGATTAGGGTAGATATTTTACTAAGTAGGTTTAAGGGTTGAAGGATTAGGGTTAAGGGTAGAGGATAGAGGATTGGGGGTAGAGGGTAGAGGGTTTAAGGGTTTATGTTTTAAGGGTTGATGGTTTAGGGTTTAGGGTTGAGTGTTTAAGGGTTTATAGGGTAGAGGGAAGAGGGTAGAGGGTTTAAGTTGAGGGTTGATGATTTAAGTTTGAGGTAAGAGGATTGAGGGTATAGGGTTGGGGGATTAGGGTTGAGGGTCCAATGTATAGGGTAGAGGGTATAGGGGTTGAGGGATTAGGGTTTAAGGGTTGATGGATTAAGGGTCAAGAGGGTTGATGGATTAGGGTAGAGAGTTTGCTAAGTGGTTATAAGGGTTTAAGGGTTGAGGGATTAGGGTTGAGGGTAGAGGGTAGAGGGTAGAGGAATTAGAGAAGAGGGTATAGGGCTTAAGGGTTTAGGGTTTAAGGGTTGAGGGTTTCAGGTTTAGGGTAGAGGGTAGAGGATTGAGGGTATAGGGTAGAAGGTTTAAGGGTTGAGGGTTGAGGGCTGAAGGTTGAGGGTACAGGATTGATGGTATAGGTTTGGGTGATTAGGATTGAGGGTCAAATGTATAGGGTAGAGGGTATAGTGGTTGAGGGATTAGGGTTTAAGGGTTGAGGGTTGGGGATTAAGGGTCAAGAGGGTTGAGGGATTCAGGTAGAGAGTTTACTAAGCGGGATTAAGGGTTTAAAGGTTGATGGATTAGGGTGAATGGTAGAGGTTATTGGGTTGAGTATAGAGAGTAGATGATTTAAGGGTTTATGGTTTAAGTGTTTAAGGGTTGATGGTTGAGGGATTAGGGTTGAGGGTATTTGGGTTTAAGGGTTTAGGGTTGAGGTTAGAGGCTATTGGGTTGAGGGTAAAGGGTATAAGGTTTAAATGTTTAGGGTTAAAGGGTTTAGGGATGAGGTTTAAGGGTTGAGGGTAGAGATTTTAGCATATAGGTTTGAGGTTATATGGTTGAATTATTATGTTGATGGTCCAATGTAAAGTGTAGAGGGTATGGGGGTTGAGGGTTTAAGGTTTAAGGATTGAGGGTTGAGGGTTGAGGGTTGAGGGTTGAGGGTTTAAGGTTGATTGTAGAGGATTGAGGGTATAGGGTTGAGGGATTATGGTTGAGGGTCCAATGTATAGGGTAGAGGGTATAGGGATTGAGGGATTAGGGTTTATGGGTTGAGGGTTGAGGGTTGAGGGTTTAGAGTTTAATTTTTAAGGGTTTAAGGGTTAAGGGATTAAGGGTTGAGGGTTTATTGATTAGGGTAGATATTTTTCTTAGATTTAAGGGTTTAAAGGTTGAGGGATTAGGTTTTAGGGTAGAGGGTATTGGGGTGAAGATATAGGGTAGAGGTTAGAGGGTAGATGGCTTAAGGATTTAGGATTTAATGGTTGAGGGTTTATGGTTTACTATTTAGGGTTGACCGTTTAAGATTTTATAGGGTAGAGGGTAGAGAGTAGATTATTTAAGGGTTGAGGGTTTAAGGTTGATAGTAGAGGATTGAGGGTATAGGGTTGGGGGATTAGGGTTGAGGGTCCAATTTATAGAGTAGAAAGTAGAGGGGTTGAGGGACTAGAGTTTAAGGGTTGAGGGTTGAGGATTGAGGGATTAAGGTTCAATATGGTTGAGGTATTAGGGTAGAGAGTTTAGTAAGTAGGTTTAAGGGTTTAAGGGTTGAGAGATTAGGGTCGAGGGTAGAGGGTATTGTGTTGAGTGTATAGGGTAGAATGTTTAAGGGTTTAGGTTTTAGGGTTAAGAGTTGAGGGTATAGTGTTTAGGGTATAGGTTTGAGGTTATATTGTAGTAGGATTAGGTTGTGGGTCCAATGTAAAGGGTAGAGGGTATAGAGGTTGAAGGTTTAGGGTTTAATAATTGAGGTCAAGGGATTAATGATTGAGGGTTGAGGATATAGGGTTTAAGGATTGAGGATCAAGGGACTAAGGGTTGAGGTTTGATATTTTAATGTATAGGGTAGAGTGTAGACTGTAGAGGGTAGAGGGTTTAAGGTTTTAGGGTTTAAGGGTTGAGGGTTGAGGGATAAGGTGTTTAAGGGTTGAAGATTGAGGGTTGAGGGATTAGGGTTGAGGTATTAGGGTAGAGGATTGAGGGTAGAGAGTAGAGGGTTTAAGGATTTAGGATTTAAGGGTTGAGGGTAGAGGGTTTAAGGTTTAGGGTAGAGGATTGAATGTATAGGGTGGGGGGATTAGGGTTTAGGGTTCAATGTATAGTGTAGAGGGTATAGGGGTTAAAGGATTAGGGTATAAAGGTTGTAGGTTGAGGGTTGAGGGATTAAGGGTCAAGATGGTTGAGGGATTAGGGTAGATAGTTCACTAAGTGGGTTTAAGGGTTTAAGGGTTGAGGTATTAGGGTTGAGGCTAGAGGGTATTGGGTTGAGGGTTGAGGGTTGATGGTTTAAGGGTTTAGGGTCTAGGGTTGAGTGTTTAAGGTTTTAAGGGTTGAGGGTTGAGGGTTTAGGGTTGAGGTTTTAGGGTTGAGGGTTGAGGGTTGAGGGATTAGGATTAAGGGTGTTAGGGTTTAAGGGTTGATGGATTAGGGTTGAGGGTAGAGGGTATTGGGTTGAGGGTATAGGGTATAATGTTTAAGGGTTTAGGGTTAAATGGTTTAGCATTGAGGGTTAATGGTTGAGGGTATAGGGTAGAAGGTTTAAGGGTTTAACTTTGATGGTTAAGGGTAGAGGGTAGAGGGTATAGGGTATAGGTTTGAGGGTATATGGTTCAAGGATTAGGTTGATGATCCAATGTAAAGGGTAGAGGTTATAGGGGTTGATGGTTTAGGGTTTAAGGATTGAGGGTTGAGGGATTAAGGGTTGAGGGTTGATAATTGAGGGTTGAGGTTTTAATTAATAGGGTAAAGGGTAGAGGGTTTAAGGGTTTAGGGTTGAATGTTGAAGGTTTAGGATTGAGGGTTGAAGGTTAAGGGTAGAGGATTGAGGATAGAGGGTTGAGGGATTGGCGTTGAGGGTTGAGGGTAGATGGTTGAGGGTTTAATTGTTTAGGTATTAATGGTTGAGGGTTTATGGATTAGAGTAGAGAGTTTTCTTGGATTTAAGTGTTTAAGGGTTGAGGGTAGAGGATATTGGGTTGAGGGTAGAGGGTAGAGGGTTTCAAGGTCTATGGTTTAATGGTTAAGGGTTGAGGGTTGAGGGTTGAGGGTTGAAGGTTGAGGTTTGAGGGTTTAGGGTAGAGGGTTTAGGGTTTAAGATAGAGGGTAGAGGATTTAAGGGTTTATGGGTAGAGGGTATATGATTTAAGTGTTAATTGTAGAGGATAGAGGGTTAATGGTACAAGGGAGAGAGATAGAAGTGAGTGAGTGAGAGAGAGAGAGAGAGAGATAATTTATGGTATAGGGTTGAGGACCTATAGGGTTGATGGTTTACGGTATTAGGTTGAGGGTAGAGGGTTTAGGGTTTAGGGTTTAGGTTTGAGTGTTTAAGGGTTTAAGGATTAAGGGTATAGGGTTGAGGGATTAGGGTAGAGAGGGGGTATGAATGGATAAACAGATGGAGGAAAAACTAAGATAGAAAGGAGAGAAGAGAAGGGAGGGAAAAATATATATGATGGTTGAGGATCCAATGTATAGGGTATATGTTTGAGAATTGATGGTATAGGGTTGACGATCTATAGAGTAGAGGGATTAGAGTGGAGGGTACATATGGTTGAAGTATTGGGTTGAGAGTCTAATGTATAAGGTGAGTGAGTGAGAGAGAGAGAGAGAGAGAGAATTAAGGGTATAGGGATGAGGACCTATAGGATTGATGGTTTAGGTTATTGGGTTGATGGTAAAGGGTAGATGGTTTAATGGTTTAGGGTGTAAGGGTTTAGGATTGATGGTTTAGGGTTGAGGGTAGAGGGTTTGTTTAGGGTAATGGTTTGATGGTGTGTGGTTGAAAGATTAGGGTTGAGGGTCCAATGTGTAGGGTAGAGAGTATATGGGTTTAGGGTTGAGGAATTTAGGGTTGAGGGTTGAGAATTGAGGGTTGAGGGTTTAATGTATAGGGTAGAGGGATGAGAGTAGAGGGTTTAAGGGTTTAGGGTTTAAGAGTTGAAGGTTGAGAGTTTAAGGGTTGAGGGTTGAGGGTATAGGGTTAAGGGTGAATTTGGAAACCTAACATGGCCTCTTTGAGAAAATGGGTCTAAGAAATGGGGTCTTCTTGTGATGTAAATCACCAAGAGATCTCATTTCTTGGACCCATTTTTTCAAATAGGCCATGTTTGGTTGCCAATTTCACCCACTAGCTCACCAAATTAGTGAAATTGGCAATGTAGTGGCCTATTTGAAAGAATGGGTCTAAGAAATGGGGTGTCTCAATGATTTAGATCACTAGTAGACCCAATTTATTGGACACATTATTTCAAATAGGCCAAGTAAGGTTTCCAATTTCACCCACTAGCTTGCCAATTCAGTGAAATTGGCAATGTAGTGGCCTATTTGAAAAAATGGGTCCAAGAAATGTGGTCTCCCTTCATGGACCCACTTTTTTAAATAGGGAAAGTTAGGTTGAAAATTTCACCCATCATCACAAGACCCCATTTCTTGGATCCTTTTTTTAAAATAGGCCACTACATTGCTAATTTCACTGAATTGGCAAGCTAGTGGGCCCACTAGCTTGCCAATTTGGTGAAATTGGAAACCTAACTTGAGAGGGATAGAAGGAATGAGTGAGTGATGGAGAGAGACTTGAGAGAGGGAGAGGGGGTAGGAGGAATATACTTGATGGCTAGTGAGTGAGCTCACTATCCTGCCAATACAATAGGGTTGAGAAGGTAAGGGCAGCACATGCCTCATATAAATGGGGAATCATAGTGATATACATCATTGTGAGTCCCCAATTCTATGAGGTATACACTGCTCCTACCTTGTCAACCTTATCACATTGACAAGCTAGTGAGTGAGCTAGATTTCTGAGGAATTTGAATTCACATTCCTTGTTCATGCTTCCATTTTGAGCCTATCTTGCAATCATTGCATGCCACATTACCACATTTCTTTAAGGAATTCCATTGGAAAAATTCATGTGACCTTTTTTTATGCTAGAAATGCTCTTCTACATGATGATTGTAAGTATTTTTTATGAAGCCTTGAATGACATATATTTTATTTATTTGAATGCATACATTTTTTAGGAACTAATATTCATCTCATTACCATGCTACAGGTAAAATTATCTACCATTCCAAGGAAATGAACAAGGAATAAACTAATAGATGAAGAGTATGAAACCAAAAAAGCAAAGGAGAGAGAATTGGTGGCAGCATATCATGAAAGAATAAATCGGATATGATTGACAAAAACAAGCCAATTGAAGAGGAACCTTGACCATCAAAAAGAGAATAGGCATTGGGAACACAAAGGGAATGAATGCAAAAGCACCATGCTAAGACAAATTTAGATACCATAGTTGGAGACACACCTCTATTGTAAGTGAATACGAAGGGACATCATTAAGCACAAGCGAATATGGAGGGACACCATCTACTATAGTGAATATGGAGGGACACCATCTACCACAAGTGAATATGGTTGGACACCATCCACCGCATCTTAAGTTTAGATTACATCATCACTCATATTTGATGAACAAGGTACACCATCATTCCCATGTGAACCTCAAGGTATCTCTTCTACTCCACCCTCGATTGAAGGTATGCAATCTAGCCCACCTCAATTAAATATTGATGAAATTCCTAATGTTGAAATGTATGTACCTAGGAGAACACCACCTAGAATTTTGCATAAAAAGTCAAAGTATTTGATTAATATTGATGAGGATATTTTGTAGCACATGGAAGGTAAGATTCTAGCATGCACTTGTAGAAGATATGTTGATAACATTTGGAAATTCTTCTTTGAAAGGCTAAATGAGACCGCAAGATATAAAATATTTGTTGAAATGATGCAAGGTATAAAGTATAGAAAAATCATGAAGAATCTTGGGTTGAGAACATCAAATTCTTCAAGTGAAAACACTATTGTGAAGAATCCAATGGATGCTTATGAGAGTGTGGGTAAGACCTCATGCTCAAAGGATGGTAATGTCACCTAATGTGTCATTACATTGACTTTGGTAAGTAGTCAAAAAAAGAGAGATTGTCTCATTAGAAAGATGAGTGAACAAATGAGAATAGAAAAACTTTTTCAAGAGTTGTTCAAAGGTGGCAAGGAATTGAGGGCACTGATTCAAATGAATTATGGGCATTCTCAGGGAGATTGCCACAAAAACATAAAAAGGTTACTGAAGCATTGAGAACACTAATTGAAGATTATTGGAAGAATAACACAAGGCCATCTCTGAATCAAAGGGATGTGGTAAGAAGGATAATCGGTAGTCATAACTGTGAGCCACATCCAAAGAATTTTTTGGATACGACTCAAACCCAATTTTTTCATAAATTTCAATAGGATTATTCTCAAATTAGTATTTTTCAAAGATATTTTGAAATGCTTAAACATTTTTATGTTAAGATAAATCACACACGCACTAATTGTTGTAGAATACATATTGAATTCACTAACCATTATGATGTTTATCATTCTATATGTTTAGATTTGCATACTAATGATGTTTTGCAAGATTGTGGCATAAAAGCCCCCACCAACATATTCAAGAGAGTTATCAAATTTTTTATGTCAAATAGAGGATGGCCAAACATTCTATAGGTCAACATGCTTGGATGGTTCATGCGAGCTTTGTGGTGGCTTGTAGCGTATGCCAGTATGTCAACATACAAAAAGCACAAACTAGGTGGGATAGAAACTAGTAGAGTTCACGAAGTATAAAATAGTGGCATATGTTACAAAATATGGTAATCAAGAAAAAAGGTGTGATTTAATTATTTAGAAGATTATAGTGTATTAGTTTATGTCCATGTTTCATGACAATATAGTGTATGAGTATGCAAGGAATACACATAGAGCTCAATGGCTGGACACACAATCCAAGCTATGCAAAGAAACCTTTACAGTTCATAGCATAGTATCATTGGTTGACTTTGTAGAGAACTACAATCTATAGCCACAATGTTAGGTGCATTCACAATATTACAACTCCACATGGATTTTGATATTTGTGCACATAGCATTCATCCATGCAGCTGATAGTATAGAGGACCAAAGGAAGTTATTGAGGGAGTATCACTTTTATATTAGTGATGATCACACACATTCTCTAGATTTTGTACAAGGTTGCTTCTAGATGCTCTACAATGATTTGGATCAGAGGGGTATAGCATACGGGCAACATATAATATGGCTAGATAATTGTGCAGCATAGTTCAAGAACTCGTGCATGTTCTACTAGTTGAGCAAGATGCATATCATTATATGTGTTCAACATACATGGAAATTTTGTGAGGTTGTGCATGGAAAGGGGGAGCATTATGGTGTAGGAGAATGTGTGAAAAAAGTATTAGCATGAGAAGAGTTAAAGTATAAAGACAATGCAAAGTTGACAGATGAAAAATCAATCATCGAGTGGTGTAATGCTTTGATGGGTCTAGGTAATGAAAGTATGTCTTTAGTTCATATATTATTTTGGTTCTTGAATGATACTAACATTTCACCATATGAGGATTGTTGTACGCTCAAGATAAAGTGAGCTACACTCTTTCCTTAGCTTAGATGCAGGTTCATGGAGTATCAATACATAGAAGATGGCATGCTTTCGTTCTTCATGTCCAATGCAAGCCTCGAATGATTGTGAGTCAGAGGAGTGGGTTGAGAAATGGTTGACAAGTTATCTTAGCCAACTTCACATGTATCACCCTCTGATGGAATTGGAACTAACACAAATGGAATCATCGGTCAAATTTAACCACATATCAGATCTAGTTCAGCCAAGTAATATATATACTTTCTTAGTTTTTTAAATTCCTATTGTAATCTTACTTTTTAGTGTATTCATAATGTTGAATAATTTCAAGAGATTTGTTGCACATATCAATGTAGGGAATGTTTATGCAATTATTGTAGATGAAGATAATGAAAATGGAACAAAATATTACTTGTGTCATTGTGTTGAGGCCAAAACTAAATTGGAGGCCCCAGTTATAGATGGAGAAAACATTGAATACCCTACATGTTCATTTGTTACTAAAAATGTGGCTTAGAAGGTATCCATATAAGAGTGTTAAATATTGGTTGTTTCAGAACTTTGACATGCATCGTAAGATTCTTCATTACTCAAACCTTGTCATGGCATCCAATGTTCATTTGACCAAATATGGGGGTAGACCTTTGAACAATACCTTGTGGAAGGTCTGTGAGTCTGACCATGAGGCAATACTTGACATAAGGAAGAGTAGAGAAAACCAACATGGCTCATTGGATTAATTCGTAAGTATGCACATTAGTTCTTATTAATTTATAATTGTATGCACATTTTTTTTTTTTATTCCAATGCTATTATCTTCTTTTACTTTTCCTATTTGTAAGTAACCTACTAAAAATTGACTGGTGTCCCCTTGCAAAAAATGTTGATTTATGATCCATCTAAGAGAATATTAGCCAAAAAGCAATGTAACATCCTTATTTTGATGATCTTGAAAATCTCAGTTATGATTTTAAGAGATTGTAAAAGTGCATGCAAATCATGGTGAGGGAATTTCAAGTGATTCATTTGAAGTTAACCTTATCGTGAGCACCTATGATGTAGACATTATAAGTGCATCTCAAATTTAAAGTTATTCTATTCATATGAGGTGTTGTGTGAAATAAGTATCTTGGAACTCCCAGTGAAGATGTATCACTAGGAGTGACTAAGTTGAGAGACTGGAATGCCTATCCTCAATGGAAGCATCAAGATTTATGCCTTGTTCCCGAGTTGGAACCAAATGATGTGGATTTGTTGTTTGTAAGTTCCTTCCATCATTTTTCATTTCATTTCCATTTTGGATGCTCTTTATTTTTCTTCTTTAACTTTCATATTTGTAAGTAAACTACTAAAAATATGATTGGTCTCTTCTTGAAAAAAATGGTAATTTATGAGCCATCGAAGAGAATCTTAGCAAAAAAAGCAATGCAACATCCTTATTTTGATTATCTTGACAAATCTCAATTTTGATTTGAAACCATTATAAAAGAGCATGTGAAGCTCAGCGAGGGATTCTCAAGTTATTCATTTGAAGTTAAACTCATTATGAGCACCTATTATTTAGACATTATATTATAATCTTGAATGTATGAGTGATAATGTAAAAGATCTGTGAGAACAAAGTACCTAAGGCATTATGCCTATGGTGTAGTGCACCTAAGCCTTCATTTTGTAAAAGGGGTTTAGTATGTAGTGTATTTATGTTTAAGGTCATGTTTTTGTTTTGAAAAAAGGTCTTTAAGACCATGTTACAATTTTTTGGGTTGGTTTTTGTTAGGAAGAGTCATTTTGAGTCAATTTGGTAAAGTTGCAAAAATTGTAAAAAAGTTGCATAGCAACTTTTGTGTTTTTGATGTAAAAAGGAAGTTGACTAATTAGGATGTTAACAATTAGTTGTAGTAAGTTGGACATGGTTGGAAAATGTTAAATATTAATTGTAATGGTTGAAACATGGGTTTGATGTAAATTTGGAGGATTGAATAACAAAGATTCACTATTTTTTGCATTTTCCTACATTGAATTCTACTGCTACAACAACTCAAACATTTTGGTATGGCCTATAGTGCCCATTTGTGCATTGGAATTGATGGAGGAGTGAAAAAAAATTCATTTTCATCTTGTCACATTTCATTTCATTAGGATTTGAGTGAGTTATAGTGATTTTTTATTTCTAAAAATGGATTAGAAACCCTAGTTTTGAGGGTTTGAGAGAAAAAATAATGATTTGTGACCCATTCCATTGATGGAAATGGTTAATAATTGGTGGAATGGGTGTAAGTAGGTTGTATTTTATATTTTTGAAGTTGGAAAGAGCAGTGATGAGGATTTTGGAAAATTTGGTTGATGCCCTAGTTAGTTTACTTCATGTTTTTAAGCAAAAGTGATGCATAGAAGTAGGGTTTTGTAAAAGAGTTGATTGGAGACCATTATAGTGGATGGGGGTTGCAAGTGTAGATCTAATTTGGCATGTATAAGGTTTTGGAATGGATATTTTAGGTTTAGAGCATGTAAAAAAAATAAGTACCTTGTTGAGGGAGCCTAATTAAGCCTATTTCAAGGTGTAGTAGCAAATTTTTTGGCCCTTATGTTCCAAAGTAACCCCACCTAGAATTCAAGTATGTTTCAAAAGAGGATAATGGGTACTCAAATCTATAATTTTTTTTCTAGGTATGAGATGGGGTTTGGAAATTATGCTTGCAAAAATTTGTTTGTTGTGTTTCTAGGAAGAATGTCAATTTGTGATGAAATTCATTGAGTTTGAAGTGTTAATACTTTGTCAAGAGTTTAGTCAAGAGTTAGTTTGTGTTTTGATACCCTATTCTACATCAACCTACAAGTACAAGTACTTTGGTTTTAGAACGGTGTATGAAACATATTATGTAATTGTAGCACAAATAGAAAAATTAGGACAAATAAATAAATCTCATTTTATTGTAGACATCATTTTTTTAATATAGTGAGTGTAATAAAGTTTGATGGTTACTAATCATTATTTTTCTTCTTTTATTCTCTCCCTATCATAACTAGTACCAATTGACTAACTTATTATAAATACTTCATTCCCTAAAAAAAATCAACCTAATGATTATATTTCAATATCAATATAGCATACAGTCTATTGAAAGAAACACTTGTAATGAGATTTACTCAAATATTGATGAACCATAGATTTTTGGCACCACAAGACTGTCTAAATCTTCTAGGGTTTTTTACCTAAAAGGAGAGAGGTAGGGGAAAAATGCTAGCTAGGTTCATTCAAATTATGTAATGTATTATGTTATTTAGGCTAAATGAGATGAGATAAATGCAGCTAGATGATGAAACTGATTGATTAAGTATGAAAAACCTAATAAATGTGACTTTTTTGAAAACACATTATATTATACAAAAATGAACTAGAAATGAATGCAAAACTTAACAAAAATGAGCCAAACTAAAAGTGTCCACCTAGGATGTGGATAAAGATTGGAAATGACATTTGAAATGTTATTGATGATGATTTTTAGGCTTAGTGGGACTCATTCACCATTCTAGATGAACCAGTCTGAGTACTGTAAAATTCCACCAGAACCTATTTCAGACAAAAGGGTATCTAAAAATGCAAAAAACAAAAAATTGACCTTGGAGTGGGATGCATTCGCCACTCATGGGGAATAAGTCCACTTTTAAATTTTTGAATATTCAAAAGTGGAATCTAGATCTTTTGGCTTGCACTTTGATTCCCTATAGGTGTCTACTTCTGAAACTCTGATTTATGAGTTTGAAAATCAATTTTTGTTGATATTTTGACTTGTTGAATGAAGAGAAGACTTGATCAACCTTGAAATTTGATTCTTAATGATTTCTAAGCTTCCAAGAAGTCAAAATATACATACACACAAGATAAGAGAGACAAATGGTGAATGTTAGGGCATGGGGTTTTTCCTTGGTCAAACCCATTTTAGGTAATTAAACCAAAATGATGAAACAAAAGAATGAAACATGTAATAACAAAGTTGATTACCTTTCCATGATGTTTGATCTTGAAAGTCTATAGTAAAACATGAAGAATCTTTTCTTGAAGGTCTAAAAATTGATATCTTGGTGACTTGAAGTGATAGAACCATATGTTACTTGACTTGAGATGGAAATTGGTGGATGAATGATGTAGAATGGATGTGTTTGAGATAGGGGATATGTAAAATGAGGATAATAACACTTATTTAAACAATCTTGTGCCTTAGTAACCTATTGATACCTCATTGCAAGCTAACATCAAGTGATTTTGAATAAAAACCCATAAGGAAATTTAAAATATTTTGAATTTCAAGCTAGGGGAGACTCATTCGCCACCCCTAGAAAATGGGTCCCACCTAAGACCTAAAAATGGGTGGTGGGAATTAAGTCACATTTAATGTTATTCATTGGGTTTACATTCAAAAATGCACTTAATTAAAGCTTATAAGGGCATAAAGGGGTTAAATAAAGCATAAGAAAGGCATAAATAGTGAAATTATTCCTAGAAAAGCATAAAATATTGTTACAAGACTTTAAAAAACTTCAAAATAGGACTTGATAAGTGATGAAAAGGTGATTTTTAGGTAAATTGTAATAACTAGATTCTAGAGGAGTGTAGAAATTTTTTACAACACTTCACAACACCTTCACAAGATGTTAATAGATGCATTTTATTTAGTTTGCAAAGGTCCAAGACCTAGTGTGGATGCATAAAATTCCTCACAACACTTGAATCAAGGCCTCATTAAGTCCAATTATTATGAATTAATCCCATGTCAAGCAAAGGGTACCTTTTTCAATGGCACATTTAGCCCCCACTTTAGTGAAAGGATGAACTTGCTTTAAATTGACACTAAAGTAGACATTCAAGAGAGATACGAGTGTACAAATGTAGATGAAAAAGATCAAAGGAGGTAATTCAATCCTTGAGGATCCGAGATCCTAAGTCAAACCATCAAGATAAAAAATGATGTAATGGAAAGAAAGAGAAATAAAAGGTGGATCAAGCTTCAATTATTTGTCCAACTAGTTGTGGATTAGATCTAGGCTTGTTTGTTTAAAATGAAAATTCATACTCACTTTTGGGAAAAAAAACTCTTGGTTGTCCACTGGGTGAGAATTCCACAACATAGTCACTCTAAGGTGATGGAAATCTTGGTTGTCTGCTAGGTGAGAATTTCATAACATGCTCACTTTGGGGCCATGAAACTTCTAATTGTTCACAGGGTGAGAAAACCCAAAGGTGAGAAACATACACTTTTTGTTATGCACTCAAACACATAGGTGGTTATGGGGAAATTTGTGCCTCAGAATGGGCTTCCTACTCAAACCATATCAAAGTTATACCTCCTGATAACTTTAATAAGGAGCCACAAAGAAGATGATGCCATTTTGAGCTCTATGAAGTAAGCAAAACTTTGTATGCTTGACACTCATAGACATTGTAAAAGCAAAATAGTGTAAGTATTTTTTCAAAGGGATTTTATTAATTCATGCAATGTATCATCTTAGGGAACATCATGCAAAATGTCTCCAAGAGAGGATAAGTGCAAGGTCTCATCTAGGGAAACATTGTACCTAATGCTTCCAAGAGAGGAAATCGCAAGAAGAAGAAAATCACACAATGAAATGTGAGTGGTGATGTATTCCCCCACTTTAAAGTGATTGTGAACACCAGTACTGTGAACAATTACTTCAAAGTAGAAGAAGAGAAAGAAGAGGACATGAGAGCTTACTCAGAAAACCCTATGCCAAGTCATATGTTTCTAATAGGCTATGCCATGAAAAGAGAAGTATTTCATATGTGTGCCAACTTAAGGTAGGTCATCCACATCCCAAGCTTTCTCTTATATGTTCATGAAAGGTTAACGACTAGCCAAAGGAGTTGGCCACAAGTGACATACAAGGACAAGGCTTGCTAAACGCATTACCCCCACTAAGTGCAGGACAAATGTGAGCTGAAATGATTAATGAAATGCATGGTAGAGTGAAAATCAATATCAATTAGAGGAATTAGGTGCCTCCCATAGAGGGAAGCATACCAAAATCCTTAAGATTTTGGATTATACAATTAAAAGCATGACATTCATTAGTAGAGTGACCATGAACTCTATGATAGGAACAAAATGGAGTCTTAGAATAGCATTTCTTATAAGTTCTGGGAGGGAGGGTGATCAAGTGATCTTGGAGGATTATCGACAAGATATCTTCTTGATAAATGGTAGAATGTGGTCTTATGATTTGTGTCAAAGATACATCTTTCTTAGTAGTAGATGTCATACTTACACAAGTTTCTCTAGATTGTGAGATTTGTTCTCACTCTTATAGGAGGGAAAATCTATCGAACTCAAATCATGAGTGTTTTGTGAGATGACATTTACATTAAGTGAAGCTATATTTGTTTGTTTTATGTTTGGTAAATGATGAGGTTCAGGACCACTAGTGTTGAGGAGTTTAGGATAGATGATGGTGAAAGTTGATTTAGGAATATGTTGTGTGGGCTTGTTGATGTTGAGTGAGGGTTTGGTGATCTCTATCATGTGACAATAGCAAAGATCATGAGTTGTTTGTTGTGTGATAGGATTAATAGGCTTGCAGATACCTTGTTCTCGAGCACCACATCATTTTCCACTATACTCAAGTTCTTTCATGAGGTCATAACCTTTTCCATAAAGTTTCTTCATTGCTTTTGGATTAGGTGATGGTTTTTTACCGTGCTCATCAAAGGTTGTTGTATATGTTGTACTTTCTTGTGTAGGTGGTTGAGAAGATTGTGTAGAATTGTGAGTTGTCATGATGGTTGGTTGTCCTTGTTTCTCATCTTTCTTTTGTGTAATTATGTATTCACCTATACATGATAGTGTGAATTCTAAGGATCCCCAATAATCACTAAATAATTTAAATAGTGATTCCTCATCATTGTTTTCAATTTCAAGAGGATCTATGTTGGATGTTGGAATCAATGTTTTCAAAGGACTTGTAGCTCCTTTTTTAAGGTACAAGCAATTTTTAGGATCAAAATCTACTTCAATTTTATAAATGTTATTGTTATGGAAATATTTCATTATACGATGAAGAGTTGAAGGCATTGTATTCATCTCATGAATCCATGGTCTTCCTAAAAGAAGATTATATGAAAGATCATAAGGCATGACATGAATAGGAGTTTGCAAATTAGCCACCCCAACTATAGTAGGAAAAGTGATTACACCAAGTGGTTTCTTTGTTGTATTATCAAATCCTTGGATAGATATGAAATCAAGTATTATTTGTGACTTGTCAACATGCAATTTATCGAGGAGATTCACACTACACATATTAAGGGAAAAACCATTATCAATAAGGTTTTGTTTTATCCTTATCTGATTGTATTGAGAAATGATCATGAAAGCTTTGTTTTGTTTTCACAACTCTAAAAGAGGGAGTTCATGTTGATGGAAATTAATGTCTAGATTGGTTTGATTTATTTGATGGTTTAAAGTTGCTACATCATTCAGAGTTTATTGGGAGAAATTGCAATTATTTTTAAGGCTGTTTGAAGAATATTGTGGTAATTTGGTGAGTTTTAAAGTAAATCCCAAAGGGAAAAATTTGCAGGAGTATTCTTTAATTGTTCAATAAGATCATACTCCTTTTTGTGTGGGAGGTAACAAGGAGAGCTAGGTGGATTGGGTAAATCTAAGGAGGGTGGGATTAGTTGCAGCAATTGTGGATTATTTTGAGTGTTATATGTATGAGCAACATTATTATAACTTAATTAATGCTATGATACATTAATCTAAGGTGGATAGAGGATGAATTTAGGTTTATTTTTTAGTTTTTTGTTTGTTTGAAGGTGGGTGGAGAGTAAACTTAGGTTTAGGTGAAGGTTTATGTGATGGTGGGTAAAGGATTAGTTGAGGTTGAATAATGTTAACATCCCTTAACAAGTGAGAGTTCGAATTGTCTTTGAAGGGAATACTATCATTAGTTCCAATGTTATATTTGTCTTGGGTCATAACATCCTCCCTAGAAGGAGAGTTGTTAGGAGAACAACAAACCACTTGTTCATGATAATTAAGGTCTAGTTCAGTCAAAATAACTTCATCGCAACTAAGGGAGTTATTAATGGTTGAATATGTGTGATGATAGATAATGGGGAGATTAAGGGAAGATTCTATTTGATTATTGGATTTTTCTAAGGTCTCATTCTCTTGTTCTATATTATCTACCCTCCTAGGAGAGCTTGTAATATGTTCATCCAAAGTTGAGGTTTGCAAGGTAGCTTCATCACAAGCTGGAGAGGCATCAAGAGAAGGACCATTATGATTTTCAAATAGATTTTCCCAAATGGGAGGAGCATTATGGAAGGAGGGATCAAGGGTGTTATGATGCTTAATAGGGATATATTCTAACACCAACCTATCCTCTTTACATCGAGTAGGGATATTAGGGGATGTACAAGATTGATTGTCATGACCATGGAGATTAAGTAAGATGACTTGTAGGAATGTGTCTATGATCTCATGTTCTTGTTGTCTAACATTATCCAAAGGGAAATAAGGAAATGGACAATCAAGACCCTCAACACTTGTAACTTCCTTCACCAAGATACATCTGTCACTAATAGGAGAAGTATCAAGAGAAGCACAAGTATGTGTGTTATGATTGTCTACATTACCATTCACACCAATGGGCAATGTGAGATTAAGGATTCTACCAATGGTTTGATCATGTTTATTAAATTCCTCATTGTGGTAATCAAAAGTGAACTCATATGAGGGAGTGTTGTACTTATACAAGCCACTATTAATGAAATCAAAGCCACATATTTTGAAAGGAAACATGTTATGATGAAAAAGGAAAGAAAGTATAATGTAAGGACTTAAGAAGAAATGATATTTTCAATTTTTATATAAGCTAATTCTTTGTTTACAAAATGTAGCAATCTGAAAATGAAATGTTGTGAATGCAAAAGTGAAAGTAAACAATGCATGAAATGAGCTATTTTAAGCTAGATCTAATGAAATGTAGGTTAAAAAAATGAAACTAATTGATATGGGTAGGTTAAGGCACCAAAAAAAAGCTTAAAAATAGAGTTTTCAGTTCTATAAAATGGAGTTTCAGGGGTCAAAAGGGACTGATTCGCCTTAGGTGGAAAATGAATCCCAATATGGACTTTTTTCATAATTTTCAGAAATTTTTTGATGGATTTGTATGATTTATAAGTGCTATAATGAAGACCTAAATGAAAAATGAATAATTTTAAAAAATTTAAATGAATTTAGAGGATAAAAATGCAACCTAAATGCACTTTTCTTTGAATGCAAAATGTGGGACCTGGTATGCAAATGAATTCATACAAGTCCTAATGCAAGATCAATGCAAGCTAGATCTATGATGATGAAGGAATCCAAATCAGATAAGAAATTGTTTTAAACAATTAGGTTCACCAAAATGAACCATAGATTTTTGGCACCACAAGACTCTCTAACTCTTCTAGGGTTTTGCACCTAAAAGGAGAGATGTAGGCCAAAACTGCTAGCTAGGTTCATTCAAATTATGCAATTTATTATATTTTTTAGGCTAAATGAGATGAGATAAATGAAAATAGATGAAGAAATTAACTGATTAAGAATGCAAAACCTAAGAAATGCGACTTGTTTGAAAACACATTGTGTTATACAAAAATGAACTAGAAATGAATGCAAAATTTAACAGAAATGAACCAAACAAAAAGTGTGCACCTAGGATGTGGATAAAGATTGGAAATGAAATTTCAAATGTTGTTGATGATGATTTTCAAGCCTAGTGGGACTCATTCACCATTGTAGGTAAATTAGTCCTAGTTATGTAAAACTATGTTGGAACCTGTTTCGAACAAAAGGGTATCTAAAAATGTAGAAAACACAAAACTGACCTTGGAGTGGGACTCATTCATGACTCATGGAAAATGAGTCCACTTTTGAATTTTTGAATATTTAAAAGGGGAATCTAGAACTTTTGGTATGCACTTTGATTCCCTACAAGTGTCTACTTCTGAAACTTTGATTTATGAGTCTAAACATTAGTTTTTGTTGATATTTTAAATTGTTGAATGAAAAGAAGACTTAGAAAACCTTGTAACTTGATTCTTAATTATTTACAAGCTTCCAAGAAGTCTAAATTTGGATACACACAAGACAAGAGAGAGAAATGGTGAATGTTAGGGCATGGGGGTTTTCCTTGGTAAAACCCCTTTTAGGTAATTAAACCAAAATGATGAAAGAATAGAATGAAAAATTTAATAATGGAGTTGATTACCTTGCCATGATGTTTGATATTGAAAATCTATAGAAAAACATGACAAATATGCTCTTGAAGGTCTAAAATTGATATCTTGGTGACTTAAAATGCTAAAACCCTAAGTTGCTTAACTTGAGATGGAAGATTGGTGGATGAATGATGTAGAATGGATGTGTGAGATAGGAGAGATGTAAAATGAGAAGAAAAGCTCTTATTTATACAATCTTGTGCCTTAGTAACCCATTGATACCTCATCATAGGCCGACATCAAGTGATTTCAAATAAAAAACTTAAGGGAAATTTAAAATATTTTGAATTTGGAGCCAAGGGGGGCTCATTTGCCACCCCTAGTGAATGGGTCCTACCTACGACCTAAATATGGGTGTTAGGAATTAAGCCAAATTTAATGTTATTCATTAGGTTTACATTAAAAAATGCACTTAATTAAAGATCATAAGGGCATAAAGGGGTCAAATAAAGCATAAGAAAGGTGTAAATAGTGAAATTATGCCTAGAAAATCATGAAATCTTGTTATAAGACTTTACAACACTTCAAAATAGGACTTGATAAGTGATGAAATGGTGATTTTTAGGTGAATTGTAATAAATAGAGTCTAAAAGAGTGTAGAAATGTTTTACAATATTTTAAAACACCTTCACAAGATGTTAATAAATGCATTTTATTTAGTTTGCAAAGGCCTAAGACCTAGTGTGGATGCATAAAATGCCTCACAACACCTAAATTTAAGCTTAATTAAGTTCAATTATTATTAATTAATCCCATTTCAAGCATAGGGTACTTTTTTCTACAACACAATTGAAATTTATTGTTCCCCTCAAACATTTGTAATTCAACACAACGTAATACCTTAACAATCCAAATTGCAAAAGGGAAACAATCTTCGATAGCCTATTATCCAGATACCATATTAGTTATGAGCATTTCATCTAAGGATTTGGGATCATGTATGACACATCTACAATAATCTCTCTTGGTTTTTGTTATCTTAGAGTCATTTTTCTCTAGTGTCTAGTTTTAACTTGATGGAAAAAGTGTCAATTGCAAGCAATGTAAAGTTGCAAAATGGTGCAACTTTTATTTTGCAACTCATGTGACCAAATGGAATGTTCCAATGCATCTGAATGGGTATGTTTACACTAGGCATAGTCTTCTTTCACACCCAAACACACGAAATTGTTTTGAGCTACATTCAACCATATCAATCCCTTAAGAGTCCAAAGTACAAAAGGGTAGCAATATTTGATAGGCTATTAATTAGAAATCATGATGCTTAAGAACTCTTCATATAAGTCTAAATGATCTTGTTGGGCACCTCTAAAATATCTTCTCTTAGTTTTTATTATCTCAAAGTCATTTTCCCATGGTGTCCTATTTTCACTTGATGGAAAAAGTGTCAAATGCAAGTAGTGTAAAGTTGCAAGGTGGTGCAACTTTCATTCTGCAACTCATGTGACCAAAAAAAATATTCTAAAAACATCTATATGGGTACATTTATGCTAGTAATGGTCCTCTTTCACACCCAAACACATAGAATCACTCCAAGCTACATTCAATCAGGTCGATCTCTTAAGAGTCTAAAGTGCAAAAGGGCAACAATCTTTAACAAGCTATTAATAAAAAACCATGGTTCTTACAAAATCTTCTTCTAAGCCTATGGGATTGAATTGGGCCCCTCTATACTAACCTCTCTTGGTTTTTGTTATATTAGAGTGGTTTTCCTATGGTGTCTAGTTTTCACTTGATGGAAAAAGTGTCAAATGCAAGCAATGAAAAGTTGCAAGGTTGTGCAACTTTCATTCTGCAAATCATGTGACCAAATGCACTATTCCAATGTGTTTGGATAGGTGGATTTGTGCTAGGAATGGTCCTCTTTTTTACCCAAATAGGTGGAATCACTTTGAGCTACATTCAATTGGCAGAATCCCTTAAAAGTCCAAAGTGAAAACTGACTACAATCTTCGACGAGATGTTACTTGGACACTGTGACACTTAAAAACTTATCATTTTAGCCTATGGGATTGTGTTGGGACCCTCTAAAATAACCTATCTTTTTTTTTTCTATCTAGGAGGCCTTTTCCCGTGGTGGCAAATTTTCACTTGGAGAGAAAGTTGTCAAATGCAAGTAGTAGAAAGTTGCAAAGTGGTGCAACTTTCATTTCATAACTCGTGTGACCAAATGGATTATTCCAACACATCTAGGTTTGTACATTTACATTATGAATGGTCCTTTTTTGAACCCAAAAATATTGAATCACACTGAGCTACTTTCAACTAGTATAATCCCTTAAGAGTTCAAACTATAAAATTGTTGCAAACTTCATGATGTTGCTACATAGATACCATAATGCTTAGAAACTTCTCATTTTATCCTATGAAATCACATTGGGCCCCTCTACAATAAATTATCTTTCTTTTTTTATCTCAGAGGAATTTTCTCATGGTGGTGAATTTTCACTTGGGGAAAAAGTTGTCAAATGTAAGTAGTTGAAAGTTGCAAAGTGGTGCAATTTTTGTTCTGCAGCTCATGTGACCAAATGAACTATTCCAAAACATTCAAATAGGTATTTTTTATGCTAGGAATGGTCCTCTTTTTCACCCAAACATGTGGAATCACTCTAAGCTATGTTGAACTAGATCGATCCCTTAAGAATTCAAAGTGCAAAATGGTTGCAAACTTCAACATGCTATTAAGTTAGGATACCCTGATGCTTAGAAAATTCTCATCTAAGCCTATGGGATCATGTTGGACTCCTCTAAAACCTCTCTAAGTTTTTCTATCTCAGAGGAATTTTCCCCTGGTGGAAAATTTTCACTTGGGGAAAAGGTTGTCAAATGCAAGTAGTTGAAAGTTGCAAAGTGGTGAAACTTTCATTTTGCAACTCGTGTGACCAAATAAAATTTTCCAAAACATTCGGGTGGGTATGTTTAACTAGTAATTTTCCTCTTTCACACCCAAACATGTTGAATCACGTCGAGCTACATTCAACCTGTAGAATCCCATAAGAGTCCAAAGTGCAAAATGGCTTCAATCTTAGATGGGATATTACTTGGACACCATAATGCTTAGAAACTTCTTGTCTAAGCCTATGGTATTGTGCTGGGCCCCTCTACAATAATCTCTCTCAATTTTTTCTATCTCAAAATAATTTTCCTATGGTGGTAAATTTTCACTTTGGGAAAAAGTTGTCAAATGCAAGTAATTCAAAGTTACAAAGTGGTGCAACTTTCATTCTACAACTTTTGTGAGCAAATGAACTATTCCAATGCATCTAGATGTGTATATTTAAACTACACATGGTCCTATTTTTCACCCAAACATGTGGAATCACTTCAAGCTACATTTAACCGACTCAATCCCTTAAGGGTCCAAAGTGCAAAAGGGTAGCAATCTTTGACAAGCTATTACTCAGAAACTATGATGCTCATGAACTCTTTGTCTAAGCCTATGGAATTTAATTATACCCCTCTACAATAGCCTCTCTCATTTTTAGTTATCTCGAAGTCATTTTCCCATGCTATCCAGTTTTCATTTGATCAAAAAAGTGTCAAATGTAAGTAATGTAAAGTTGCAAAGTGGTTCAACTTTTGTTCTGTAACTTGTGTGACCAAAAAAACTTCTCAAACATGTTCTAATAGGTATGTTTACACTAGGAATGGTGCTCTTTTACACCTTAACATGCAGAATCACTCCAAGCTACATTCAATCAGCTTGATCATTTATGATGGCATCTGAAACAATCGAAAAGAGAAACATACACATGATGATTGAGAAGTTTGAGTTTTCCACACAAAAAGCATATGATCATCCTCAAGTCTAGCAAGTGCAAGATTTTTTTTAATCATCCTCCTTTCCCTTACAACAATATACAACCAATTTTAAATGCGTAAAATGGTGGAGCTTAGAAACATTTTATTTTTCCTCAATTAATAACTTTGGTTGTGAAGCATTTTTTTATTTTCATTTGAAATGATTTGCTATGATTGAAAATTAGAATCTAAGAGAACCAAGTGATTCTCTCATGTACATTTATTATTTGGTGTGATAAATAAAGTTTCCACCCTTGAGTCCATTTCTTATTTGTATTATAAATTATAACTTGCTTTCTCCTGAGTCCATTTCCTATAGAAGAAATAATATTGCAAAAAGTTGACATATACATCTTTCAACATGTTTATATGGTGATGGATCAAGAACATAACAATTCATTTTGCACTATGAGGATTATGTTGTGAAAATGTTTAAAGACTATTAAAGATAAATCTTTGTATGATAATGTGTCAAGAAGTTAACTACTCATCATTTGCTATGAATATTATGTTTTGCAAGTTTTGTGAAGATTATGTATCCTTTGCTTAATTGAGTTGTTCCAAACAAAATATTAAATATATTGGAATCTTTTTAGGATACATTTCATGGAACACCAATTGAAAATGTGTTTTTTACTTTTAGATAAAGCATTACAAGGAACTCTTTGGATTAAACTGAATTGAGATCTATAAAAATAGGGGAGCATTAGGAAATACATTGCTCAAGGATCTTAAATAAGCCTTCTCTCCCATTGCAATTTTGGGTGGATTATTACTTTCAAAGGATTGGGAATGCTTTACCTAGTTTCTATTTGGTAGTTGTCATTCGAGAAGGCTCATCTCTTGATATATTTTATGCTCATTCTTAATCAATTATCGAGTTAATAATTAGTGGGTTTAATTATAGTTAATATTTTCTTTTCAATTTGTGCAATTTTAGAATTTGTAACTCTACTACTATTCCCAGAAATATTGAAGTTGTTTAGCCTTGACTAATAATTTTTTTTTAGCATCAATCAATTGGTATTCAAGATAAACCATGAAGGAAAGCAATGATCAATGCTAAGGCTAACCAATTAATAATTATACATGTGAATAAGGGAAGCACAAGTACTAAAAAACATGCAAACCTTGAAGTATACACACAAATACATAGTATACACAAATTAATACAAAATTATATGCATGAATACAAGGTATACACATGAAAACACATAAGTCACAAAGTATACACATAAGTTGTAAAGTATACACTTGAATACATGTAAGTCATATCTATTGAACCATGAATTTATACAGCAAATATGGAAACCATTGATAAAAAAAATTGTATTAACCAAATAGCCATGTAGGAATACATCAATACATGTCGATATAAGTATAAAATATAGGTACAAAATAGCCATATAGGCTTATGAGAATTCCATATAGACATACAACAAAGGGCTCTAGAATCAAATGTCATTGCTCTCCATACTCTCAAAATAAACTCTTTCCCTTTTCTTTTCGATCAGATAGTGATATCCATGTCACTCATTTATGTTGCAGTCAAGGAGTGCTCTTGGTGCTCCTCCTAGGTTTTAGTTCTTGGTCAAGTCTTATCTATTACAATAAGAAGTAAAGACATTAATATAAGAAAATTTCATTATAAAAAATGATATATTTAACAAAACAATCACTTACCACCATCTGATAATCACTCTCCATGAGGGAAATATTCAAATTCCCATGCTGAGGCATGTTGAAGCCCTATATAAACCATCCAAATAGAAGTTAAACTATGAATCGATAATGGTTTGATTTTTCACTAACTAACATCTATAAAAAATGAATGTAATTGAAATTTAGTAATTTTTCTCATACCTCCCCTATCAGAGTCATCAGGGAGTCTATAGTAGATGAAACATCGATCTCCATTTCCCTCTAAACATTCAGAGGTGTATCTGCTTGCAACATTTAAAAATAAAACAACAAATTATTCAATCATAAAAACTACAATAGCGATACACATCATGGCTTATAATTTATGAGATAATAAACAAAATTTTGAGACTTATTAAACTATATATTTCTGACTATCATGCTTACTATTTTCCCTATCCATATCTTGTTCAAAAGTACATGTTTTTAGGATTTCACCCATAGCAACAATTCAATAAACCATTTGATAAAATGATTTCTTAGACATGTATGATAATTGTGGTAGCATAGAGAAGGTAGTGAACTATTTGAAAAAATGCCTCAAAGAAATGGGGTCTCATGATGATGGAATTCCATTACAAAACAATGTGTCATTGCATTCCATCACCATAAGACCACATTTCCTTCAAGCATTTTTTCAAATAGTTCATTTCCTTCTCTATAGTATTATGTTGGGATGGGGTGGATCGTATAGTGTGGCCTTGGTTACGAGATGGAGAGCGATCTTGACATGAAGAGGGATGATTGGGGGCATGAACAAGTGGAATAAAAGGTGGAAGGTTCCATGGATTGGTAAATTGAGGATGAGGACCTTGAAAAGAATTTGGAGTGGAATTTTTGCTAATGGGTTGGTTTCTATTCTTTAACCAGTGAGCTATTTGAAAAAATTCCTTAGAGAAATGTGGTCTCATGGTGATGGAATTCCATCACCATGAGGCCACATTTCTTCAAGGAATTTTTTATTACTACTCAATTCCTTAATTATGATATTGCTTACTATTATGCTTTGATATATTTTTTTCAAAGCATCCATAGTTTGTTGGAAATCAACTATTTTAGGCTTTTAGCCATAGCAACAAGAAAGTGAGTAGATTGATAAAATGATTTGGTACACATGTATGGAAAATGTGGTAGCATAGAAAAGGTGTTGAACTGTTTGAAGAAATGCCTCAAAGAAATGTGGTCTCATGGTGATGGAATGACATTCCACCACCATGATACCATAATTCTTCAAGACATTTTTTCAAACTAGGCTATGCCTTGTCTATGTTATTGCTTACTATTATGCTTTGATAGATTTTTTCCAAGCATCCATCATTTTTTGGAAAGTACTTTTTTTAATATTTTAGCCATATCCGTGAGGAAATTAACTATTTGATAAAATAATTTGGTAGAAATGTATGGAAAATGTGGTAGCATAGAAAAGGCGATGAGTTGTATGAAAAAGTGCCTCAAAGAAATTGGGTCTCATGGTGAGGGACATCACCATGAAACCGTATTTCTTTGAGGAACTTTTTTAAGCTCATTGCCTTGTCTATGTTATTGCTTACTATTATTCTTTGATATATTTCTTCAAAGCATTCATAACATAGACAAGGTAGTGAACTTTTTGAAAAGATGCCTCAATAAAAAGTGATCTCATGGAATGCCATGACAAGAAAATGCAATTGGAAGTTTCTCCTACTTATTACTTATGCTATGTGAAGTAGTTTCATCACTGCTTATGTTGACTTTCTAAACAACTATATTGTAGTTGAAATTTTTTCATCTATCAACATCTAGTTATTAGTTATGGAATGTGAAGTAATGCTTTGAGTTTGAAAGATGTGCAATGTAATGTAAACAATGATATGAATATAAAATGCACAAATATATTAAGTACAATTCATTAGTTAAACTCTTTATTCTATTACCTACATGTAGGTTTGTCTAAATCCACTTGCACTGGGAGGTGTTCCCTTGAAACCTCCAATATTAGCCTATTCAACATCTAAAATCACATATTAAAATACCATTCATAAAAAAATGTTATTAGCATGTAATCAATTTATAATTGTTTACTAGTTACATACCTCAATAGTAGATGCAATGGAGAAATAAGAAGGTGTAGGGCTAGTGTATCTAGTATTAGCATTGTGACCCTAAAATTTAATTACAATCATAAAAATAAATTAGTTAATCTTGCATTTCAAAATTGAAATTTAATAAATTAAATTAAATGAACATGATAACATTTACTTGAGTATCAATTCCATAGGCCTCATTCACAATGTTAGATGCCCTTTCCATCTCCATAGCTGCAGATGTATCATACATATTAACCTCCTAAGTGTCGATGGGGTCATATGAACGAGTCACCCGACAAGACTGGCACAAATTGGATTGAAGCCCACCACTCGAAGACTCCCCTAGATGGAGTGTAGTATATGGCTAGCATGATGGATGACACTCTAGGTCAAAGAGATGATGACCTATAAAGTCTCTACCTTGGCACTCTCCTTCATGATGGAAGGGATAACGATGTGTTCATGAGGTGGCCTAGTGAGAGTTCATCTCCCTTGTCATGTAGGATCCTACTATGCACCAGATCTATCTTGAGCCTACCCCCCACCTCTCCCCTAGAAGTACCTACTATCAAAATAATTTGAAATTTTGTTCAAGTGAACTCATAGTATAGTTTCCTAAGCAAATATTGTAGGAATTCACAATTGTTGCATGGTGGGTAATAAAAAACCATGTACCACCTATCACAAAAAAAGTTCCTAATATGTTGGTGGTGACAAAAATGGATAGGAAACCTCCTTACATTGAGCATAACATTTTTAATTTGTGCATGGGTTAGTGAATAATGAGCACAAATCAAATTTTGTAATTTTTAGATCTTTTACATCTTTATATGATATTATCTTGGTAATAAGCCTTAGTTGCCTACCTCCTATCTTGCCAACCAATTAATTGTTTGTTGATTGAATCTACATGTTTTAACATTTCTTTGAGTGAAGTTTCTAGAGTTATTCTTTCCATGGCTGAACTGTTTGGATCATTCAACCTCTTGATTAAATCCTCAATTTTTTTTTATTGTTTTTAATTTCACTCATTAAGTTTTGTTGAGTGTTAGGAGGATGTTGAGGGATTGGTGGAGGAGGTTGTTGTTGTGGTTCAACTTGAGGATTTTGAAGAGGGTTTGTAGGTTCATTAAGATCTACAAATTAAAAAAATAAATATAAAAAACAGCCTAAAACTAAAAAAATCACAACAAAAAACAAACAATCCTTACATCTTAGATTTCCTCATCAACATGGTAGCATTGTGGTGATGAAACAACAAAAAATTGAAAAAAAATATTGCAAAATAGCTCCTCCCAAAATGAGGGTTTTTGGTTGTGGGTAGAAAAAAAATATAGTCACAATGAAAATTATTTTGAATTCCTTTTTTATTTTTGTTTTAATACCTCAGAATACAAGCACATTATAATGCACTCATGTTATGGGCTCATAGTGGTTGATTCTTAGGCTTGGCACACCAAATTAGCTACCCATATTTTTGTACCCTCCCTCAAGACCTTATTGAAAATGGAACCATATCAATAGGAGATTCATAAGGAAAAACCAATGTTGACCATACCATATTCAAAACTCCCTTGCAAGACTAAGATAAAAGGAAAATCCTCCAGTTTAGGGAATGACAACAAATCCAATTATGTAGCCATCAAACATGATTACAACACTATTATCCTTAACATAAGACCCTTTGATGATTGCATTGCCACTATTACCATAAACAAGCCAAGTTCAGAATGTATTGTTACCACTTGTAGAACCAAGATAACTATTCTTAGACCTCCTTCCAATCTTCAACCAAAAGGCCAATACAATCTCTTAAACCAGCTAGGTAAAACTCCCACACAAATTTCCATTTTGGACCTCCTTCACATATCACCACAACATAGAGCTATCCTTGACAAAGAATTGCAAGAAGCCTCCATTCCTACAAACCTAGATGTTAATGAATTTCAAGCCATGGTTGGATACCTAGATATGCTACACCATGTCACCTTCCTTGAACAATTATTTTCTTCCCAAAATTCTAACCATAATGATGCCCTACACCTTGAAGTATGCACTAATTAACATAAGATCATATGAGTCCTAGTAGATGGTGGAGTAGGTTTCAATATTTACTCACTAAAATTGGTGAAATAATTTGGATACTCTAAGAATTGTATAGACCAAACCAAGAAAATTGTGATCAAAGCTTATGATGATGTTGAGAATTTTTCCAAAGGTATAATTTCACTTCATATAAGAGTTGTCCAAGCCATATAGAACATAGTATTTCATGTCTTGGATCTAGATTTCCACTAAAATCTTCTACTTGTCCACCCATGGATTCATGCCATGAGGGCTATCCAATCCAAATACCACCAATGCCTCAAATTCCCATATAAAGACACTGAAATTACCATTCCAGGTGACCCCGATCATTTTCAATATTGCAAAAAACTAAAAGGAACTATCAAATATCAAGTGCCCATCAATTGAGAGGACTCATCTTCCACTTCATCCACCATTCCATCTAACTATGTTGATCCATCATCCCTTGTTAGATCATCCACCCCATTCACCACACCTTCCATACCAAAGATCCATATTCAAGACAAAGGATGTGGAGAATATAATATGAAGTCTCTTTTTCATTGGAAAATTACCTAAATCACCAAAGTCTTATGGAAAACTGCATCCCATGTAGCCTAAAGTCATCATCCATAATCACCCTATCACCTTCACAAAATGAGGATAGCTAGCCAAAGAGTCCTTGGCTAACCACATTTTCACATGGTTGTATAGAGAAGAGGACACTAAACCTAATAAATTTCTAGTTGAACAGTATCCAAAAGGGTTCCTAATGATGAAAAGACAAGGATTTGATTAATACAGTGGACTTGGCCTAAATAAAAAAGGAATGATGGAACCCTTAAAACCTCCAAAATTACTAAAACACCAAGGGCTAGGGTTTGTACCTGTGAAAGTGACTATCCAGGGTATAAGCTTACCCTTGAGTGAGATTGTCAATGCTTTAAATGAAATCAAGACATCTAAGTAATTTTATACCAACTCTAATTCTAATGAATGGGAATGGGATCTAGAATCCAATATATCCCTTAGCAATTATTGCATTGAGGAAACATTTAGAGAACCTTGTGAGCCTACCTTTGATGAAAGATTTAGCCAAATGTTTAAAGTTGGTCCCCCGCCAAGTCCTTGTCCAAAGGACCCCTTGAAAAGAGAAGAATGGATCAAACACTTCTAGGAAACCATTGATTCTGCCCCCTAGGACCCTAATGACTCTACTTCTGTTTTTACCCTATCTACCTACACTATTACCCTTGACAATACTGGTGATGGCTTACCCTTTGTGTACCCACAACTCATATATTGGGATCAACAAGAACCACCAAGTTTGGACACTTTTGAGAATGAAGAAGTTATTTTTGAGTTCATAGGACTTCATCAAGGAATACCACTTGAGGATCATGTTGTTCCCTCAGCACACATGCCCCATTCCAGACAAGGACCCTCTTTCCTTTCACCTTGTCAGGTCATTTTTGTTGCCCCATTTTGGTGTCTTGGGTGGTCAACATTCCTTCAAAGTCTCACCATAAGTTGACCACACTTCCCCCTTTTAATTTTGTCATTTTTTGGTGCTTCGTGGGGACTCTCTAGTAGTTTACCTCTGCCAACGGCCTCAGGCCTTGCCGGGACTAGCCCTTCGGGTTTCCCTGCTGAGTTCACCGTTCCTGATGGCGGATGGGTTGTATCTTCCCAGACCTCAAGGTCTAGACCCTTGTCCTCCGACTGATGAAAGTTTTCAGAGTTTCAACTGCTCTCAAACCTACTGGGCCCGAGACCACGGACTTCCGCTTCCAGAGTTCCATGGGGGTCTCGCCATTTTCGACGGTGAACCTCTAATGGAGCTCCACTCTCTGGGCCCTGACCTCCCCTTTTCCGAAGGTTATTTCCAAGCTAAACTTGTCAAACGGCCGCCGTCCTATGCCTTCCCAGTCTTCGGACCCCTGATCTCCCACTGCGATCCACAAATTTAAAATCCACCGACCCAATTGCTCATCGTACCTACATTTATTATGACCATTAATGGTAGTGGGAGTATAAATACAAGGTTCAAGCCTATCATTCTCACTTTACAGTGTTACAGAGAGTGATTAGAGAACTTTCCAGTGGAGCCCACCATCTTTTAGACCTTCATGTTTATTGCCCTCGCCATCACTTCATTGATCGTGAGTAGATTCCACACCTCCCCGCATTGAGTGTGTGAGGTAGGTTCTTCATTCACCCTCTCAAACAATGTTTTCATGATTTCTAAGGCTTAAAATGAACAATAATGATTAAAGGGACATGTAAATGATGAAATATGACATCACGAGCAAAACCCATGTTTTGAAAACTCAAAAAACCCCTCGAAGGTGCCCTCATGATTGATCCAGAGGTCCACCTCACCACGACTGTTCTTCACATAGGGCGATCATCCCCTCTGGGACTGGGTCCTCTCTTGGCCATCAAAACTAAAGTGATCAACTTTCTTTCAAATGGAAATTTGACCCTTCGAGCCTGGATCCTTGGACCTCTATCCTCCCCCCGCTATTGAAACTGAAAGTTTGAACATGAGTCTAGTTGGCGTTTTGGATCCTCGGGCCCGAGCCATCAGGCTTCCATGTCTGAAAGTTGGCGAAGATGTCGTATCAAAATAGTGAACTTTTCCTGACCACCCATCCATCAGGGCCCGCCTTTCTCTTTGTCATGTTCATTTGAGATTTACCTAGTGCCTTTCGGGTTCCCAGGTCTCGCCTTGCAGAACTTCATTTGGATTTTGCCGCCCCAAATTTCAAACTTCTAGTGGAATTCCACCCTCTGGGCCCTGACCCCTCCTCAGTCATCTATATATAAGTCTACTTTTCAAAATGACAAATATTTGGCAACCTTCTGCTTCCTGGGTCCCGAGCCTCAGACTTCCTCCTTTGGGGATCCATGTGGTCTTCACCATTTTGGGGTGGCAAACGTCTTCCATCCTTCCAACTCCTAGGCCTCGGGCACCCTTTCTCTATTGGAATCCCAATCTAAACTTGAAGCGGCTACCGCCCTATATCCTTCTAGCCTCCAGAGCTCCATCCCTCCTCTGTCATTTCGAAAGGGAAAACCCAAATGACCAATACTAACGTCAGGCCTGGTACACCTCTTGGCAGTCACTGAGACATTCAGAAGTCACCAGGACCTCACAGCGAAGGTCAACCTCTTGCTGACATGCTTGTTTGGTGAGACATGAGGAAGTCACCAAGACCTCTTACAGAAGACACAAACCTCTTGCTGATGAACATTCTTCCCATCAGTCGGCAAGACATTCAGATGTCACCGAGACCTTTCTCTGAGGAAGACTTTCTCACCGACTGGAAACTCTTGGTCGCCAAGACAATGAGCAATGTCTCGTTGATAGGTTATCAATAGAGTGAACTCTGTCCATCCAATGAAAAACTAAAAATAAATTGATGGCTTCTTCCCCTCCTAGGCCCAAAACTCTGGACCTCCATCCGATGACTCTCGTCCCAAATGGCGAAGGCACTACGGCATCCTGGCCCTCTGAGCCTGATCACTTAAAAATAGTGAAGTGTCAGGTGCCATGCAACTTGTTGGACCCCAGACCCTAGAGTTTCATCTTTGGAATTCCATTTCTGATTTGCTATTCCAAACGGCCATATGTGGATGGCTTTCTGGCCTTCGACCCTCGGATGCTCCTAAATTGACCTGAATGAGCTCAAATGTGAAATCTAATCTTGACCCACATGCTTAATTGTGGTCCTCTTCATTGCGAATCTTTTAAATTGCTGAAATTCGATCAAGAAGGATCTCCCAGAGCCCCCGCCCCATTTTCCTTTCCAAAACAACATT
Organism: Sequoia sempervirens; assembly: GCA_007258455.2. Classification (NCBI taxonomy): domain Eukaryota; kingdom Viridiplantae; phylum Streptophyta; class Pinopsida; order Cupressales; family Cupressaceae; genus Sequoia; species Sequoia sempervirens. Next base: position 607,695,245 of record VDFB02281492.1, on the reverse strand, counting down.
CCTGCCAGGGAAGTCTAGCCCTCCGGGCCCGGATTGTCCAAAAGACCTCAATTAGAAGATCAATGATATTGGGAGATAAGGGTATCATGTTGTGCATGATAGATTATTTAAAATTGATTTTATCTTTCACATTTCAACTAAAATGAACAATTTCATTATCAGTTGCATTGATTGTGCCTTTGCTTGCAGAATATATGGAATTAGGTGCAGGACCTTCAGGGGTGGCTATCGAAAAGGACAAGGGAAAGAAGTCAGGCAAGACTCCTCGAGGAAAAGAGAATAAGGATCAAATGAAATACCAGTTTTGGGGTGAACCCCTGCACTCCAAGGTGACCACCGATTGGAAGGAAATCACCAATACCAATATTGACCATGTCAATATTGACGAATTTACACAAAGTTTTAGGGTCAATCCAATGACCAAGAATGTAAGACTGATAAGGAAAAGTAGAACTATAAAAGCTGTAGGATTCCCTCCATCCCTCATGGCCCCTAAATTGGTCATGGCTTGTTGGGAGGCATATCAACCTGACATAAGGACAATTGTTGATAGAGAGGGTAACATTCTCGGTGACATGTCGGCTGACGAAATCACAAAGACTTTCCATATCCCCACTTTTCAAGAGATGGAAGTCCCCACCATAGAAGAATGTCAGGCAGCATGGGATGATAATCGGGTAGGATGTAAAAGGTTAATAAATTAGCATTGGCTCAAGGAAAAGTGGGGCAGCACTGCGAAGGTTCCTCACGAACTCTTCCACAGTGATTTCCACAAAGATTACCATGACTTGGTCACAATGCTAAGCAGGGTTATGGGTCTTTCTATGACAACCTTCTTTTAAGAGTGGATGGTGTACTTTATCAAAAAAATTCTTCATGGCAATGAAGATGTTACCATGAAAACCTCATTTTATTGGGGAGGTATAATAAGCAACTGCTTCCATGAGTAGTTCGTCAATATGAAGAAAAGCTCAAATTTTTATATGAATTCATATCTCATCTATTCCTTGGAAGACTAGAGGTAGTACAATGGGTTGTTTGTAGCACCCGATCAGGAACAGGGTCAAAGAATTAAGGCCTATGATAGATACCCATAGCTCTAGTACCGAAACTTCAAAAGGGAATACTGTAGGGTAAATGACGCCTTATCGGTCATATTATCAGAATAATTTCTGAAGATTTTGAAAGGAGGGTCTCCAACAGTGCCTCTTGAATTAGTATGCCTTTCTCTTCATTCAATACCCAAAGTTCACATACATCCATGCCCAGGGTTTCACCGAAAGACCAAACAAGTTGCCTTCATACCCCAATGACCGAATCATCCTTCTAGAGCTTTTTCTTGGCAACTCCAACACATACATGCGATCTTCAGTGGAAAGCATGTAGTAGGGATATCTTATCCCATGACTCTCAGCTGGGGCATGTATAAACTACAAACCTCCTAATGCACTGCTAACTCTGAGAAAGAATTGAAGGATTATCATTTTCACCTGCGCACTGCTCACCTATGAATGGGCCCATACGGGCATGTAAGGAAGGTGCTAGGATCAGGGTATGCCCATCTCCACCATATTGAAGACTTCTGGGCAAATTTCCAAGATGATAAAGAAGTACGAGCAAGCCACTATATGCACATTACTACGTATTTCATAAGAAAGGTGCAGCCATTCCCCATACTAAACCAAATCAAAGAGGATGAGAGAACCATAATGGACCCCAGATACCCTACGGTCACCAATTTTTTGGTACCATCAATTGACTGGGATGAATAGGAGGTTGATGACCTTGATATTATAACCAGCTCATACCAAGGAGTGGGTGGATGGGTAGGTAGCCCAATTAAAGTAGTAGGAGATAATTTTAACTTATGAAGGGCTCAAAAGTGAGCCAAGTGCCATAGAGGATGTCATTTCCACCACTTCAACCAATGGGACATCCAAGTCTCCTCCAGTCACCAAGTCCAAGAAGAGGAAGGGGAAGGAGATAGAATAGTCTCTTGACCCCAAGGTCTATACAAGGAAAGAAATAGGGGGCTCACCCTCCAAAAGGCTTAAAAAAATAGGGGGTGTCATGGAACATCCCTAGACCCAAGAGGAGGAAGCAAAGGGTACAGATCAATTAGAAACCCTCTTGGCTCTCCCTACCCCTACTATTGCACCACCTACTTCTCTAGCCATGATCGCCACATTCCCGCTGGCAGTGGACATCTCTTTCCATCTTGCCCCTTCACCTCTGGCTGATTCTATAATAGTTATCGACTCTTCCTTTGCCATAACTACTCCCCCTTCCTCCGCTGCCATGTCACCCACCATGTCACTCCCTCTAGCTACGGTGATGGCACCTATACCCACTTCCACCATGCCTGAGGCTCTCTCGAGATACATTCAAAATCTCCCCTCTGAACTCTCCCAGATCCTAATGGATCCCACTCTTCAGGTAGCCCTTGCATAAGTCCTCGCTACTACTCAGCCTTCACAACCGCCGATAGGGCCACCAGCTATGGAAGCCACCATGATAATCTCTAAGGAGTGGGAGTAATGAGAGTGAGAAGCCTCAAAGCCCTTTGAGGAGGAGGCCACTAAATACCATGAACACCCAGAGTATGAGCATCGAACAATTGACAGGGTGGCTTATGAGGAAGAGGGAATGGGCTCTTCTAAGAGCAGGGACGAGGAGGATGGCAGTCATAGGGTCATCAAGCGGACCTTCGATGATGATCTTGAGGAAGAGCTAGCTTGGCAACTGAAGGGCATTGAAACGGAGGTAGAAAGGTCACCCCTTGAAGAAGGGGGATAGAAATAGGAAGATAGTCCAGGAAAAGATATACCTAAGAGTGGAGCTCAAGCTGTCAAGAGCCTCGAAGTCGAGCAATTCAAAGAACATGTGCACGAGTTCGAACATACTAAAGAAAAGAAAGGAGAGGAGAAAGTAGAGAAAGAAAGTCCCATGCAGAAATTGTCTACCAGGCTTCCTATCAAGCACCTCGTGTTCATCTAGGATTTTGACGAGGAAGGGGGGATACAACCAAGAAGTAAGGGAGGACCTCGAAAGATAAGGAAACAAAAGCCTTGATTGAGAGGGGTGAGGGTGATCATGGGTCACCTAGGGGCAAGTCTGTTGTGTTTGAATGGTTAGAAAGACAACTCGAAAGAAAAAATCATCTACTAAAGAACCCACGGGTGAGACTAGAGGCTATCCTAGGCTGAGCTCAAATCACAACAAAGAGGGAGAAGAAGCCTAAGATTAGATCTAAGGTAATGATGGATGCCTCTGGATCTCGAGCTACACAAATAGCAACTCCTGTGGTTGGCCAAGCTGGGGTGAGTTATAAAATCTCAACCATCAACTTGGGGACCGCCACTAGAGAACAAAAGGTAGGGAACCTTGAGGAATCGGTGGCTAAGGTGGTGCATTTAATAAAGCAGGATAAGATTTCAAAGGATGAGCTCAAGGCACAGGTGGTAGCCTTAACAGATTACATACAATGGTCTTCAGTGGATGACCTACCTACCATGTCCACAACCACGCCCCAACTACTATCCAAGGAGTAGATTGATAAGATGGAAAGTAGAAAGAACTTGGAGAAGACTATAGAGAGCTGGTTCCAATAGGTCTTGTACATCAGGAACATGGGAATTAGCCGAGTTGTGCGAATAGCCAATAAGTTCTTAGACCTATTGCAATCTCTAGAAGGCACGAGGAAGATCTGCACTGACTTCCCTGTGACCTACGACTCCACCTTCCCTAAGATCGAAGCTATCCTTCAGTTGCCAAAGGCCACATGGGAAAAGGAGCTTGCATTTAACAAAGACGATCACTAGTTGATGGATGTATGGTGGCGAGATTTTGACAACAGGAAGGAGAGATTGGAGAAAATAATGAGAAAGGTGGATCCATACATTGAAGGGATCAAGGAGATTAGACTGGAATGCACTCGGTGCCTCAGATTGATGATGGAGTATGACATGCCCACAATGCACATGGATCCAGAAAAGGTAAAACCTTACTTCTAGAAGAAGATGGAGGATGGGATGTCTAGTGAAATGATGGTAGAATTTATGAGTTTTTTTGCTTGCACCTTCGATCAATTAGAGCTATTTAGGGACAAGGGTGCCAAGTATGATGAGGACTAGAAAGGGCTAGAAGACAATGTGAAGGAGTGGAGCTACCAAGTGCTACGATATGAAATCATTGAGGTGGACAAGCTCCAGCCGATCATCTTGAATTTCGTGGAATATTTAGCTTTAGAGAAACAAGAAGGAAACCCTCCAAGCAATGAAGAGCCCCCTAAGAAGTAGCTACAAAAAAATAGCAATCAGTAAAAGATGAAATTGCTACAGTACTGTCACTAGAGGACAAAATAGGGAAAGGGACAAGATATAATTTTAAATTGTAAAATATTGAGGGTTGGTGAAACCCTATTTTGTAATGAGTCTTGACGACACAATGAGAGTTAATCTTGGCCATTCATTTGACCTTTTGGGCACTATAAATAGGACTCTCCTCTCATTTGCAAAGGGAGTTGAGTTGTTGTAAAGACATGCTGCAAAAATTTATAATAAAAATACATTGACTTGGTGCATTTTCAGAGTTTCTTACATGTTACTTGATTCAACCTCCATTGTTAGATGCTTGACTTAGATTTGTATTATTGTTCTAGTTAGTTATATCTTTCCTTGATAGATTTTAGGAATGCTATTCTGTGGTTATGAAAATTCCTTCTATGTAGATGCCTTCTTAGTCCATACTTTTTGCTATTTGCTGATGGTAGATAGTTGTGTAAAGTTAGTCTAGACTTAAATTCAAAGCTTCTCCACACTTTTATCTTTGTTCATGCATATGCACGGTAAATGAAAGATGAAATATTTGCAGACCTTAGAAGATGGCACAAATTCCATGAAACTGTGAGATTTTTGGTTAAGTGGAATATTGTTTCCAGGAAGTTGTCCATTGTAGGAACTCCATCATCATTGTTTATAGTTAGTTACAAATCCGGGAACTTCCTCTCTCCCCTACCCTTTTTCACTTTTTTTTGAAATAGTGACCTATGCTAAGGTTCATTGCACATTGTAGAGTTAAATCCAATGATAAAGATGGAGTTCAAGACTGTTGTTTGAACCTGCAGGAAATGCACAACAATTCTCCTATCTGTAGAACTCCATTTGCAGATCCAACTTCCCATGCTTTGTAACTCATTCGTAAGTCTACCTTGTGATACTAGCAAGTCACATAAATCAACTGATATATTCCAAGCACTATCAAGCAATTAGAGACCTTGGGATAGTGTTCTACAATCTGATTGTAGAATATTGTCTTTCAAAAGAGGTAGTGCACCTACACACTGCTTGTGTTGAAAGTGCATAAAAAACACATCAACAGATCATAAGGCTAGATTTTCCATAGAACTCAACAATGCAACATACTATAGTGAGGCCATCCTATCCTCTAGTCACAAAAGTGAAAATGAAAAAATTAAAAATTAAAATAATAGGTCTTCAAGTGAAAATAGAAAGGTACTTGCTGACCATGAAAAAGTAAAAATAAAGGATGTATCTGAAGTTAAAAACTACTCTAAGGTGCTTGAGGATAGAGGACTCATAGACTAAGATAGATCACCATTTCTTATATAAGAAACAAAAGAAGTGAATATTGGAACACAAGATAATTCTAGAATCATATAGTTGGCAACATATTTGACCATCAAGGAAAAGCCTAATTTTATAACATTCTTTTCAGAGAGAAAAGTTAATTTCACATGGTCATATGATAATATGCTTGGATTGGATCCTAAACTTGTTCTACATCACTTTCCATTGTTACCAAATGCCAAACCATCTAAACATAAGTTAAGAAAAATGCACCCACAGATTACACTCTTGGTCAAGGTGGAATGCAAGAAACTCTTGGATGTTGGTTTCATTCAATATATTGACTATCTAGATTGGATATCAAATCTTGTTCCTGTTATGAAACCAAAAGTTCAAATTAGAGTATGCACCAATTTTAGAGATATTAACAAAGCTTTTCCTAAGGATGATTTTCCTTTAGCAAAAATTCACATCATAGTAGACCTTACTACTAGATATGAAATCCTATCACTTATGGAAGGATTCTCGAGTTATAATCAAATAAGAATTACTCCAGAAGATCAACCAAAGAAAACTTTCACATTGCTTTGGAAAATTTCTATTGGAATGTAATTCCATTTGGGCTTTAAAATGTTGAAGTTACATATTAGAGAGCTATGACCACTACTTTTCATGATTATATGCATGCACGTATGAAAGATTACCTTGATGACCTTCTCTTGAAATCCCTAGAATGAAATTGATACCGAACAGTCTTAGATAATATTTTCACATGATTTGAAAATTACCAACTTGAGCTAAACACAAAGAAATGTGCTTTTAGGTTCCAATTAGTCAAGCTTTTTGGATATATCATCTCCCACACATGAATAGAAGTTGATCCCGCCAAGGTAAAATCCATCTTAGAAATGCCTCTGCCGACCAATATTAATCAGTTAAGGACATTACAAGGAATATTACAATCAATCCACAAGTTCATTGCTCAGTTAGTAGTCAAGATCCATCCATTTCAATATCTATTATGAAAAGGAATTCCCTTCAATTGGATAGAAAAGTGTGAAGAAGCATTTGATTAGATCAAGAATTATCTATTGAATCCACCAATTCTTATGCCTCCAATTGAGGGAAGACATCTAATATTGTATCTTGAAGCAACTACATCAACACTAGGGGCATTGTTAGCACAGAATGACAATGATGGCAAAGAATGAGTAATTTATTATATCAGTCAAACCTTAGTTGGAAATGAGTTGAACTATAGTCCTATTCAGTGAGCATGTCTAGTAGTGGTATTTGTAGCACATAAATTAAGACACTACATGTTAAATTACAAGACAAAATTGATTTCCAAAATTGATCCTATAAAATATCTCCTCAACAAAGTAGCTCTAACAAGAAGACTAGTTGAGTGGGTTATGATCTTAATTGAATATGACATTGAGTATGTTGACCGAAAAGCCATAAAAGGACAAGTGATAGTTGGTCAACTTGCATATGCACTAGTAAAGGAAGATCATCCTTTGATATTTTATTTCCTAGATGAATCAATCTTTTTCATAGAAACACCAACAACATGGAAGTTTTATTTTGATGGATCCTACACAATTCATGGTTTAAGATCTATAATTTTGTTCATCATGCACCTGAAGGAGATTAAATTCCCAAATCATTTTGAATAGCATTCCCATGCAAAAATAACATAGAAAATTATTAAGCATTATTGACAGGTCTTTGAATGGAATTACAATGGAAAATAAAGGATCTTCAAGTCTATGGTGATTCCCAGTTAGTGATTAAGAAAGTTAATGATGATTATGACACCAAGGATGAAAAGATGATGCCCTACAAGTGCATAGTTGATAGTTTTAGACTATACTTCAACACCATTACTTTTGAGTAGATATTCAGAATTTAGAATGATGCAACTAACACAATGGCTACAATTGGATCTCTCTTGGATATTCCTAACAATGCATCACAATACGAGTTCTCAATAGAAGAGTTCTTGATCCTTGCATTTGATGTGCCTAAAACCAAACTTGTGTGTGAACTTGTTGGTCTTGAATTTCCATGGTACAAATATATCTACAATTACATGCAAGACCAAATTATCTCTCTAGAATGGTCCCTCAACAACACAAAACCTTTATCTAATAAGCATCCAAATATGCAATCCTCATAGATACCCTTTACTGCCACATCCTAGATAACACCCTCCTCTAATGTCTCAACTCAAATGAAGCACAAACAATCTTACAAGGGGAAAGTCATAATATATTTGGAGCTCACTCTATTGGTCTAAACCTAGCTAAAAATTTCATGGGGATGGGATATTATTGGCCTATAATGGAATGTGATGCATATTACTTTGTGATTAAATGTCACTAGTTTCAAATTCCTGGTGATCTTATACATGCACTAGCTCAAGAACTACAATTGCTTACTTTTCCATGACCATTTTCTCAATGGGGACTTGACCTCATAGGAAAGATCCATCCCACCTCTGCTAATGGAAATAATATTATCCTAATTGCTCTTAAGTACTTTATAAAATGGAGCAAAGTTGTGCCAATGACCTACATTACCAAAAAGAAAATAGCCAAGTTTATCTTGATTTATGTCATTTTCCATTATGGTATCCCACATTTCATCATTAAAAATAATGGTTTCCCTTTTAAGAACTAGGATTTATGTAAGCTTTGTGAAAATTTTCACATCCAACACCACTTTTCTACCCCATATTACCCCTAAGGTAACAATCAAGCTAAGGTGTATAATAAGACTATCCTAAAAATTGTAAATAAGACTATCAATGACATTGTTCATGACTAGCACCTCCAACTCAATGCTACTCTACAGGCCTATTGCACCAGTGTCTGCACACCCATAGGAGCCACTCCATATTCCCTTCTCTTTAAATCTGAAACCATACTTCCTATTAAGGTTGAGCTACCATCATTAAGAGTCTTTATTCAATGATTAATTGATCAAGAAGAATATCGTGTATCTTGTCTAAATGTGCTAGAGTTATGAGATGAAAAGAGATAAAATGTTTTGAAAAATTTGCAAGTATATCAAAATATCATTCAATGCGGCTACAATAAGAGGGTTTGACCTAGAAGCTTTGACATTGGTGACTTAGTCCTGGAAGAAATTCTAAAGAATCAAGTAGATCGAGAAAAGCCCAAAAAAATTGAGCCTAATTGGTTGGGCCCTTATATCATTACAGTAGCATATGTATCCAGTGCTTATCAACTTTCTTGTCCCGAAGGAGAGCCAATGCCTAAACCTATCAATAGAATATAACTTCACAAGTACTACACTTGATCCTTAGAGTATCCCCTTTAAAAAGTAAAAAAGAAAAACATAACAAAAAATCAAAAAAATATTCACGCTGATGAAAACTTGGAAAACTGGTGTATTGGTGACAACATAAATAAAATAGTGGTAAAGAGAAATGATTTGTCCAAAAGTGAAAACCACTTTCATGGTGCTTTGGATAAGTACCATGGTGAAAACCTAGCAAACAGGTGCCATGTGTAGTCAGTTTATGCTCCTCCATCTACTGTCACTCCATGTGGTCTTCCATCCTTTCATTCATCCATTTTCACATGTCACTCACTCATAATAAATTTTTTTCATCCTTTCCATGTCTTGGGAACCACCAAAATTTAGTATCTTTTTCCTTCATGATCATCCTTTGCATTCACACAAATAACACATGGTATCAACCTTCACTCACATAATAAATTAGTCCTATACCTAATTGGGGGGAATTTCTTGACTTATGTCTTCATGGGAAAAATAACACATGGTGTCAGCCTTCAGAAAACATCAAAATCCAAAAGAAATAAAAAAGCATCAAAATCCAAAAAAATCATAAAACATTAGAATCCAAAAACCATCAGAAAAAATAAAAAACTTCCAAAAACAGAGTCAGATTCAGAGTCCAAGTATGAGTTAGTAGGGTCAAGATACACTGTCTTCGCCCATTTTCTACATAGCCAAGGATCATCTTAAAATATTTGAAATGCACAAGACAACTTAGAGGGGGTGGTGAATCAGTTGTCACAAATCACATTCACCACAAATCTTAAACAATTTCACATCCACTTTAATCTATTATTAAGTATGAGCATGAAGTGCAAATAACATACAGCAAACATAAGAAACACCAGATTTACATGGAAAACCCAATAAGGGAAAATACATGGTGAGGATTAACTCACAATATAAGAGTAATTGCAAAACCATTTACAAATAGGCTCACTACCAGAGGGCTCACTACCCAAGATAAGACTCACTGTCCAAAAGGGAGGCTCACTGCCTATAGACAAAGATATATAACAAAAGACCCAGCATAGTAAATTGCACACATCCACAGCCATGATCAAATAATTGCAGACACCATCAACTCACCACTTTTAGGGGTCTAACAAATTGAAGTTTTCACTGCCTCAACTTACTTTTTGGTTTAGGAGCACCTACACCTTAGTGGTGAAATTGAAGTCTTGAAGGTTGTTCATTTGGTAATCTAGTTTAGTCAAGGTTAGCATAGGGGTGTTTTAAGTTTATTTATCCTAAATAAGGCCAATCAAGACCATTTTTTATGTATTTGAGAGATATTGTGTTATAGATGTCAAGTTTAGGAAAAATTGCAAAATGTAATGTTTTCATGTGAAGACAAGTTGTCAAATTGCAATTTTGAGCATAATTAAGGGTCTTAATATTTGAAAATTGGTTATATACATTGGGAAGTTGTATCTTGGAGGTAAAATTTATTTAAAGGCTCCAACCAAAAGTTGGTTGAAGAACATTACGAAGAATTCTCGTCAATATAACACTATTTCTTATTATTTTTCTAGACTTAAAAGGCTAGGTACAGACCTATACAAGTCCTAAAGGATTAGTTTTCTTTGTGATTATGAATATATATGTGTAACCTTTCATTTGGTTCTATTTTGAAGATCTAACAATAGGTTTGGTGGTAGATATTTGCAAATTCCTAAAACTGTCTAGTAAAACTAGTGAGGGGTTTGTTTTGGTTACCAAATAATGAAATGAGCCTTTCCACCTGCTATCTAAGTATGTTAATTAGTGGAAAGGCATGTTGTATGTTAGAATAGAGTATTTCATGCTTTGTATGGAAAGGTAAAGCCATTAGTGTGGACATAAATGTTGCCCTAGGGCTGACTGTGTAAATTTTTCATGTGAAATGATGGTGTCAAGTAAGGTTTTTGGTGAGACATTGATGGAGTTGTCAATGTGATGGTTTTTGTTTCATATGTAGAGTATTTTTGAACTATTTGATGCATTGGTTTCATTTCCTAAGCTCAGTATAGTGGAGATTCAATAAAACCCTAAGTTTTGGCATGTAATTGGAGGGTTTGGTGGAATTATGGTATGGACGCCTAGTATTTGAAAAAAGGTGGATGAATTTGTGGTTCTGAGTCACAATATAAAATTTTCAAGTGATTTTTGATAAAATCATGGAGTTTAAGAAGTGGTTCCTTTGTTAAATTGGGCTAATTTAGTAGCATTTAAGTAGGGAAAGGGTGTTGAAAGTCCATTTTGGTCCAAAAGAGTCTCAATTCATTTCAAGGTATGTTATGTAAGCCCTTAAAGGGTATCTAAATCCATTATTTATTTGGAAAGTCATTTGTAGAGTTTGGGTGAAAATTCCCTTAAATCAAGTTGCATTTGGTATAAGGGAAAGCAAGGTTAAGAGTTGTATTTTGAGGAAGTCCTTTGATTTTTCTTTGAAATCTAGTTGATATCCACTTGTCTAGCACATTGAATAGTTTTTCACCCCTATACAACATCAAATTGGTATCAGAGCTCAGATATTAGATCCCTTGTTGGTGTTTTGATTGAATTTTGCAGGTTAGCAGGTGAAGAAGCAAGATTGTGAAGATGTCTCCTAAGGGAAGTGTTGTTGGAAGAAGAATGGATGAGTAGGCTAGATAGATAGAAGCTTTGAGAAAAGAGATGGCTGCATGGAAAGTAAATATTAGAGTGGAAGTGGATGAAAGTGAAACTAAAGAAGAGACTTACAGTGAAGAAGAAGAGATGGATCCAGATGATGTAAGAATGATGAAGTTTTTGAAGGCTTTGGAAAAAGATAAACATGGAAAAATGGATGTGCCTATGTATGGAGGAAAAATTGATTGTGAAGAGCTCCTAGATTGGATTGGAGCCATGGAAAACTATTTTCATAGTGAATATATTGACGAAGAACATAAGGTGAAGAAGGCCAAAACAAAACTGAAAGGACATGCTTTGTTGTGGTGGAATTTTGTGAAGAGGAAAGGGAGAGATAAGAATAGAGAAAGATCAATTCTTGGGAGAGGATGAAGACAAAATTGAAAGGTAAATTACTTGTGATTATAATGTTTAGTTGCTTAAGAGTTTACAAAATCTTAGACAAAAGGATATAGATGTGCAAGCATATACTAAAGAATTTTATAGGCTAAGTATAAGAACCAAGCATGAATAAGATGAGGAAGAAATGGTAGCTAGGTATTTGAATGGTCTAAGGTATAACATTCATGATGAAATCAATTTGTTGGCACCAAAATTAGTTGAATAATTCTTTCAAATGGCATGAGGCCAGAAGAAAAACTCAAGAGGAGATAAGAGAAGGCAACAAGAGGAAGAGGCAACACTTCTAGGGGCAGAGGAACAACTTCAACACCAAGGCAAACCAAGGAAGACCTTGAAGATGTTGATAAGAATAAGGAGAAAGAACTTGAAGCAAGAGGAGGATGGAGAGGTGGAATGACAAACTTTAGGAAAAGAAGAGATTCCAATGAGTTTTTAGGTAGGTGTTATAGATGCAATGAATTTGGACACCCACCTTTCAAGTGTCCTCAAAACCAAGGTTCAACATCAAGTGGTGATAGGAAGAGTGAAAGAAGAACACAACTTGTCCAAGAGGAAGAATGTGAAAGTTCAAGAACTCCTGCATACCCAGAGGTGGGAGAAAGACTTATGGTAAGAAGAACCTTATTTCAAACACTTGAGGAAGACATGAGTCAAAGGAGTCTATTCAGAACTTCATTCAAATGTAGAGGTAAGGTATGTCAACTGGTCATTGATTCAAGTTCTCAAGATAATATGGTGTCTAAGAAGATGGCAGATAAGTTAAAACTAGAGAAAATACCTCATGTAGTACCATACAAGGCCTCTCGGGTAAATTATAATCAAACTCTAGTAGTGAATGAGCAAGCATATGTGGAATTTCAAATTGGGGAGTCTAAGGACAAGGTTCTATGTGATGTGCTACCAATGGATTGTTGTCATTTGCTATTGGGAAAACCATGGAAATTTGACATAAGTTCTATGTATGATGGTAAGGAAAATAATTATACTATCAAGAAGGATGACAAGAGCTTTAAGATAACTCCTTTGTAGGGAAGTGGAAGAGATAAGTGTAAGTCTAAGGATGTCATTTTTGGAAAGAGACAACCTTTAAGGCTTGAGGATAGTAAGGCTAGTGTACTTGCAAGTATGGAGTAGGTTAATGATGTTGGAATAGTAGGAAGGGGACCAATGAATGATGCAAGGATAACTAAGAATTTAAAGGTGGAAGATGGATCTATGACTAAGTCTGATAAAATCAAGGGGAATGATGGTAAGCATGAAAAATAGGGTGCATGATTGAGGGAAGGTTTGTGAAGAGGGGTGAAGTTTTTGTTGGGACCATTGTGTTTCCTATAATCATGAACAATGTTTCAAGATTTTTAAGTATAGGGGCTGATAAGTTTGTTAATACAATGGTACATGGCAATGATAGTGTGCAAGGTATGATAACAATGAGAAAAGGACAACGTGAGCAAAGAGACAGAAGTTTGATGAAAATGATGAAAGGTGAGACTATACAAGTGAATGTTGATGAATACAAATATGCAGATGAATCCAAGAAGGTAGAGATGGGTATTGCTAACTCTTGTTTGGTTGTAGATATAGGTACTAGGACATCACATTTTGACCTAGGTATAAGGATGGGGTAGACATCAGGTCTCTACATGAAGATGCAAGCACATTTTAACATGAACTTAGTCAAGAGAGTGGAGCAGATCAAGGGAACTCTGATTTTGAACCAGTTGAAGGAGGTTTCTTCTTATAGGATTCATGGAGCAATGTTAAGGAATGGAACAAATTTCAACTCTCGTGACACGAGTTTTTTCTCTATGGGGGTGTATGGTGCAAGAGCACCTACACCTTAGTGGTGAAATTGAAGTCTTGAAGGTTGTTCATTTGGTCATCTAGTTGAGTTAAGGTTAGAATAGGGGTGTTTTAAGTTTATTTATCCTAAATAAGGTCAATCAAGACCATTTGTTATGTATTTGAGAGATATTGTGTTATAGATGTCAAGTTTAGGAAAAATTACAAAATGCAATGTTGTCATGTTAAGACAAGTTGTCAAATTACAATTTTGAGCATTATTAAGGGTCTTAGTATTTGAAAGTTGGTTATAGCCATTGGGAAGTTGTATCTTTGAGGGAAAATTTATTTAAATTCCTTTAAGGCTTGAACCAAAAGTTGGTTGAAGAACATTTTGAAGAATTCTCATCAATATAATGCTATTTCCTATTATTTTCCTATTTTGAAAGGTTGTGTACAAACCCCTACAAGTCCTAAATGCTCATTTTTCTTTGTGATTATGTAGATATGTGTAAAATTTCATTTGGTTCTATTTTGAAGATCTGAAAACAGGTTTGGTGGTAGATATTTGCAAATTCTTGGAATTGTCTGGTAAAACTAGTGAGGGGTCTATATTGGTTACCAATTAATGGAATGAGCCTTTCCATCTATTGTTTAAGTATGTTACTTAGTGGAAAGGTATGTTTTATGTTAGAGTATATGATTTCATGCTTTGGATGGAAGGAAAAAGCCATTAGTGTGGATGGAAATGTTTCCCTAAGGCTAACTATGTAACTTTTTCATGTGAAATGATGGTGTCAAGTTAGGTTTTTGGTGAGACAGTGATGGAGTTATCAATGTGATGGTTTTTTGTTCATATGTAGAGTATTTTTGAACTATTTTATGCATTATTTATGTTTCCTAAGCCCAATATAGTGGAGATTCAATAAAACCCTAAGTTTTAGAATGTAATTGAAGGGTTTAGTGGAATTGTACTCTAGAGGCTTGGTATCTGAAAAAAAGGTGGATGAATTTGTGGTTTTGAGTCACAATCTAACTTTATCAAGTGATTTTTGATGAAAACATGGAGTTTAGGAAGTGGTTCCTTTGTTAAATTGGGCTAATTTAGTAGCCTTTCGGTAGGGAAAAGGCAATGTAAGTCCGTTTTGGTCCAAAAGAGTCTTAGTTGGTTTCAAGGTATGTTGTGTAAGCACTTAAAGGGTATCTAAATCCATCATTTATTTTGGATGTCATTTGTAGAGTTAGGATGAAAATTCCCTTAAACCGGGTTGCATTTGCTATAAGGGAAAGTAAGGTTAAGAGTTGTTTTTTGAGGAAATCCTCTGATTTTGCTTTGAAGTCTAGTTGATATATACTTGTTTGGCTCATTGAATGGTTTTTTACCCCTGTACTACATCACTTTCACACAATTTCTCACATCTATCTTGCTTCTCACACTTGTGGTCTACAATCCTTAACATCTTGCCTTGTATTTATACCATCTTCAACCTTAGAAAATTTCTCCAAGGTCAGATACACATGCTTCATTTTACAAATTCAAATTAGGTCAGAAAATCAACATTCCTACGGTGGATGAGAATGAGAGTGGACCAAACCAACACTTAACCAAGACCCAAAACAACATCACCAATCAATAACATGCTTCCTTAATTGATACTTATCCTTTACATGACATGTAAACACCAGGTCGGCCAAACCTAATGAAAACACCAATGAACTTTGAATTACATGCTTCCACAACAAGAAGATAAAATGTGAACCACATAACATGATTCACCATACACTAGAACACAACTTAGATGCCTTTAAATTCATCACAACAACTACAACAACCATCATACACATAACGCTTTCCATCAGTCCATCTGGACTATATAGAAACACATAGTAACTTTGAAACTAGTCTTCCAAAGAACCAAACCACAAACACCTTTGATAGAACATAGATAAAACCATTACAATCCTTCTTCTAGATCCGAAAGACTTGAAAAAAGCTAGTAGAGGATTGTGAGGCAGATACATTTCTCTCAGTCCATAGAAAAACAAATTTTCCAGACTAGTTCACAAACTAGTGAACTCAACTTTCAATCTTCATCAAACTAAAAACTATAATCTAGGATATATCACCCAAGTATGCCCTTAAAAAACACTTCAGATCCACACATGGATAGGATCAACATAGAAGAAATGTGGAGCACATACCGGAGCACATTTTGAATGCACACACAATTCTAACTTCACTATTTATAAATTTTCTCAAAAGCACTTGATGAATCATCATATCTACACACCTGCAACACCATAAAGATAGCTCCATGTACTCACAACATCTCTATATTATCTCAAATATACATGAACAACTTGTAATCACTTGTTTCCTTTCTCTGCAATAACCTATACTGTCTTGACATCAATGAAAACATTAATGACAACACCACCATACTCATTCATACTTGTGACAATCTCCCCCTTTGTCATTGATGGAAACACATGATTCTCTCTCCCTCTTTGAAATCAATGGAAAAGACAAACAAAATTTACATAATTCTTATCACTCTCTCTTAGGAGTGCACCTACACATCTCATACTATAACAATGATACTTCCTAGTCCCCATGAGGATTAGACCCTAGTCATTAGTCCAAACAAATGATGAATTTTTAGATCCACTGGAATGATGCACCTCTATGTGCATCTAGTTCAAAGAAGGAGGGACAGTAACCCCCAAATTCTCCCAAAGATACACAAAAGTATCCTTAAGAAGATCCTTAGTAAATATATTAGCAATCTGATCCTTTGTAGGCACATATTCAAGCCTTACTTCATTCTCCAGTGCCCTCTCTTTTAAGAAATAATATTTGATAGATATATGCTTTGTCATTGAATGCATTACTGGATTCTTTGAAATATTTATTGCACTTGTATTGTCACAGGAGGTAGGGATAGGCTCATCACACATCAATCCTATATCCTTCAATATTTGCTTCATCCATAGTACCTATGTGCAGTAAGATGTCATTGCAATGTACTTAGCCTCTATTGTGGATGAAGAAACTGAATCATATTTCTTACTTAGCCATGAAACCAACCCACATCTAAGAAAGAATGCACCACCACTTGTACTTTTCCAGTCATCTACATAACCAACCCAATATGAATCAGTGTAAGCACTCAAAGTAAAATTATTATACTTAGGATGCCAAAAACCATAATTTGGAGTCCCTTTTAGATATCACAATATCCTTTTCATAGCTATAACATGTGTTTCTTTGGGTTTTTCTTGAAATATAGCAACCAAACATACTACATGTATTATATTCGGTCTACTAGCAGTAAGATATAACATTCCATAATTCATAGATCTATACTTGCTTTGATCAACTTTAGGAGATTCATAATCATTATATAATTTGCATCTAGTCACCATAGGGGTACAAACTAGTTTGGATTCATCTATTCCAAACTTCTTCAGCAATTATTTAACATAATTTTATTATGAAATGAATATTCCCTTATCATTTTGATTCACTTGAAGTCTAAGGAATAAATTCAACTCACCAATCATAGACATTTCAAACTATTTTTGCATCTCCTCTGCAAATTTCTTGCACATACCCTCATTTCCTCCAAAGATAATATCATCAACATACACTACTACTGTCAAAATTTTGTTTCCTTCAACCTTGAAATAGAGATTACTATCTATGGAGCCTTTACTAAACTTTTGTTGTGTCAAATATTTGTCCAACCTTGCATACCATGCTTTGGGAGCCTGTTTAAGTCCACAAAATGCCTTTTTCAAATTACAAACCATGGATAGTTGATTTGATAATTGAAATCCCTCAGATTGTTCCATGTAGTCCTCTTCTTCCAATTCTCCATTCAAGAATGTAGGCTTAGCATCCATCTGTAATACCTTGAAATCTTTGTAAGTAGAAAATGCTAAAAACATCTGAATAGCCTCCATTCTTGCCACCTGGGAAAATGTCTCTTCAAATCATATTCCTTCAACCTATGAATAACCTTTTCACAAAATCATTGATTTGTTTCTTACTACACCATTCTCATTTAGCTTACTCCTAAACACCCATTTTGTATTGATTATGTTCTTGATTACCGGTCTAGGAACTAATTCCAAGATCTAATTTTTCTCTATTCATTGCAATTACTCTTTCATTACTTTAACCCAATTTTCATCTTTGCATGCTTCACACACTATTTTAGGTTATATCTTGGAAATTAAAGAAAAATTTACGTTAGTTGTAGCCACTTTGCTTCTTGTCATTACACCTTTGCCTTTGTCTCTAATCATATGTTCTTCTAGATAATTTTTCTCTACATATTTTGGAGTCTTAGGAGCATGTTCTAAGGCTTCTTCAATATGTTCATATTCTTCCTTATCCTTCTCTTGCTCTTGCCTACAGATAGGTTCATTTGGTTCAACTTCACTTATTTCAACCGATTTGTGCATATCTTCATCAAATTTTACATTTGCACTTTCAACAATATTTCTCAATCTTTTATCGTAGCATCTATAATCTTTTCTTTTGGTTGGATATCTAAGGAAAATACCTTCATCAAATCTTGCATCAAACTTTCCTATCTTCTTATCATCTCTTTTAATATAGCATTTGCTTCCAAACACCTTAAAGTACTTAACATTAGCAATTTTTCCATAACATAGTTCATAAGGAGTCTTTTTGTTTTTGCTTTTGATCTAAACTCTATTATGAATATAAAATATAGTGTGAATGTCTTCTCTCTAGTATACCTTAGGTACATTTTCCTCTTTCATCATAGTTGTTGCAACTTCTTGAACTATCTGATTTTCCCTCTCAGCAAATCCATTTTTCTAAGGAGTTCTAGGAGAAGAAAGATGCCTCTTTATACCATGCTCTTCAAAAAACATATTAAACTCATTGGAGGTGAATTCTCCACCTTTTTTAGACCTTAAACATTTGATTTTTCAGGTTCAATTCATTCTCTACCATAGCCTTGAACACCTTGAATCTGTCTAGAGCTTGCCCTTTCTCCTCAATTAAGAGCATAAAATACCTATCACCATTAAGAATTCTTGTTCTTGTAGGACCATAGAGGTCTGTATGAGTCAACTCCAACATTTTGGTAGTTGATTTTTCTTTTCCCTTAAAGCTATAATTTATTTGTTTTCCCAACGAACAACTTCTACAAACAATATTGATAAGCTTTGTGATTCTTGGAAAATCCTTGGAAGTTTCTCTTGAACTAATCCTGATGAGGTTGTTAAAGTTTACATGTCCCATCCTCAAGTTCCATAGCCAATTTTCATTAATTTGAGACACAAAACATTGACCATCAACACCCTTAAGTTGATAAATGTTTTCATATGTTCTTCTACATGTAGCTACCATAGTTTTGGACCCTTTTTTGATCTCACAAGTATTATCCTAAAATACAAGCTTAAATCCTTTTCTACACATTTATCCAACACTCAAGAGATTATGCCTTAATCCCTTAATATAATAGAAATCACCAGTATTGTGT
This sequence comes from Sequoia sempervirens, assembly GCA_007258455.2. Taxonomy (NCBI): domain Eukaryota; kingdom Viridiplantae; phylum Streptophyta; class Pinopsida; order Cupressales; family Cupressaceae; genus Sequoia; species Sequoia sempervirens. The sequence continues at coordinate 607,675,969 of VDFB02281492.1, read as the reverse complement.
TTTCCATCAAAAATAATTATTTCTTTTCTAACAATATTTGCAACAAAATCATCTACAAACATGACTAATCCTCCATCATACTTTTCAAGTTTAGTAAACTTACTTTTGTCTCTGGTCATATGATTTGAGTAGCCACTATCAATTACCTAATAATCTTTGTCTTGTCTAGCATGAAAGGTAGTAGTTAGAGTACCTTCCATATCTTCCTTCTTGTTTTTTGGACCACATTCCCTTGCACATCTTCCATGGTTAGTAGACATTGATTTATTCTCTATGGCTAGAAACAAGAATTCAACTTTATCATCCTCAATATTTGATTCATCACCAAAAATTCCAACATCTTCTCTAAAATAATACAATTTCTTGAACTTTTTGTCCTTTTTATTTTCATTGTCTTTTCTTTTCTTATGTATGGCTCTATTTGGACATCTTTATGCATAGTGACTAATATTTTGACATCTAAAACATTTAAAAGGTAACATACCTTTGAAATTTCTAGTACCTTTCTTCAATTTCCTTGTAGAATTTTCTTCCAACTCCTTTGAACCTTCACTATCTAGATCATCTTTTTTCTTTATGGCTTTGAAGGTTGTTTCTATTTCATCCTTTTTTTTCCAAATTTCCTCATTTCAAATGAGGTCAATGTGCCAACCTTGTCACTGTAGTTCTCTGGTAGGGTCATCAGAATATTCTCCATTACATCTTCATCTGTCAAAGTACCACCTTGATTTTTGACTTCATTTACTGCAATGTCAACCCTCTGAAAGTAGCTTACAATGTCTTCACCTTCTTCCATTTTCAAGTTCTCATATTTGTGCTTAGTTGTTAACTTCTTTGATAATTTGACTCTATCATTTCCTTCATAGATATCTTTCAACTTTTCCCAAACTTCATTAGTGCCAAATGAAATAACTTTTGTCAACTCAATCTTAGATAAATCACTATAGATTGCATACCTTGCTTTTTCATTTTCTTCATAGGCAGAAATATCATCTGTAGAAGAAGGATGACATGCTGGATCAACATATTTTTTCTCAATAGCTTTCCAAGTCTTGTAGCCAAGAGAGATTAGGTAACCTCTCATCTACACTTTCTAGAAAATGTAGTCAGATCCATCAAACATAGGGATTTCCAATTTGTGCACCATCTGATCTACGTCAAGTGGTTAAGCTATTCTTCAAGGAACCAAGGACCCGATACCAATTGTTGAAATTCACAAGACAACTAAGAGGGGGGGTGAATTAGTTGTCACAAATTACATTCACCACAAATATTAAATACTTTCACATCCATTTTAATCTATTATTAAGTATGAGCATGAAGTGCAGATACCATAAAGAAAACACAAGAAACACTAGATTTACGTGGAAAACCCAATAAGGGAAAGACTATGGTGAGGATTAACTCACAATATAAGAGTAATTGCAAAACCATTTACAAAGAGGCTCATTTCCAAAGGGCTCACTGCCCAAGATATGACTCACTATCTAGTTAATACTCACTGTCCAAAAGGGAGGCTCACTTCCTATAGATAAATAAAGATAATAGAAGATACACCACAACAACTTACACACACCTACAACATTGATCAGAGAATTGGAGACACCATCAACTCACTAATTTAGGAGTATAACACTAAATTTCTCACTTCCTTAGCTTACTTTTTCACAATTTCTCACATCTATCTTGCTTTTCACACTTGTGGCATACAATCCTTAACATCTTTCCTTTTATTTATATCATCTTCAACCTTAGAAACTTTCTCCAAGGTCGGTTACACACACTTCATTTTACAAATTTAAATTAGTTCAACAACTCAACATTCTTGTGGTGGATGAGAATGAGAGTAGAAAAAAACCACACTTAACTAGGACCCAAAATAACATCTTCAATCAATCACACACTTCCTTAAGTGATACTTATACTTTGCATGATGTGTAAACACCAGGTTGACCAAACCTAATGTAAACACTAATGAAATTTGAAGTACATGCTTCCAAAACAAGAAGAAAACATGTGAGCCACATAACATGGTTCACCATATAGTGGAACACATGTTAGATTCCTTCATATTCCTTCATGACAATTGCAACAACCTTCATACACAAAAAACTTTCCATCAATCCATCTGGATTGTATAGATATACATAGTAACTCTAAAACTAGTCTTCCAGAGCATCAAATCATGAACACCTTTGATAGGACATAGATAAAACCATTACAAGCCTTCTTCGAAATCCACCAGACCTAAAACAAACTAGCAGAGGACTACAGAGAAAATACATTTCTCCCAGTCCATAGACTAACAACTCTGCTAGACTAGTTCACAAACCAATGAACTCAACTTTCACTCTTCATAAAACTAGAAGATATAATCTAGGATATATCACCTAAGGATGCCCTTAAACAACTCTTCAGATCTTCACAAGCATAGGATCAACATAGAAGAAATGTAAAGCACATACCAAAGCACATTTTAGACATAGACAAATCTAACTTCACTATTTATCAATTTTCTCAAAAGCACTTGGTGACTCATCATATATGCACACCTGCAACACCATAAAGATAGCTCAATGTACTCACAACACCTCTATAGTATCTCAATTATACATGCACAACCTGAAATCACTTGTTTCATTTCTTTGTAACAACCTATAATATGTTGACATCAATGAAAACATTAATGAAAAAACCACCATACTCATTCATACTTGCAACAAAAATGGGCCTCCAAGATATTACGTCAGTCTTCTTGGGTTGTCTAAGCAAAATTATGACTCAGTCTTCTGTCAAATAAAAAAAATTCAAGTCATGTCAAACTATGAGGTATTTGCATGTACAACATAGGAAAGGCCACCAATCAATGAGCCCTCGAGGCCAGCTAGGTCAGTCCTTTAGGGTTTGTCAACTCTGGTGTTGTTCTCTTTCCACAAGCAATCATCATTCAAACCAAATTATGAATCAACAGACAAACATAACCAACAAGTATTTTATCCTCAATCAGTCAATCATATTACCATCAATTAATCAATCATATCATTGATCTTATATAGTAATGGGACATAAGGTCACTTGTCTCATTCGTTCTTATCACTTGTCTTTTATCCGGACGTATCCTCTCTAAGATTAGACTATGTCTTTGGTCAAATTGGTCATTCACCTTAAGTAGGACATGTCTTGCTTGCCATTAGATGTTTTATCAACAATGGTCACTTGGTCAACTTAATCAGATGTGTTCCTTGCCTTAATAGGATATTTCTTTCCTGAAAATAGGCGTCATCACATAGATCAGTCATATCAATCACACTTTATCAAATTAATCAATCTTGTCATCTTGGTCAAATTAATCTTTCCTTAATCAAGATGTGTCCTTCCTGAAACTAGGCCAAATCAATGAAATCAATTCATCAATCTATTAATCAAAATCTTGTCAACTTATCAATAAAATTTGGTCCTCTTGGTTAACCTAATCTATCATATCAAAAAATCTTATCATTATTATTGGAAAACACTATCTCTTTGGCAAGCAATTTGTTGGTCTAAGTTTTTCTTATCTTTTTTATTAGTTTTCAGTCATGTTACTAGTTATCTCAAGGATTTCTTATTAATGGATTTAGAGGGACAATGATGGATCATGACCTCTTTTCTTTTCTTTTTTGTGGTTTTTCTTGGAAAAAATATTGGGATAATTGGATTCATAGCATGAGCCCAAGCCTTCTTTGTCTTTTGACTGCTTGTCTCTCACAAATGGTCACCTTGTACATCTTGGTCTATGTCACCATGGTGTTCGTGCTCCATTTGTGACAATTTGATTCCCAATGATGATAAATATAAAAGCATGATAGTTGGTCATTTGTCATTTCTCGTCTAACATACCATCTCTTTTTCCCTTTTTCACACTAACTTCCATCTCTTGGGTATGTGGAGGATCATGATGGGCCAAAAAGTGGTGATATGTAAGTGATATGATGACCCATGTGGCCGAAGAATTTTTTTAAACCCAAAATTGATGAAACAAAAAAGTTTTTTAAATCAAATTCCCAACTTTCCACCAATATAAATTATTCTTTACTTTGAATTTAATAAATAATTATTATTCATTTTCTATTTGAATTATGACTAAAGCCCTGATTGATAGGTTGATTGAAAAACATCTATAGGTTTCAAATGGTATCAATTTTTTTGAATTTGAAACATGTGTTGCATTATATGTTTTGCATACTATAGGATTAAAAAAAATGAATTTCATAAAGTTTTGACCAAGTTAAGGTGGTCAGACATACAACTTTTTTTATTTTTTAAAATTTGTAATAAAAAATTCATAATTAATTATTTACATCTAAATAAATTCCAAAAAAATATGCATCACATTAAGACATGAGTCCTCTACTTATATCTAAAATCTTATAAAAAAATATTATCATTTTATTGTGGTTAGGGTGGTCAAACAAACACTTACTTCTTATTTTTTCCTTGAAATTTAAGTACTACTCCATTGAAATTTTAAATTTTCACCAAATAGATTTTTATTTATTTTTAAATAAACCTAGTAGTTTAGAAATTGCATTCAATTTGCTACAAATTCTATTCTTACATATTTTTGAAATAATATAGATAACTTATTCAAATTTTTATGTCAAGTTTCCTAACTCTAACTTTTATAAATTTTTTGCCACTTAAGGGCTATTTTTTCCATGATGATCTTGCACATACCCTCTTTCATGCTAACATTTCTTTAGTCTATACCTTGACAGAGTCCTACAACACACAAATGCATCTTACATACATGATCATGTTATAAATCATCATAGAAAGCATTATCATCCTATATAGCATTATCATATTAAGTCACATATATTTGCATAAGAAAATAGAAAAAACATAGAAATCATCAATATACAATCAACATTTTATCATATTATATGACATTTCATTGTATTTTGCATCATAGTTCATTCATCACATTGCATAGCATTGCATTTCATGTTAAATTGCATTATGTTATGATATATTCTTTCAAATCATATTGCATTACATTATGGTAGGTTTTACGCACTTCATTTTACATCACATGGAATTCCATATACATTACATCATATTAATAATAACATAACGTACAATATTACACATCACATTTTTCATTCATATTAAACATTCTCAATGATCATATTTTAAATTATCATAAAGGAATTCCATTACAATAACATTAATTGTAGGGTATTTGTAGGATCGTCATGGAAAAAATAGGCCCTTAAGTGGCAAAAAATTCAAAAAAAATAGAGTTAGGAAACTTGACATAAAAATTTGAACAAGTTATCTATATTATTTCAAAAATATGGAAGAATAGAATCTGTTGCAAATTGAATGTAGTTTCTAAACTACTAGGATTTAAAAAATAAAATAAAAAAATCTATTTGGTAAAAATTTGAAATTTCAATATAGTAGTACTTAAATTTCAAGGAAAAAATAAGTAGGCATTTGTCTGACCACCCTAACCATAATAAAATGATAACTTTTTTTATAAGATTTTAGAAATAAGTGGAGGGCTCATGTCTAGATGTGATGCATATTTTTTTGTAATTATTTTCAAAGTAAATAATTAATTAAGAATTTTTTATTACAATTTTTTAAAAATATAAAAAATTGTATGTCTGACCACCTTAACTTGGCTAAAACTTAATGAAATTCAATTTTTCTTTTTTTAATCCTATAGTATGTGAAACATAGAATGTGATGCATGTTTTTTATTTCAAAAATGTGATACCATTTGAAAGTTATAGATGTTTTTCAATCAACCTATTAATCAGGACTTTAGTTGTAATTCAAATAGAAAATGAATAATAATTATTTATTAAATTCAAAGTAAAGCATAATTTATATTGGTGGAAATTTGGGAATCTCCTTTGAAATCCTTTTTCATTTCATTAATTTTTGGTTAAAAAAAAGTCGTCAACCACATACCCTACAAATTCCCATCATATCACCACTTTTTGGCCCATCATGATCCTGCACATACCCCACATTTAGATATTACATACCATTCACAACATTAGCTCATTACTATTGAATTTTTATTCATAAATATCATAATGGTATAAACATCCATAATCATAAATGCATCACATCATCATATCGCATGCATAACTACATTGTCATAAAGGTATAAGCATTCATAACATGATCATAAAAGCATAATCTTAAAGCATATTAAACCATCACATCATCATATAAAATTTATTTAAAACAAACATCATAACCACAACATGAACATCCATAGCATAACTTCACCATAAACATAAAGCATAATCATATAACCATGCATATCATAATCGATTGCCAGAATCATATCATATATATCACTCAATAATTTGTCATAGGTACAATATCATGATGTATTGTATCCAATAAAAATGGAGCTCGCAAGCTCAATAATCAAACATGTAAGTTTCCATATAACATAATGCATGAAAAGAGCCCCTAGCATGAACTTCCCTAATCCCTTGTCCCTAGGGAATCCCTATCCTCCCTATGCAGTGACCTTCTAGCCCTATGCTTTGTGGTGGATGGCCTATCATAGGGGGTAGCCTATCTCACATCTGGAGTCTCAGCCTCTAACTTGCTTTGTGTACACCTACTCTGTGTCCTATTGTAATTATTTCCTCATGAACCACTATCAATCTTTGAAAATGTGGGCTCCTTCCTCTCCGATGGAACCACTCTCTCATACATATCCCTGTAATACTCATGAGCGACATCAACAAAAAATCCATTATAGGTGGCCATAAACTCTATCATGTACTGATTTGTCTACTACCAACTGATAACAACTAGGTCCTTCTCAATTTACATGGTGTTCCTCTCAAACTTAAGGCCATCCCTCTTTATTGTTATAGTCCCCAGTTCTTCTTCTAGGGCTTGTACCTAAGCCTACAACGTAGTTATCCTCTGCTCTGTAGATCCATCCGCCCCTCTGAGCCCCACCTCCTCTAGCCCCCCATCCATCCCCATGATGATCTACTCCCAGAGGACTCTCTCAGCCTCTTCCATCTCTGCCTCCTCTCCATGCTTGTTCTACCCCCCCTCTCTTGTTGCGTCAACCTCCATCTCCTCCACCTTTGGCTATGCTATCTCTAGAGTGGTCATCTTTACATGCAGCTATCCATCATGAACCACCACCTTTGCCACTACCCTCACCTCAGGTTGCTCCTCCACTTCCTCTTCCTCTTTGATCAGTGGTAGTTGTTTCACAACTTGTCATCTTCCATCCTTCCTCTTCCTATGGTGTTCTCCTCCTTGACCTTCTTGCCTATCTCCCCCATAATCTCCCCATCCTCCTACATCCCCTCATCCACCATCTCCTCTCCCTCCACCTCTCCAACCCATGTCACCTCACCAACCTCTCGGGCCCTTGCCTTTGTGCTCTCCTAGCACTAGCTATTATGGATCTATTAGTGGTACTAGTCTATGAATCAACCACTAGGCATCATACTGTGGTGTAGTACCTACATCAACATTGCCTCATCTCCACTCCTAATCTATTGACTATGGGGTGTCAATCTCCTACTCGGTTGTAGTAACAAAAATCTAAGGCCCCCATGGATGAACCTCTTGGGAGGATTGTACAAACTGTGTAGTGCCAATTTGAATACCCTGTCTCTCCCTGAACTACCTTTGAACCCTCTCTGGGATATACATCTCGATAATGTGTTAACTCTTCACTATGCACCTGATGAGGTACCTAGGATGTTAGCACCACAATAAGTGATCATCCTCTCTGACCCATAAATCAGATGCTCTGTATGGTCTCTAGATAAAAGTAACCAATGTGTCCAGCCTGTGCATCTAGTAACCAACATCCCCCATGTGTGTCTATGTAAGGGTCCCATGATACATATATGAATAAGGAGCACTAACTCCTAGCTGTCATACCATAGAAGGTTGGAACACTACTATGAGATCCCAGGCCCATACTATTAGCAATGTGACCTTGCAACTTAGACTTTATCCTCCCATGTAAGCAATATCATGTAGCTAGAAATAAAGAATAACCAATAGGCATGGCCCCCACATATACAATTTCCCATTTAATGAACCATCAACCCGAACATCTCTCCCTAACCTACGAAGAAACTGTGACCTCTAAGATTCAAAATCATCACCCCTACTATCAATGTTCATAGGATGTAATAATATTTGTCATATCTCTATAAAAGGATCTCACATCTGATCTCGTACCCTTGTAACTTGAGCTCTGCATCATCATTGCAATCATATTACTCATAAAAGAACTTGAAATCCTCAAGTGGGGTCATAGTGTACCTGCTCACCTCGAATCAATAGTTGTAGGATCTTATACACATCCTCAAGGGAGATTTTCACCCCCCCATTGGAAAGTGAAAATTACTAGTCTTGGAGTGCCATCACTTCGAAATGCTATCAACATGACCCAAATTTCCCTAATAATGGGCATATAGGTGACAAAACAAACCAAGGTCCAAAAATGTTTGTCTCTCCTCATCACCCAACTACTCCTGTAGTCAAAAAACATCTGGCCTTGACTCCCACATATAGATAGGAAATACACACTCATGAAATAATCAAGCAAACCATCATGCCAATCTAAGAACTTTATTTAACCTATTGGACTTATGTTGACCAAGTCAAAATATCATAATCTAAGGAAAATATTTAACTAGGAAATTATGTCATTGTTTTGTCAAATGTGTCACACACATTTTCCACCAGCTTGGAACTACAAATGTGTCATATCATACAATGCTTTCATCACAACCTTTTGATTGTGACATTCTTGACTGTATATGCGACTTGAAAAGTCAATTACATCACATCATTTTATTTGTCATAACACAAATTATCATGCCCTAACCCTAAGCCAATTATGCCATGATGAGATGATTGCGGAAAACCACTTCTCATCTATGTCACTCGTGCACATAATTGTGTCACAAAATTCTATGATTCAATTTCCTACTACAACTTTTCCCTACCTGAATGCATGAAAAACAAAAAAAAATAAAAGGAGGGTTTATATTTCTTACTAGGGTGGGTACTCCCTTAAGATGGTGGCATCTCCAGATACGATATGCATGGTGGGAAGCCTCTAGAATAGGTGATATCTTCACATGAAAATCACTCAAAGCTCAAAATTAGGGTTTTCACTTGACCCCCTTAGCTACCTCAAAAATCAGTTCCATCTTCACCGTTGAACTCCTGGTGATCAAATTATCTTGTCAGGACAATTTTCCAAATTTTTTGAAACTTTGAAAATTTGAAAATTTTTCCAAAGGGGGCATACCTATACCTTGACTTCATCGAGGCATCCTTTGACTGAATTTCTTTGACACAACATGATGAACTACATTATGTCAAAGAGGGGAAAAATGTAGGCATTGAAAAAATGTCCTAGGTCTGCGAGTGTCATTTTTCTTGGCTTTCATCTTCTAGTAATTAAATAATTTTTAATTATTTAATTAATTCACTTTCTAATCTTTATTCTATCCTGATCAATTAAATAAATTAATTGCATTGCTAATATCCCCCTTTCTTTAATAACTAAAATAATTACTATTTATTTAATTTGTTGCTTGTCATCTTTCATCTATGGTTAAATAATTATTATTAATTATTTAACTATTTAATCCCCCTTTAATTCTCCCATTGTTAAATAATTGTTAAAATTATTTAATTGTCCTCCATGTGTCTCTTGTATTAAATAATTAACTCAATTTAATTATTCAATTCCCCTTTTTCATATTTCCTCTCATTTAATTAAAATAATTATGCAAATTGTTTTAATTAAATGCCCATTTCCTTTTTCCTCAAATAAATAATTTGAATGAATTATTCATCCTCCACTTGGCCAAATATTCCTTTCTCATGAATTAATTATTATTCAAAATTTGATTCATCCATTATCCCTCCACTTGCTCATTAATCTTATCCATCTTTGTTAAAGTCTTCTTCATCATAGTCATCAACATCATAGTTGTTAGTGTCATAGTTGTCCCTAGCCCACCACTTTCTAGTGCATCAATCCTCCACCCTTGATCTTGGAATCTTTCTATAAGATTTATCTCATTCCTCCATTTGCATGGCTATCTATAAAATAATCCTTTCTCCTCCATTTTTTCCTTAACAACCATTATCTCCAACTTTCTGCTTTATTGTTTGTAGGTTTTTGCACAAATTCTACTACAAATCTAAGGACAAACTTGTAAAGCCATCTTGAGGAGAGACAAGAGAAGTGATTCAACTTCAATGGGGAGTGCTTCATGTTACTTTTTTCATATTGTTTTCTCTGTTTGATTGTTTTCTCTTGTTTAGATTGGTGTTTTATCTTAGATTTGTGTTGTGGATCTCACTTAGTCTTTGCTAACCTAGTTTTCCCCCATCTTACAATTTTCAATCCTAGATTTGATATTGTCTTGTGTTATTTGAATTTTGGGGTTAATTCTTAACTTAAGTATAAATATAAGGTTAATTTACATAGTTTCATCTAATATTTTCAAGAGAGCATCCTAATACTTCACAAGAGCATTATAAGAGCACTTGAAGAGCATTTTAAGGACATTTAAAGGAAGATTATCAAGATTTTATTATAACAATTCAAGGCCATGTCATCATCTCAAAGGAATAGTGCATCAAACATGTTGTTGACCTAGTGTATTGATGTAGTATTGAAGATCCATTTGTAAGAATTGATTCACATCTAATTTGAGATCAAGATATAAATTTTACATGGCCAGTTCACGCTAGTTTACATATTTACATTCCAAGACATCTTCCAAGGTTTCTAGGTTGAATATCAAGTGGAGAACAAGATTGAAAAAAAAAATTCAAATTTTTCAAGTTGCAAAGTTGTCATCCATATTGTAAGAACACGAAAAAAAGGCTACAAAATTTCTTTTATATTTTCAAAGCTGAGCACCGAGGAGCTAGAAGTGTAGATATCAAGGAAAATAACCTAGAATTCAACTTTCATAAACCCTAATAGGGAACCATTTTCCACTAAAGGAAAATGAGTCCTCTATGACCTAAAAACAAGCTATCAACAAAGTATACATTTTTTTAACCTCTCAAAACTTCCGTTAATGTTTCTATAACAATTAGGATTAATTTTTTATTCTTATTTAGGTGTTTTATCCCTCATAATTGAGTGAAACATCCCTAAGAAAAATAGTGGTTTATCTTGATCAATTAATTTAGATTTAAACCCCTATTTTATATGTTTCAATCTTGTGTCAAGGGATAGGCTATTAATCATGTATTTCATGTCTTTTGTATCCATATTCTTCTCTCCTCTCAATTCCTAATTTTTCATCATGTTTTATGAACTCTCATGATTTTACTTATTATATTATTAAATTATTTTATAATAAACTCAAGGTGTTTTATCTTAGTGAGATGGTTTAATAAACCCTCAAAACTATATTTAGTTGTAATTTTTACATCTATTTTTCTTCATAATGTGATGTATGAGTCAAAACCTAAAATTCTGAGCATTCCTACTTCTAGACCTATTTGCACACTATAGCTCCCAATCCTTCCATAAAAAATTTCTTTAAAAATAACATATTCCTTAATATATTTATAGATGGGAATTTAGTTGATGAATCAAAATGATCATTTAGTTTCTCTCATGCATTTTATTATCAGGCAACATATTTATTTTCTATCTCTCTATTTCTACAATCTCAACATTTTCAATACTATCAAAACTCTCATATTTGGGACTATTCCTCCTAGAGTTTTCCTCTACAATGAATTGTTCTAGTGATAGTGAATTTCAAAATTTATATTATCCTAAAATATATTATTAGTAGTTCTCCTTTAACATGTTCTAAATCATCTCCACTCATAAAATATCATTATATTTAGTAGTAGTCCTCTTTGTGAACTCTTAGTTACCTTCCCTTGCTCTTTCAATTCTTATGGAATACCTCTCTTCTATATCTTAAAAAGAAAATATAGCCTCTTATATTTCATGCTCATCTCCATGTCCACTATGATATCTTACACAATGTGTATCAAATTCTCTTTATCTCCCTTAGCCACGGGTTCTTTTGATTAATAATTTCTTTAATATTATCTGTTCATCCTAATTCCTTAAAAAATACTTGTATTTAGTGATATCATCTTTTTAGGATCCTTTTCTAGGCTTTCCCTTTCCATTCATTACCTAGGTTTCTAACCACTCTCATAATATAAGACTTAGTGTATTCTATCATAAATCAACAAATATGATTCTTTTTATGTCTATAATACCTTATTCATATTTCTTTTTTTATCATAATATTTTCTTTTGAATTCCATTTTTCCTTACCTCGTATTAGGATCTCAATAATAGAACCAAAACTTCAAAACAAGAGGGGTATAGACTAAATATTTATGCAAGTTCTCTCAAATGTATAGCTTATAACCTAGTCTAAGGAGATAAGAAGAGTAGAATTAGTGTGGTGGATTATAGTGAAGTGTGATATAATAGCATGTGAATAAAATAAAATATGTGCATATTATATTAATAATATTCATGTACTGGCTAGGATAAGCCATAACATAGTTAATATTTGTACCAGTATACTTCTTTCTACTAGGGCATCTGAAAAAATCATTTTTTTTTTAAATTTTGATCGCAGTAAGTTTATTCTTTGAGCCAATGTAGGCAGTACATTGCTTCAAAGAGGGGAAAAATGTAGACATGAAAAATATCCTAATCAACTAGCTTCAATTCTTCTTTAATCGCCCCTCTACTAACCATCTAGTTAATTCATCTTAATTCCTCTGTTAATCAAACAAATCAAATTTATTCGATTAAATCATTATCCTCTTTTGATTAAATAAATCATTTTATTTATTTAATCCTGAAATCCCCCTTTAATTAAATAAATAAATCTTATTTAATTATCCTCTAAAGTTCTTATATTAAATTAAATAAATTAAACCTCTATCTAATTTAATCTAACATCATCCCCTTTAGTTAAATAAATCAAAATCTTTATTTAACTAAGTCTAAATAATTCTCCTCTCAACTTTGATATATTTAAATCCTAAAATCTAATTCAAAAATGAAAATCACCTAATCTCCTATTAAATTAATCAAATCCTAATTAATTTAATCCTAATCACCTAAATCCTCTAGATTTTGCAAGTTATGCACAAAAAATCAATTTAATTGATTTATTAATTCCTCATTTTCATTCAAAATGCCATCTTTGAGGGAATATTCTCCCAATTTGAATTTTCCCTCCCACATGACTTATCCATCCAACAAAGCATTTAAGAGTTCTTACATGTCTCTTACACAAGTCAAAATTGGTATTTAACTCATCTTTCATCCCCCCTAAACATGTCACTTCATCAAATTCAAAATTCAAACTTGCACATTGATCAAAATGTGCTCAACCTCCCTCCATTGGAATGCTGACAAGTGGCACAATGTCGTTGGCTTATCTTTTATCCCACATTCCTCCTATCTTGCATTATTCTATCATTCTATTCTATAAATAGAGACCCTCTCTATTGATTCAATCCTCCACAATCCCACAACTTGATCACTTGTCATCTTGCATCTTCATTATATCTAGAGCTTATCAAAAAGGGGTTGGGAAAAGCCTATTTTCCACATCAAAATAGCACCAATCCCCCTATAAGATGCTCGTTTGATCATTTAAATAATGTTCTATTGTGTTTTTCTTGCTTTGGTGTTTTTTTTTTCATTATTCTTGTGTTCAAATGAATTTTATAGGGAGTGGTTTATTTCAGTTTACTAACAATGACTAATGTGTTATGTTTTATATATTGTTAGTGATAGAAAATTCACCTCTCACATTCTGGCACCCACCATTCTTGTGCATACCCTGCAAGTATTGTATTCATTGAGACTGCATTTTCTTGAGGCATCATCTAAAGAATCACTCTCAAAATTGGAAGTGTTTACAAGGAACTCTCTTATTCAAGTTTCCTCCTTTGTATTGCCATTTTTCTCTTTTGTCTCTTCATGAAATTTTGCTGACTTTTCTTTCTTTTCAAAAGTGTGCTAACTTACCTATTTTTGTTTCATAAGACAAATTGTTACCAGTGTTGTGCCTGGAGATTAAACACTTTGTGTGTCTACCTTGTAGTATTCATTGCATATTGAGAACACAGTAATACTCAACTTGCCATTATAGGTACTTTTGTGAGACCACATTTCTAGAGGTATTTTGCCAAATGCTTCATAGACCTTGTCCAAGATATTTCTTTTTTCATGCATGTCTTTTATGTTCCCATTGCTTTGTTTGCATAGACTGGTCTTAATTAAACCTATTGATGCCTATGAATGTGTTGGTTTTGTGGACAAATAAGAAATTTAATAGTATGTGAACCTTCATCTACTCAAAATAATCTACCATGCTACATTTACAAATCTTTAGATCAAGTTTCTTTTTCTTTTTAGCTAGAGTGGAGGTTCATACCAAACTTTAAAAACTCTAATATGCAGACTGTGGGTTAGCTTCCATTCTATTTCGTAGTAACATGTTGTATTGCTCTAGTAAGAAACTAAACCCAAATGTAGTTGGCACAATTCGTAGCTTTAGCCTGAAAGAAATCTTGCATTCGTTTACTTTGTGACATACATCACACCATTTATACATGTTTTTGAGAAAATCCAAACATGTTCAAATACCTGGAATTGGGAGGTTGCTTGGAGTAAAGAAGGCTAGATGAGATCCTTTCCATACCATGCACTACATCTAAATCATGGAGATTCCCACGACTGATACAGATAGGGCATCATAAAAGTTTTCAAATATTCTTCATCTAACTCATTTTATGTGCAACCTACAATCATCAAGTCTTTCTACCTGCATTGAAATTATTGTATGCTTTTAAATTGTTCCACATTATATTTAGAATAAAGTAAACATTATAATTTATGTGTGTATCTATCTATGTGGAAAGCCCCCAGAAGGGCGATTTGTATTAGTAGATGGATCTATCTTGATTGTTGGCTCGATTGAGTAGTCATTTCAGCCACATAGAGTAGCCATGTTGCATCATAGAGAGGACTCATCAAAGATAGTGTTAGTGTATGTGGGAAAATATTAGGTTATCAATGATTAAAATGTTTCAAATAATTGTCTTTTTTGTGTGAATGATTATGTAGGGATTTCCCTTTGAGAGGTGGATCCTAGGGTTCTTTGAAAATGACTAAGAGGTATGACTAAATCACAAAGGAGAAAAATGAAGAATATTTCTCCTATTAAAAAGATGGTTTTGTTAAGAAGGATAGAAAATTTAAAGATCGATTTTGAAACATAAAACATCATTAAGAATATAATGATATCTTAGAATATAAATCGATATGTAGATTTTTAAATCCTTGCCCATCTCCAAGGGCATTTGATTGTGGGTTAGAAACAAATGGATTCCATTAATTTCTCAAAAACTAGAGAGTTGTTTTTTATGGGAAGACATTTCTGTTCATAATTCACTTAATAAAAGAGATGGAAACAATATTTGAAAATATTCCCAATTCATGACTAGAAGTTATTTTTTCTAACTACTAAGATGACAAATTTGATCCAATGGAAGAGATACCAACTCTATTTCTATTTGGGTCAAGTTTCCTTTCTTTCCTAACAAAGAATTTTTTGGGTTGTAACCAAAATTCTTAATTAAATTTGGTGTTTTTTTATGGATTTTGATAAATTTTTGTTTGCCTAGATGTATATTGCATGCCTTATTTTACTAATTATGAAAACTGCAAGCTGCATGCATGTGATATCTATTGATTGTGGTGTTTTATTGTGTTGTTGTGTAGTTTGGTGCCTCTTCCCTCTATTGTGCAGTACCTTGTTTTATGTTGTGGCTTCTCCCATGCCTTGTGACCATTGATCACTTGTCCTACATATTAGTTAATGTTGCATGGTCTACTTGTGTTGCTATTATTACTTCAAGGGTTGGCAATCTAATTGTCAATCTTGTTTCTCCCTTTGCAATGGTTGTTCCTTTTTGTAATGAATGTGTTTGGTTTGTAGTGACTACTATTGTTGTTATGAGTATATCTTGTGGAATCACAATGGAGAATGCCCCTCTTGATAGTTATTCCACTATGCAGTTGTTGTGGTGCCTTAGTTCATCTTGTGATGGTGTTCCTTCAATTTGATGATCCAATTCTTGCATGTGATGGTCCATATTTGATTAGTGGTGATCCTATAGGCATGTGATGATTGGTGTTGTTTCTCATGTTCTTGGTGCAAGCGTTATCTAATTGATTTGTGCCTTTTTTGGTGGATTTGTAGCTTCCCAATAGCAGTGTGGTAGTGGTGACTTCACAACACCTTAATATTTCATTCATCTAAGGTAGTTGTTCATTATTTTTGTACACTTTATTTGTCTCCACACCAATCTACCATTAGATGTTCTTTATTTCTTCATGGATGGCCAATATTCAAATGAGGTTAAATGTTTACCTACCCTATTTTTCATTGTTCATCCTTACCTACTATGACATGCGCTTTGAGTTCATGGGTTATTTGCTAACATTTAAGCACCTAAAGATGACCTAGTGGAAAGTTGGCTATCTCTTAACCATTTAACAATTTATCCCTAATCTTCCTCAAAAGTAGATGTGCTCTTACACAATATGGATCAAATGTTCATCTTGATCCTTGTGTGCATCATGGCACACTCACTTCTTTCAATTTTCCCACCCTTCATGGTGGCAAGTATAATGTTGATCTCATTGATCAATGATTTTCTCTAAGTAATAATTTAACAACTACATGTCTCACCTGGCTTCAACTTGATAGGACACTATATTACATGGTTGTAGTAAGAACTAGCCTTTATGCTACCTTGGTATGATTCATTTAATAAATCACCTAGCTACGTTCATTATAATGAGTTAAATTTGAAATCATTAATAGCTCTTCTTTTGACTTATAGTCAGCACTAGACCATTCTTTTCTGATAGGTAACCTTTTGAATGATTTTTTATTTCAAAATTTGGTAGTTTTAAGTTAAGAAAATTGATATATCTCCAAAGTTATGTGCATCTTAATGAATAACATGTTTTCAACCAATACAACTTAAACCTCTAATGGATATTGATCAGTTAGATCTTTGTATTTCTATTGCTTAATTTGTTCTAAGCATTGTAATATTTTGGGTTTTTTTTATTGAGGGTTTGAGAAGATCTGAGATGGTGCAAAAGATTGGGTTTGTAAAAAAAAATCAGTGGCATTAGAATTTACCATTGGAATCAAGGAGCCACAAGCATATTTGAGCTAGAAAAATGAACATTTAACTCAAACTTGACAAAAGAATTTTTAAGTTCTTATTGAAATAGCCTAGAGCATTCATTTGCTACTTTTATTTTCTATTCTAGGTCAACTCACTTCAGATTTGTGTTTAAAATCAATCATTGTTTTGATTTTTTTTCGAAGTTGGGATAAAATTGAACATAGAAACCTATTAGACATTACTTTTTGGGATGAAAATTGAATAGACCAACTTCAAATGTTTCATCTTGGTGCTATAAAATGAATCAATTACTGCTTTGGGGTCTAAAATAAACATGTTTTTTTCATGTTTCATAATCATTTATATAAAGTAATCTTATTTAAAAGGGAATATGCACTTCTCTCGTGCTTCACAATGACCTTGAGAATCAAAAGTCCTTTTTGGTGACATTAAATTGTATAAAATATTTCCTACATATTTCAATTTGGATTCTAAAAATTGAACAAGTCTTGTGAGTGTGAGTGGAACATATCGTGTGTGTTCTCTCTTTGTTTCTAAATGAAAAATTGATCGAACTAAAAATGTGTTTGCTCACTTTTGTG
This sequence comes from Sequoia sempervirens, assembly GCA_007258455.2. NCBI lineage: Eukaryota > Viridiplantae > Streptophyta > Pinopsida > Cupressales > Cupressaceae > Sequoia > Sequoia sempervirens. The sequence goes on along the minus strand of VDFB02281492.1, from coordinate 607,658,117 downwards.
TTATCTTAGAGGGCCTACCTTGTGGGAAAAAGTAATCACCCAAGGGAATGACCCAACCGGGAACATGCTAAAGTGAAGCAACTTCCATCCGACATATAAGTGTGGGTATTGGAAAAAATGCCAATATCACAAGGATTATTCTGACGAGAAGGGAAAAAATGGTCTCCTGCCACATGGATGGTCCCCCACAAATGGAATTCCCACATTAAAACCCTTGTTTAGAAATGCCAAAATCCTTGATCTATTTGTTGGTGCAAGAATGGTCATTCTAAAGCTGCCCAACACTTTTATGGCTTTTAGTAGAGATGGAAAGTATTCCCTGGGAGATTCATGGGTACTAATGCTTGGCTGACCTGAGAAGCAAGTGCACTATAAGGGGGAGCCTATGTGGTCAACCATCTAACCATCTGTTGAAAGTAGGTATAGTTGGACTTGTCCAAGTGGGGACTCAACAAATATTGTCTCAAAAATCGATAAGGTTTTACTTTTTCTTGAAATCAAAACACTTTTCTTGATTAAAAACATTGGAAAAACAAACATTTAACATGAGCATCAAATCTCAAACTCTTTAGGAAAAGCAAATAACCTTGAACAAATTCACATGTTATTTCTTGCCCTTGGGATTCGCATCCTTAGAGGTTTCTAGGCATTTGGATTTCATCTCAATTTGCTCCTACTAAAGTCAACATTAGGTAAAATTTTTCCTTAATTTCCTTGATCTCCATATAAAGGAATTTATGGGATGAGAAGAAATTAGGACATTATACATATAGATTCAAAATATAATCATGAAAGTGTTTGTGGTAAAAATAACTCATTAAGCAAGGTTAAGAAAAAATTGGACCCCACACATGTCCTTGACATCTTTTGGTCATTTGGTTTTCGTGCAAACATTGGTCTTTTGGTTTTGAACTACTCTTAGAGAAAACAATGTTCTTCACTATCTTGGTCTTGTAAACAAGGTCCTTGTTAGGTTCATTTAGAATCAAATCAAACACTTCATCCATCCAAACATTTATCATCTCCATCTCATAAACAACTTTAGAGCTTTGGAAACATCATTTTAGATTTGGGTAAATCATCAAAACCAAAATCACCTTGTTTAGTTAGGAGTGTGGGGATGCATCCTTTCTCATACCTCTAGTTAAATCAACACCCCTTTGAACAAGTTTATCCTAAAGACCACATCTAACATCTTAGGGTTTACAAATTCATTATCCAATAAAAACAATCAAAATCAAATCCTAAAGTCTAGCATTGATCCAAAGTTCCTAAAATTTCAACACCCATATCATTCACCCCTTTCATCCTTCATCTCATCATTTGTCCTAAACACCTTAGAGGTCACTTTTATTCAACCAAGTCAAAACACGAGGAGAACATGGAATATAAACTTGATCCATACATCATGAGTGGTCTAAACCAACCAAACTATCAAAGCCTTACAATTCCAAATGATTATTAACACTCACATTTATATAATCCATACATGGGATCATTATCTCCTACAAAACTTGATGGTACAACAAATGTGAGTATGCCCAGTCAAAATTTTGGAACACCTTTCCCAATAATAGATTTAAATCCAAGACCAAACCTACAAATCTATCAACCAAACAATCAAGGCATGTGTCTTCAAATGAACAACATTATCCCACAAAATCCATACATGCCAAATGTGAATATACTAAGTACAACCTTACCAAACATGAACATTTCAAATCCACACTTGGAAAACTTTGGCATAGATATGTTTGCGAATCATACAAATGTTGTTGAAAGTCTAAAAAAAATGATAACAACTCTTTGTATTGATCCAAATCAAGGTAACACCATGCAAAATAAAAGTTACCTAAATCTAGGCAATATGTTTTCCAACCACAACAATGTTCAATTTCAACCTATAATGTCAAATATAAGCATCATCCTAAATCAGAACATTGTCCAAAATCAATTTGTCCATGATCCTATACAAACACCACAAGTACACATTCCAAATTTTCTTGAACAAAAGAGTCAACCACATCAAGGGAGTCAAGATCAAAATCAAGACCAAACTTTACTAAATCAAATTGCTTCACTTACCAAAATAATTGAAGCATTGCAACAAGAGACATCTCCACCCCAAAATCAATACACTCTTCCATTGGTTGAACCATGTCATCAAAGCATTGAGTTGTGTCTGCAACAACTTCAAGAACAATATCTCCAATGTCAAGAGGTTGGATATCAAGATCAACAACATAAAAAACAAACACAATCACCCCATCTCGAAGATCAATCACCATATCTCCAAGATCAATCATAACAAGAATCACCTCAACAAGCAAAAATCTCACAAGTTTACAAACATGAATACACTCCTTTTGGAGATCCAATCAAAACAGTGCTAAGAAAGATACTCGATGAAAAACTCACCACTCTTCCAAAAGTAAGTGCTTTCAACTCTATCCCAAACTTCCCTTGGAATAGGGATATATCTTACTGTGAGTATCATAGAGAAAATCTTCATAAAACATCAAATTGTATTCAACTCAAAAATCTCATCCAAGACTTTATTGATCAAAAACTAATAAATGTTGAGGACAATGTTGAGCTATTATTGCGCCATCTCGCCAAGGTGTCAGAACTCAGAATCACAGGATCTCTTAAGGTTGAATGTGAAAATAAATTGGAAGTGGCCCCTCAAGGACTATTTAAACCTGAAAATTAGGGATTTTTGACCCTGTTTAGTTGTACTATTAGAGTTTTTGTCCCATGATCCCATTTTTACCCAACCAAGGGCCTTTTGGAACCTTTTTGCATTTTATCTCATTTTTTTACCTCTTGGAGTCCTTTTCAACCCATCAAGCACCTTGTCCTCTTGTTTTGCGAGATCACCCAAAAAGTTGAAATTTTCGTCTAATCTCTCGAGCGGGTAGTATCTCGACATATTTCTCTCGTTGGGGTAGTAGTGGGGCATAGTTTTAAAATTAAAAAAATGGCTTTTAATCAGGACAGTTTATTCTTTGAACCAACACAAGAAGTACTTTGCTTCAAAGAGGGGTAAAATGTAGACATGGAAAATGTATTGATTGTTTATACACACTTGATCTCGACTACTAACACCATTTCATCCCTAATCATCCCTCAGTCTAACCATTTAATTGAATACCCTTATTTGTTTAAATTCATCAATTTCCTCTTTTAATTAACTAAATCATTTTATTTAATTTTCTTTTGTTAATGAAATCAATCTACCTAATCTAATTAACCCTATGTCCATATTTAATTAAATAATTCACTTTATTCGATTAAATCTCTAGGGACAATCTATTAAATAAAATAAATTAAACCTTTTTTAATTTAAGCTAACCAATCATCCCCTTTAGGTTAAGAAAACAAAATATTTATTTAACTATCCCTAAAATCACATTCTTCTCATCTTTGATTTAAACCAACCCATAAATCTAAGTCAAATTTGTCACATCATCTAATCCCTCATTAAATTAATTAACCCTTGATTAATTTAATCCTAATTCATGTCCCATCCTCTAGCTTTTTCCACTTGTACATGAAAATATATTTAATTCATTTATTAAATCTCTGTTTTCTCTCAACATGACATAATGGAGGAATATTCTCTCAAATTTGAAATCTTTCTAACTGGAATTTTTCCTTCCAACAAGACATTTATTTCATCTATTCCTTGAGCCAAGTGGCATTTAAGACATTCCTTTTCCCTCTTACATGTCATTTCACTAATTTCAAATATCACCTAATTGCATTTATGGGCGCATTCATCAAAATGTGCACATCCTCCATCCATTCACATCTTGACAAGTGGCATTTGGAAATTGATTGAATGATAGTCCCACATTGCTCCATTTTGGGAATTTCTCCATCTTACCATTCTATAAATAAGAGGTCTTTCTAGAGTGGGCTCTTATCACTTTCCTATAAGTTTTGTGGTGGACCCTATAAAGGTGAAGAGGAACTCTCCCTTTAGATTTGAAAGAATGTGGTTGTCCCACCCACATATTTTTGATGAAATCAAGAAATGGTAGAATATTGATGTTCCAGGTACTTCCATGTTCAATATTGCTAAGAAACTGAGGGAAGTCAAACACAAATTAAGAAGCTAGAAAAAAGAGTCATTTGGAAACATCTTTGGTATTAAATATGAAGTTAAAATGGAGCTTGCAGAGATCTAGGATAAAATTCAAAGGGAAGGATACATATAAAATAATAAGGAAAAATAAAATGAGTTGTTGGTGAAATTGTTTGATATTATAGCTAAAGAGGGTGAGTTCTAGAGGTAGAGATCTAGAGTGTTGTGGCTCTTAGCTGGAGATAGAAACACCAAGTACTTTCATCTTTTTTCCTCAAAACATAGAGCTACCAATAAAATTTCTCACATAGAAGTTAATGGCATGAAATATGAGGAAGAGGAGGACATCAAAAAGCAAGTTGTCCTCTTCTTTAACAACCTTCTCTTGGCTAATGGGGAATTCAACCATAATGACCAAGATTTTCTATTAGAGGCTATCCCTAAGATTGTTGGGATGGAAGATAGTGATAAGTTTGCTTCCATCCCCTCTAGGGAAGAAATTATGAAAGTTATTTTTTCTTTTGAAGGAAACAAGGCCCCTAGCACTGATGGGCTTCCTATGTTCTTTTTTCAATGGTTTTGGGAGATTGTTGAAAAGGATGTTGTGAACGCTATTAAGGAATTATTTGGATCCAGAAGAATTCTTAAGGAATTAAATGATACTTTTGTGGTCCTTGTTCCCAAGAAACTAGGGGCTATGGAGTTTGAGGCGTTTAAGCCTATTAGTCTAGTTGCAACTCTTTCTATAAAATCATATCTAAGGTTTTGACATTAGGGATCCTTACTATCCTTCCTTCGCTGATATTCCCTCAACAAAATCATTTTGTTCCAGGAAGGAAAATATTATACTCTATAGTTACTATCCATGAGAATATCCATTCACTTGTGGAATCTAAAACTGAAGGGTTTCTTCTTAAGATGGATATTTCCAAGGCTTATGACTATGTTGACTGGAAGTTTTTATTCAAAATTCTTAGGGTGTTTGGTTTTAATAGTAGAGTCATTCAATTGGTGAATCAGTTTGTTACTACTGTCTCCACCTCTATCATTGTGAATGGGTCTCCTTCAAGATTCTTTTAGAATTCAAGAGGTCTAAGACAGAGTGATCATATCTCTCCTATTCTATTCACAATCATGGCTAAGAGCCTAGGAAGGAATATTAAAAGTTTTATTGAACAAAGGTCTCTTGCTGGTCTTAGTCCTTCTACTAGTTTGTTGATGATACTATGCAAATGGGAAGATCAAAAATGACTGAGGCTAAGAATTTGAAAAAAACTTTGGACGTGTATGAGAAGGTGACTGGGAAGATGATCAACAGATAGAAGAGCTCCCTTTTTTTCTTTAATACCCCTAAGCATAGATAGGTCAAGATTGCAAGAATCCTTGGTTGTAGAGTGGAATCCTTACCCTCTACTTATCTTGGTCTACCTCTATGTCTTAAACCTCTGGATTCCTTTTGGTGTTCGCCGGTTGGATGGAAAGGAGCTCTTCAGAGCCAAGCTAGAAAAATTTAACTCCTCAAAGATTCTCTTCAAAATCTCTTGAATTATGCTTTAAGCCTTTTCAAAATTCCTACTAAATATAAAGAGGCCATTGAAAAGATCAAAAAAATATTCCTTTGGTCTAGAGTGGAGGAGAGAAAGAAGATGCCTCTTATAGGATGGGATTTGGTTTGTAGAACGAAAACCTTGGGGGGATTAGGTCTTAGAAAAATCAAAATTATTAATAAGACTCTTCTTACTAAACAAATATGGAGATCCTTCTCGTTTGTTGGAGAATGGAAAGATATTTTAAGAAGTAAATATATGACTAATTGTGAGTCCCTCAAAGCCTTGTTGGATTCTCATGTTTTTCCCCATGGTTCAGCTTGTTGGAATGACATGATTGCTAGTAGAAAGATTTTGGAATCAGGGGTTGGATGGTACATTAGAAGTGACAATATAGCTAGGTTTTGGGAGGACAGATGGATTTTTAAGTATCCCCTAATAAAAATTGAAAGATTCAATAGATGGGCTAAGTTTTGCTAAGCAACTTTTGCAGAGTATGTTAAAGATTATTGGAGTGCAGGAGATTGGGTGGATTTGTGTGTGGTTAGTTAGGAGTTGGTTCAACTTCAATCTTCCTTAAGGGCTATTAGATTGAGACATAATCAATTGGATGATCATCTTGTCTGGATGGAAAACCCATTGGGTAACTACTTTGTTTCTTCGGTTGTTTTTTTGTTGTCCCTTTCTCAAGCCCCCATCCTTTCTAGTTTAAAGTGTGGATAAAACACTTGACTGGGTATGTGTAGGATCATCATGGAAAAAAAATGCCCTTAAGTCGCAAAAAATTCAAAAAAATCAGAGTTAGGAAACTTGACGTAAAAATTTGAATAAGTTATCTATATTATTTCAAAAATATGTAAGAAAAAAATCTATAGAAAATTGAATATAGTTTCTAAGATAGTAGGTTTGTTTAAAAAAATAAAATCTATTTGGTGAAAATTTAAAATTTTAATGCAGTGGTACATAAATTTCAGGGAAAAAATAAGTAGGTATTTGTCTGACCACCCTAACCACAATAACATGATAATATTTTTTTATAAGATTTTAGATATAAGTAGAGGACTCATGCCTTGATGTGATGCATATTTTTTTGTAATTGTTTTCCAAGTAAATAATTAATTATGAAATTTTTATTACAAATTTTTTAAAAATATAAAAACTCATATATCTAACCACCTTAACATGGTCAAAACTTCATGAAATTCATTTTTTCTTTTTTTAATCCTAGTTATTGAAGCATAGAATGTGATGCATATTTTGGATTCAAAAAATGTGATACCATTTGAAAGTTATAGATGTTTTTCAATCAACCTATCAATCATGACTTTCATCATAATTTGAATAGAAAATGAATAATAATTACTTATTAAATTCAAATTAAAGCATAATTTATATCGTTGGAAAGCTGAGAATCTCCTTTAAAAACCCTTTTCATTTCATCAATTTTAAGTAAAAAAATAGTTGTCAGCCACATACCCATCATATTGCCACTTTTTGGCCCATCATGATCCTACACATACCCGACTCCTAAAGTCAACATTTCTTTTGGATTCTACTTCAAAATAAGGTGCTAATGGTGGATAATCTTTACAAACAGGGATTACAAATCCCCAATAGATGTTACCTTTGCAAGAGTGAGGCAGAGTTAGCAAACCATTTGTTTCTCCATTATCTACTTGTTGCTACAATATGGGGAAATTTTTTAGCACTCTGGAATATTTCTTGGGTGTTCCCCCTCTCCATTGAAGATTTCTTTTCACAATGGAAAGCTCCATCTAAAAATCCTTTTATTCAAAGGTTATGGGATTTTATTTTCCCTTTTGTTGTTTGGGGAGTGTGGAAAGAACATAATAACAGACTTTTCAGGGATAAGGATATGTTAGAGACTAATGTTTTTGAAAAAAAAATAGGCTTATAAAGGAAAACTTCAATGTTATTCCCCAAAAAGCTCTTAATCTTGAAGTTGTGGTGTGCACTCCCTATGATCAATTTATAGCCAAGGATTGGACTATCAAAATGGATGTTTCAAAGGCATCCAAGCCAACTAAGAAAAGCAAGGAGGGTATGTGTTGGACCTTTCCTCCTAATGGTTGGATTAAAGCCAACTTTGATGGCATTACAAAGGGAAATCAAAGGATGGTTGGAAGTGGAGGTGTGTTAAGGGACTCAAATGATATAATTTCAAGGACTTGGGAGTTCAAGTTAGGGCCTTATTAGATTATGATATTATGCATGGAAAAGAGGCATGCATCTTTAATGATGATAGGGAAAAGGGCTAAGTACATCAAAATCAAGAGATTTGATGGGGTCGTGTCAAATAACTTAGCTCGCAAGAAAAAGTGGCACGCTTTGTGGGTTCATTGGAATGGCTACATAAATTTGCAACAATTTTTTGGTGCTAGTAGAGATTGCAATGAGGTGCATACAAATATGGGGGGATAGGAAAAGAATCAAGCCAAATAGCTACGAAATGCACACAAGGAATGCTAAGGTCTAGAAATAGGTTGAGTGGGGTGGTTTGGTTCCATTCCTAGAAAAACTTCATGGGCCTGATCCTATGGCTATTGACTACTTTGAGAAGAATTGGAATAATGGAGAAATAATCCTCTTTGGGAGAAAGGTGAAAATGGATGAGAAGATCATAGGAGAGGTGACTGGAATGTCCACTAAGGACATGAAGTTTTATCATGACAGAAGGTTTTTAGACTAAGCGGTAATCAAATTCCCTAAGAAAGGAAAAGAGAAAATGAAACTAGTCAAACTTTTCAACAACTATTTTAAAATCAACACCATCAAGGCACTTTGGAGAAAGGTGTTTTGTGTCATAATGGAGTATATTACCTTCAACGAGAGATTCACCGGAGTTTATGGTCATTATTTTTCTATCCTTAACCACTTTTGCCATAAGGTACAAATTTCTCTGCCTCATTATTTGTTCTGTTCGTTGAGAAATAGCCTTGAGGACCACAAGAAAATTCTCAAGAGATACCCTATTCTTCATCCTAGTCTTATTAGGTTAATCTATGAACACTTTCAAAGCTTGTCGACTTTATCTAAACTGGTTTCCTCCATGGCATTTGAGGACTATGAAATAGACAGTTGTGGTTCAGAGAATCATTCTAAGCCTAACCTAGAGAGAATTATTGAAGCCCATCCATCCCCTATCCTGTCTGGTAAGAAAACCTAGCTTTGTAAACCCTAGCTCATGAAAGCTAACCCTAAGATTTACCCTAATTTCTCGGTCCCTTTAAAGAATCCCCCTTTCAAGGGTTCCCTTGCCAATAAGTTAGTTTCCTACTTTGCGGACTCTCTGGAGGACAAAACTGAGAACCCTGAAGCTAGAAGAAACTTTGTCTCTACCCCTCTTTCCTCTTTCAAAGATTATGGTACTAGATTTCCTAGCTCCCAAAATTTGGATGATTTTAACCTCATTTTAAATAGGGATTAGTCTGGAGATATCCTTGCCTCTACTAGAAGTGGTGTTGGTGATATTTTCGAGGTTATGAAATAGGCCTATCAAAAAATTAATGATCTTAACTCAAAAATAGGGTTCTAAAAAGCAAGTTGGAGGAACTAGAATTGATGTTGTCTACTCTAAGCAATGAGGAAGGAAAACAAAATAAGAACAATACTAGAATGAGAGATTATGACATTGGGGACAAGTATAAGACTTTGGAAGCTGAAAATTTTGTTAAAATAAAAAACAATATGAAAACTGTTGTGGAACAAAACCATAGAATGGCAACGCACAATGCCATTATCATTAATGAAATGTCTAAAAAGTTGGAAAAGTCACAATAGGGCTCGTTGGCTATTGATCTAAAAGAGGACAAGGAAAAAAGCAAGAATGAGGACCAAGGAATATCAAACAGGACCCGTGCCAACCTAGAGAGGAAAGTGCCTCCTACTATCTAGATGGTCGAGATCTTAAAGAGGGGGGTTCAGGAAATGAACGACATGGAAGCTAAGACAACAGAATTTTAAAGTCGCAAGTTTAGTCATTTCTGGCATTTTGTCTGATCTTTTTGGGTCTTTTTTGTGGCCCTTGCTGGCCTTTTTTTGGTGGTTGTGGCTTTGTCATTTTGTTGTCCTATATACAACCTCTCTATTTATGAGGTCTTTGATGACCTTTTCTTTTTTTTGTAAACTTTGTGGTTTTGGGTCCCTATAAAACTCATTTTTTCCTCTTTCAAAAACAAGTTTCTTTTAGGACAGCTTGGGATGTGCAATATTATTGAATAATTTTTCACTTTTTTTCTAGTGAAATTCAATATTTTTTCATTAAAATAAACCTAATTTATTTTTATCTCAACTTGTTTAGTTTTAATGAGGACTTATATTTTTTATAGGATCCAATAAAACTTAATTTTTGATTTTTTCCAAATGTGATATCTATTTTTTTAAATTCTTTGGGTAGTGTTTCTTTTTCAATTAATCAATAATCATTAACTTGTTATGTAAAACTTGTTTGGTGGTTGGTATTGTTATTTTCATTATGGTCTTGTACATCGATCACTGTGTACTTGATAGAAATTAGGGTATTTTTTATCATCTAATGAGAATAATTTTCACCATCCAAGCTACACACTTGTGAAAGTAATGAAATAATTTAAGAAACTAAGTTGAGGTATTGGATGGTACTTGGCCTTATCAGTAGAAAGTAATATATTGTTTGATTTCTATAATTAAAAGCTACTACAACCCAACAAAATCTTTGTCAAGTTTCATAGTGACTCATTTGAAGTATTGAATACACTTTTGTATTTAAAATTAAAAAGTATAATATAAGTATGAATTTAATAGTAGTTCATTTGTAATGAAATTGTATATTATTTAATTTTAGTTTTCTATAGATGAGTTGGGAATTATATGTTTTATATCACAAATTCATGAATGGTAGGTTGAAGATAGAAAAGAAGCTTTTGATTCTAGTTTTGTATAAATTGAAAGGCATTTCTATGTTTTATTCATCAATTTAAGTAATAGATGTTAAGATGTAATGAGTAATTATATTGAATTTTGTATTATTATCATATAAATGTAGAGGCATTTTTAAGTTCTATTGTTGTTGTTTATTGGTCATAATACATTATAATTTCTATTATATACTCATTATTTTAATTAGCATATTACATCAATTAAATGTATTTAAATATTAATTGATTGATATATGCACCAATTTAAATATAGAACACTGAAAATAATTGATTCAATCATCAAATTTTCAATATAAATACAAACTTATGCACAAATTTTAAACTTGTGAATATATGTGATAGCTAAAAAACTCTAAAACAATAAATATAAGTATATTCATATGATCTAGGTATTAATATCTTAGATGAAAAGTATGATAAAACTATTGACTGGAATAAAAATATATAAAAAAATATTACAATTGTACATGACTTAAAAATATAATCAATTCAATATACACATTAAATGCAATTGTTTAATAACTTTATTTATATATATATATATATATATATAATAAAAGTGAATAAAAGTTTTGGACCTCTAAATAAATAGAAAAAAAGTTATATATTTCTTTCAGGTAAATATAAAATATATATGAATGAAAATAATTGATTCTCAACAGTTTAAATGCAAATTGAATGATATATTTTTATATCTATACAAATTAAACAGATTTTAAAAAATGGATTATATATATAAACTATTTTATAAAATTAAGCAAACTAATAATAGTTATATGTATTTGTGTGTTAATATATATTGTAAAAAATATTTTTGAGAATGAAAGTTTTAGAAAATAAAAATGTGCAGTCGTGATATATGTGTTAAATAATGGAGACATAATTCCAGTTTTCATATTTATTTATAATTAAAATTTTAGCTTAAACAGTAACTGCAACGTCATTTTAAGAGCAGCTTCTATACTATATTAAATCTGTGAGAACAACCATTCCTCTAAAATGTAAGCAGAGCAAAAGACAAATCTTTGCACAGTAGCAATGGAGATTTGGGCTTTATCTCTCTAATGTATGTTATCATAATCAATGTTTAGATTCAGTAATTTAATTCTCTTTTCATATTTGATTAAACAATGAAAACATAATTCTGATTTTCATATTTATTTGGAATAAAAAATTAAATTTTAAACGGTTAAGAACAGCCTCCATACTATATTAAATTTCTGATAACTATTCATGAGGCAAGTCTTTGCACACGAGCAATGGAGGGTTTTATCTGTCTAATCATGTTACACTTATCATAATCAATATTTAGTTTCAATAATATAATTTAATAAGATTCCACAAGTTATAATTCCTTATAAAAGGCAGATGTCGAGAATAACTACAAAAGCATGCAATACATACAGAAAACAAACGTATTCCTCGTCACACTGAGAATCACATAAATATTACACCATGATATTAAATGCACTGTAACTAACTGCCTTCCGGATCATGTTCGACTTCTGCAATGACTCCGCTGAGTTTTCCAGCAATGTAAACTGATGCTCTAATCTTTTCGTCCTCTACCTCTTCTGCCCATGCCCGACAGCTTTCCACTAACTGCCTTCCAATTACCTCTTCATTCAAAGCGATAGCCAGAATGTCTGCCAATAACCCTCGGGCCTTGCTCATCAAGTTAGTAGTATCATTCTCCAGTATGATTGTGCAGACCTTGTCCAAGCTGTTATCGACTGCAATTTTCCTCCAGTCCACAGAGTCGTTTGTATTTTCTGCAGCGCTTCCTTTAAGGGCCCTGACTCTCTCCTGTGCCTCTTGCATAGTTGGAGCATTTGGAGTCTTTTGAATATTTTTGAGTTCACCCAGTTTCTGTTTTATATCTTCAAATTGTTGATCAGCTGCCCTGACTAACAGTTCTGGCAAGATGGTTTTTTGAGTGCCGGCGGGATTGTCAAGCAGATCTAAGAAATCGTAGGCTTGAGAATAAGCGTCCAGAGCATCATTCGCTCCACGGCCTTCCAGCTTAATTATCACCTGTATAAGGGAAAGCGCTGTCATCTTCCATGAGAAGTTTGTCAAATAGTGGAAACGAAAGTCCCTGCTCAACCTCTCACGCAGAGTTTGCATAAACATTGCACCTTCAGAATTTTGAAGTGTAGATTGTATTCTCAAGAATTCAATCAATTTCTTGGATTCATTACCTTCTTTAAGCCCGTCTTCCATGAAATCCTTAGTTTGCTTAAAAGCTTTTACACTTGCAGCCAACAAAGATTCTTTAGTCTCTCCGGGCATCTTTACCTGCTCCATTGCTTGTTCGAAATAAGTGGAATCGACATTCTCTTCTCCGTTCATCTTTACCTTGAAAACAGAAAAATCAGAATCGACAGCTCCGACCATACACGAGCGAGTTTTGCCAATAAATAAAATTTTCTCGGAGAAAAAGCAACAGAGTTTACTGAACAGAATTACGCTTCGCTGCAAACAGAGCAAGGCATTACACAGCCATTTATGTGCTTTGAGGGCCCTCAAAAAGCAAAGCTTTTTGTTTTCAAGAAACCCTCCTCCACTGACATGCTGATCCCATGATGATGGTAGTTGATACTTAATATCATCCCTTACTTCATAAATGTGTCTTGTCCAGAAGTCCTCCACTTGAAAATATGCTTGATTTGATATGTTATATTTGCCTGGGAAGTAGAAAATGGCGAACATCCACCTAAAAACGATAATGCTCCAGCCTATGAAAATGAGAAGACACATGAAGGCTGTAACTGCGTATCTGAACCAATCTATTCCATCCTTAGAATGAAGTACCTGCAGGGGTCGAATTTGTATCTTTTAGCCTCTTCAACAGCTATTTACGTTTCTTACAAGAATCATAAACAATGGCTTTAAAGAATTTTGTAAATTCTTCCAACCAAGTTACAGCTATCATGTTTTAAGTTGTTCAAACTTTCTTTTTTCTAAAAAGTTTCCACAAGAAAAACTAAGCAAATTTTTTTTAAAATGGTAATTATTTTTATGAATTAGGAAAAAATGCGTAGGTTATGTTAGGTATCTATCTATAATGACAAACTCTTTAAAAGGAAGGAAGCTATGAAAAAAATCTTCAAAGAGAGGATGAACAAAGAAGGTCCAGTGACTTTTCCAAAGAAAAGGTGAAAAAGATAAAATCCTATACGAAGATAAACTCTCTCCCAATTTAATAGAAAGAAGAAAATAGATCATCCAACCACCCTCCATATGTAATTTCCTATAACTATGGTAGACGGTCAACATTGAATAATAAAGATGGTTCAGGACTGCTATAAAAAAAATAGAGGTGTATGCAAGATATCGTCCTACTCCTAATAGGACTACGGAGGAAGAAAACTTAGAATAGATGATTCTATAAGAATTGCTCAAGTGTCACCATGTTGGTGCTACGAGATGTCGCAATCAAATAATATTCCCAAGCACAACTAAGAAATGTAACAAAATAAAAACTTGTGGAAATGGATGTAGAAAAAAAATCCAAAGATGAAAATGAATCCTCTTAATGCTACTCAAGGATTTCCAAGTTAGTTCTAGATTATGATAAACACTAATGAGATAAAATAGGTACCATGCAGTTGATTCTTTTACAATAAACATGGATATTTGGTGCTCACCATAGGTAAGACAATTAGATTGATGAGGATCTAGTACTCCCATACAAGGTTTCAACATGGATGATGACCAACTCAAATAGTAGACTCATGAACATTTGTGGAATCTATCACTATAGAAGCAAATGTATGTAGAGGAAGATAAAGAGGATTTGAATGTCCGCTCATGAAATCCAAAGTAGATGCTAAGGGTGTATGAGAGTTATCATCAAGGAGGATATGAATGTTGTTAGTGATGTCCTCCAAATCTATAAGATGTGTCACAAAAAAACCTTGATATATTTGTCAAGAACTCATCCCAGAAGGTCTATCTAGATCTTGATTTATATGAATCTACTAGAAGTGATAATTAGAATTCATGGATTATGTAGCACTAGATTTAGATGGTAAAATAAGTGTTAGATATGAAATATCAATGCATGCCATCAAATTATATTAGTCATCCTTGAATAATATGTTCATGCAAGATGTAGAAGCATAAATACTTGATATAACTATTGAAGTTGGACTAGAGAAATATGGAAAACCATTGTGCTTTCCTTGAAGCTATTGTAGATCCTACATTTGTTTTAGAATGTATTCATTCTTATTATGATCTATCTTCCCATAGTAACCAAGTTACACCTTACATGATTTAAGCTCGGATTATGTAGAATACTTGAATGCAAAGTAGAGAGAGTGAGAGTCATGATTGGCTACCCCAATATTGCTTAATCATGAAATTAGAAGTAAATACAAAATCAAAGTTTTGCACACCCAAAAAACTACGATGATACTTTATACTTTGTGTAATTAAAATTATCATTAGAAAATACAATGAGTTGATCTTCATCCTAATGTACTATAGATACCACGTTCTAGCCACATAAAAGAAAGTATGTTTTATTGACAGTATAAACTCACTAAAAATTCATCATCACTTATGAGAATCTATAATTTCTAGTAAATATAGGTGTTAAGAGTAAAATTGTATTTACATAATTAATTATTTAATTCCTTAGGTTCTTTTTCATTCTAGGCACTTAAGCTTACTTATGTTTTGTGTTTTTTTTTTTGTCTTAAATCATATGATGAGGACATATGTCATGATCTCTTTTATTATGCTAGATCCATCTTTTCTAGAAGTATTGACTACTTTTCATCACCACCATATTTTCTCTAGAAGCTCATTTTCATTTAGTGGTGGTTCAAATTTTAGTTTGATATGGGGTTCATTCTTGTTGAACCTATTGCTAGTGACAACTTAGAGTTGTTGACAACTAGCTTAATCTTTCCAGTGATATCTTTTTTGTTTGCAACTTTTCACCAACATATCCTTTTTGTTGATTCTAGCATATGATATAATGCTAAAATTAGTCCTACAATCGGCTCCTAACCAACCCCCACACCCTAGTTTTCTCCTAATTTTATTTTTTTTCCTTTTGGCATACTAGCTTGGGCATATGGTATCAAATGTTGGAAAATTGGATATTAATGGGAAACTAGTTTTGAGCACTTTTCATTAATGTAGATATTTTTTTTTTAGTACATTTTGTCACACGTTGAAGTTAGATATTTATTTTAGCTCTTCAGCTCATAACTATTGGCCATTTTTTCCTTTTTTGGTTACTCTTATGTGTGTCGCCAAAAAATGTATAGTTGACATTTTTGTGCTCACTTGAGTCTTTCTTATGGACTTTGGCTTGATTTTTCCTAGATTTAATGTTGTAATATGGTCAACACATTCACATTAGGTCTTAGACCCTTCATAATCATTAAGACTTCTAGGATGTCTTGTAGAGGTGTGTGAAGTGTTGTAACCCACTTTCACACCTTTCTAGGACCCTTTCATCATAATTCACTTAAATAACTCCTTTTTATCACTTACCAATTCTTATTTTAAAGTTTTTTAAAGAGTTGTAACAAACTCTCATGCTTTTCTAGACTTGTCATCACTAATTCAACCCTTTCTCACGTTTAAATGTCCCTTTAATGCACTTTTTGGCCATTCTTAAGTGTGGATTTTAGGATATTCCCATTAGACAACATTTAATGCCTTTTAATTCCCGAAACCCACATAAATTGATTAAGTGGGACTAACTTGCCAATAGGGGCGACTTAGTCCTATTTGGCACAAAAATCAAAATTATTTCAATTTTCTGGCAAGATTTCATTCTCTAACCCTTGAGGTTGGCCTGTGATGTGTTATTTTCGAGAAATTTAGGAAAATCAAGTATAAATAAGGGTTCTTTTCCTCATTTTTTTATCTTCTAATCTCCTAATCTCTTGCAATCTTATAACTCATTAAGCATTCAATCTTTCAAGCATTCAAGCACTCTAAGCATAATCAAGTCATCCATTGGAGCACTTCATTGCATATCTTTAGATTTTCAACATCAAGGGTTTGGTAAGTTTATGACATTGCATATTATCTATTTATCATTCTCTTTTGATTTCATTTCATTTCATAGGGTTTGATTACCAAAGTGGGTTTTGACCAAGGAAAACCCTATACTCTAACCCTTAACACTTTTTCCCCTCTTTGGATGTGTGTTTGCAGACTTTGTATGCAGATTTGTCAAAGAGATTGGTCTCAAAAAGTGGTCAACAATCCATCAAAGTCAACATAACCCTAGTTGAGGCTTGGAGACTCTTTTTATCCCATTTTCTATAGAATCAAAATCAAACACCTATCAAAAAAGCAAGTGCAGACTTGAGGCTACAAGATCTTGTCCCGAAATTCTTGAAATCTGTAGGTGGACTAAGTCACCGTCTGTGCCGAATTAGTCCCAATGTCAGGCCTGAAAAGTGGTTTTTGCATTTTTGGATACCCATTTGGCAAATTCCTGTTTTGACAATTTTTTCCTGAAACTGAACTAAGTCGCCCAACTTGGCGTAAGTGTCCAAGTCAACATTTCCAATCAATTAAATAGAATTACAAAACCTCTCTACATCAAATTTCATATTCCAAGTGCACCTCTCTAGTTTTGTTTAGTTTTTTCATCATTTACTTGCATTCTTAGTTGATTTTGCATATCATAGTGTGTTTTCCAACACTTTGCATTTCTTAAGTTTAACATCATTAAATCATATTTCTTTCACTTTATTGCACTTAGACATAATATTTAAATATATTGCATCCCATTTACATTAAATTTGAGTGTAGAGATTTTCATTTTGGACCCAATTCCTCTCCTTTTAGGTGAAAAACCTAGAAGAGTTAGAGGCAACCTTGGGCAATCCACAATCATTGTCCACATTTTGGTGAACCCAACTTCTTAACATATTTACTTATAAATTCAAGTGCATGCTAGGTTTCATTTGCATTAGCATTGCATTAGGTGTTGCATTAGTGAAAAACCCATATAGCTTGAATTTTTGCATCGTTTTTGCATTGAAAACAACAAAAATTCTGCATTTTCATACTGTAGTTGCATCTGTGCATTTGAAAGACATAAAATTGCATTTAAAATTTATGAAAAAGCACAAAAAAATCCTCATTGGGACTAATTCACCACACTGGGCAACTTAGTCCTTCTGCACATTTTCACTATATTTTCTGGCATTTTTTGTAAATTTTGTACATTTTTGTTTTTTGTTATTATATTCCTAATATAGTTTCTAGAATTGTAGTTATTAGCATTTTATTGATCTTAGTTTCATTGCATTCACCCACATTTTGAAACCTTTGCATGAGTGTTTGGTGTCCTATTGATAATACTCTAGTGAGAAGGAGTTCACAACTCATGGCATCCCACGATAACACACTCGTTTTGGATCTTGGGTTGTCCCGAGATACTACTCTTGGTATTGACAATAGTGCATTAGGCATGGACCCTACCTTTAGCAATACTATTCCAATTGACACGCAAAATGATCATATTATGCAAGATAAATTCATTGACATTCATGAGGATTTTGTACATTTACAACCAAATTTTTGTCTTGAAAACATTTCAACCATTGCAATTCCTACTATAGACAACCTTCATCATTTGATTGAAAGTGATGACAACTTAAAAGTTATGAAAATAATTGTTGAAATATACAACAAACATGCTCCTTCCACCTCTAGCACATCCCAATCAACAAACACTGTGGTTAGTCAAGGAGTACTTAACACTCCTCTTTCCACAGTAGCATCCATGCCTACCTACACCATTCCACAAGTTGCCACAAAAATGCAATAGGTTAGAAATGTGATTCCTTCCTCGACTATTCTTGTTAGCATTCCTAATTCTTATGTGGCATCGAATGTTCTCTCCTCTTCCACCATACCATCCATTAGCATTACATTCACTTGCCCTGCCACTACATACACTCCATCACCACTTTCCCTTCCACCTCATCCCACTTACACTGACCCTCTCATAATACAAATTTTCCAAACTTTCTCCTATATACAAAAACAAATATCCACCATCAACCAAAACCAAAATGGACCACCCACCTATTATGTTTGTAGTAGTCCACTATCTTTAGAAATCCTAAGAACACTGATGCCACAAGGAATAGAAATTCCTAGATTTGAGAAGTATGGAGGAAAGGGCGATCCTACTAATCATGTTAATTCCTACACAACGTTGTGCAGTGACTTTGTCCTAGATGATAAAATGTTGTCCAAACTGTTTCCTAGGACTTTGAAAGACATCACCTTTGAATGGTTTTCATCCTTACCCAATAATTCAATCAATTTATTCAATGAACTAGTTGATGCATTCATAAGCCATTTTCAAGTGCATATGACTCCAAATAAGACATTAGTTGATTTACTGCGATGCAAACAAAATGTAGATGAAAGGGTAACTAATTTCATCTCATGCTATCAATCACTTTATGCCCAACTTGATGTTAAGATTCTTGATTTGCATCTCCAAAAGATGTTCATTGAAAATTTTTAAAGTAAAATCCAAGATAGATTGGCCATGATGAAATTTCCCTCTTTCATGCACTTGTGCACAACTCTTTGTGATTATCACAATTCAATTAGTAGTCATAATTTAAAGTCCACTTCCAACCAAATTGAAAAATCTAAACCTAGTACTTCCACCCATTCGCAACCATTTCAAAAACCAAACAAAGGGTTCTTACTATTCAATCCACCTCAACAATCACCTCGACCCATCAACAATCAAGTAGCAGTTGTTAAAGTTGTGATACCTTGCAGTTATGGAGATCCAAAATGGTAGTTTACACCCTTACCAAACACTCTTCATCACACAATGACCCAGTTTATACAACAAAAAATGATTTCTTTACCTACTATTAAACCATTAGATACAACAAAAACCTTTACCTCCAACCTTTCAACCTAATACTTATTGTCATTATCATAGACAAAATGGACATGACATAGAATAGTGCAAGCGTCTTAAACACATAGTACAAGACCTCATTGATTTTCGCCATCTATCCATTTCAAATGTTAATGTTAAAGGAAATACATCTGTTGCCCCACCCAATCAAAAATCATATTTTTTTACCAATCCCATGCCTAAACATAATGTGTCATTCATCATAGTGAGTGAAACTCAAAAAAATAATGATGATTGTTCATAAAGAGACTGAACATCTTGATCCTATTCCACATACCGCTTCTATTAATCCTATGGATGAAATGGTAGGAGTGATAGATGTTATCCCTCATAAGGGCCAAGCTAAGAAAAATATTGATATTACTTTTTCTTCTAAAGATATTCTTCTAAATCTTCCTGATGGTCCTCTCTACATAGTTGGACGTATTTATGATAATCCCACTAATGGGATACTCATAAATCATGCTTGTGGTGAGAATGTGATTACTGAGGAATTTTTGGTCTTACATGATCTATATCAAGATAACTATGACAAACCACGAGCATGGATCAAAACACATAATGGTTTCGCGTGCCCTACGATAGGATCAATCATTCTTCCATTACAAATAGGACCTAAGATAGTGGATGTTACATTCTCTATCATTCAACAATCATATCAGTTTCGTCTGCAGCTATGCCATCCATGGCTTTGCTCAATGAAAGTTGTTTCTTTAGTCATACATAAATTTTAAGGTTTCCACATGACAATGACATATTCACTATTCACCATAGTGGCTTTAACCCTTTGTCTTCTAAGGAAAACTTCTCCTTAGAAGCCTTCTAGCCTGAGCCCATGGAGCCCATAATACCTTGCAAATATTTCTTTTTCATCGCTTATCAAAAGTTTAAAGCAAAGAAAATTTTCGAGTTGTCCCTCCGCAACTAATCCCCATTCGCTTCTGATATCCCAATCCTCAATGAGATAATGCTTCAACCTGAACTTGAACCACCAACTCCAAATCAACCAAAAATGCACACTTCACTTCCTCATCCAAATGTCCAAGAGATAATGAAATCAATCCCATCATGCCCCCTCGCGTAAAACAAGTTTATAAAGCAAAAGAGAAAGTGGTTGACCCACCTCATATGGTTCCTTTCGTTCCTCCCCTTGGGGAAGAAAAGGATCTTATGGTGGATCAATCTACTCTTACACCTACACAACTTCAAAATAGAGTCAAAAGAAACTGTGGTGCTAGGGACTATAGGCATTGACATCGTCTCCTTGCTTGTCAATTACAAATTGAAAACAACAAATAAAATCAACCTCCTCCCTTGACAAAAGTAATAAATAATGACCCTCCTCCCCAATCACAACAAAATGATTGAATTAACAACAATTGCAACTCTTGATACACCCTTCAATTGGAAATTACCCTCCACCCTCCTTTCATAATTAATCTGAATGATAATGTTGATGAGGAGATCTCTAAAATAGATGAAAAAGTGCATAATTATTTGAATACATTATTTTCCTCTTCCATGAGCTTATATGATAAATCTCCTACAACAAGTGTAGAACCTGACACTTCCCCTAGTTCGGCCCTTGAAATTGTCCCTTTGGACAGTCAACCACCCTCACAATACACTGAACATGATTGGGAGGAGGATGACTTGTTAGATGGATGACTTGCATTTTCCTTGCTAGCCTTTTGCATTTTTCTTTTCTTTGTTTTTTCTTTTAATCTTGTATGTGCATATCCCCATAATGTGGCATTTGATGTTCTCTCTCTTTGTGAAATTCTTCTATTTGTACCTCCATTCTTCCATGTCATGCATTGCTTTTTTTTTGTATTTTTCCTTTTGGGGATGATGCAAAGCATTGAGATCACAATATCTCTTTCATGACCCAAAAGGTCTTTTCCTTTGTTGCTTGTTGCTTGTGTTTTTCATTTTGGGGATGATGCAAGGTATTGAGATTGCAATGTCTCTTTCATGTTGACCCAAAATCTTTTTCTTTTTCTTTTTCCTTTTCATTTTCTTTTCACTTGCGTTTTTCCTTTTGGGGACAATGCAAAGCATTGATACTGCAATGTCTCTTTCATGTTGACCCAAAACAAACTTTATTTTTCTTTTTGTTTTCGCTCTCTTTCTATCATTCTTCCAGTTCTATGTATTTGGGGAATGATGACAATTCTAAGCTCTTTAATAAAAAAATGCAGCAATGAGTGTACTAACCCTAAATCCATAGATCCCTTATATGTTTGGTGTTTTCCTTTTTGGGGGAAACCCCTCTTTCTTTTGTTCATTTTCTTTTACATGACACAACCTTACTCAGAAACATATGACTTGGAACAAGGGCTCTCCAAGTTGGCTCTCATGTCTTGTTTATTTTTTCATTTTTCATTTGGTACTTTAAATTAATTTCTTACAAAAAGTGTGTAGCAATTCCTTTAAAGTGAGGGAATACGTTGACATAATTCATTTTACATTTTTCATTGGTTCTTAGTGCAACCTTCTTACTTTATATGATGTGTTTGTCACTTTGTGGATGACATTGAGTGTGAGATACTTCATAAGTGTGATCTATCTTAGCATATTACATTCCTCTTGGTGGCCTGATGTGACGCACCGCATCCCCTAAGTTGTGAATATTTTGTTCTTTGATTGGTCCTCTCTTGGAGACATTAGACACAATGTTCCCTATGTTATAGACCTTGCATGAACTAAACAAGACTCATTTGAACATCTTTTGCATGTTTCATTTTCCATTTAAATGACCACCTTGCATAGCATAACTTGCATGCCTATGGTGCCATTGCATTTTTTCATGAGTTCTAAGCATACAAAGCTTTGCTGGTCTCATGAAGCATGAAACGACATTGTCTTTGTGGCACCTTATTAAATTTATCAGGAGGCATAACTTTGATATGGTTGAGCGAGAATCCCATTCCAATGTACGAATTTCCCCATAGCCACCTTTTGGGTTTTCTCACTTGTGGACAACCAGAATTTTTATGACCCCAAAGTGAGTATATTGTGGTTTTCTCATCTCACGAACTACTAAAAGTTATGTGGCCCCAGAGTGAGTCTGTTGTGGATTTCTCACCCCATGGACAACCAAAAGTTCTATGGCCCCAAAGTGAGTATACTTGGGCCTTCTCACCCGATAGACATCCATGAGTTTCGGCACCCTAGAGTGAGTACGCATTTCTTATTTCAAGCAAATAGCCTAGATCTGATCCACAACAGGCTAGAAAAAAAATTGAAGCTTTCTTTCATTCCTATTCATCACTTTCATCTAAGTTCCTTTGTGTTTATTTTGGTTTTTCATGAGATCTTGATCCTGGGTGCTTGATCATCCCTTTTGATTATTGTTGTTTCATCTTACCAGTATGAGTGCATTTGGATCCCTCTTGATGTGCATGTTAGGCTATTTTAGTGTGAGTTTGAACTAAATTCATCCTCTCACTAAAGTGGGGGCATAATGTGTCACCAAAAAATGTATAGTTGACATTTGTGTGCTCACTTGCATCTTTCTTATGGTCTTTGGCTTGATTTTTCCTAGATTTAATGTTGTATTATGTGGTCAACATGTTCACATTCGGTCTTGGACCCTTGAGAATCATTAAGACTTTTAGGATGTCTTGCAAAGGTGTTGTGAAGTGTTGTAACCCACTTTCACATCTTTCTAGGACCCTTTCATCATAATTCACCTAAATAACTCCTTTTTATCACTTACCAAGTCTTATTTTAGAGCGTTTTAAAGAGTTGTAACAAACTCTCATGCTTTTCTAGACTTTTCATCACTAATTCAACCCTTTCTCATGTTTAAATGTCCCCTTAATGCACTTGTTGGCCATTCTTAAGTGTGTTTTGGAGGATATTCTCATTTGATAACATTTAATTCCTTTTAATTCCTGACACCCACTTAAATTGCTTAAGTGGGACTAAGTTTACAATAGGGGTTGTTGACGACACAAGGATAAAAATTAAGAGGGGGGTGAATCAATTGTCACACAATATTAAACTTTTTCAACTTTATTAACCTTATTCACATATCATATCAATAACCATAAAAGCACGAATGAACAACACATCAAAAGCACACATAACACCAAGATTTTTACATGGAAACCTTTTTAGGGGAAAAGCCATGGTGGAGGTCAGTCCACAATATTATACCTTGTTAATGTAGGAGTTGATGGTGACTCCCCAACACCCCCAAGATCAGTTGCGACCAAAACCACTTCCACAAGAGAGAGAATGGAAAGAAAGCTTGCTTCACAATGCAAGATTGATTGATTGTCTGATTGAAACTTGAATGCAAATGTACATGAGATGCCTTGCTTATATGGGCAAGGTTGAGAGATAGGTATGAATATGATGTTGACAAATGTCATTATCCTATGACATGAGACAACCAACAACCTAATCACCTAGGAAATGATGCATCCTAGCTAGATAAGTTCTAGATAAGCCAACTAAGCCTTCTAGAAAGAATCTTTTACCTAACTAAACTTAACCATGTGAATATGTCCCCTAATTTACCTAGTGAATGAATAAGCTAGGTACAAGACAATTATTCACACCAACACCCCCCCTTAAGTGCAACTTAGGGAGAAGATTATTATGCAAACTATGTAAAGACTATGACTATGGGTCCCGGCTACTAGGCCATGTTAGGTACCCGTTTACAATGCAATTGATGCAATCTCTCACAAGCGGAGAAAAGGAGAAAACCCTGTGGGACAAAACTCCTCTCCAAAAGAGAGAAAACAAAACAAAACAAGACAACATGATGTATGGAGGACTCAATGATACCCCCCAAGGACAACATGCATCATGTATATACAATCAAATACCCCCCCATAAGAAGGAAGTAGAGAGATAAAATATCCCCCCCATGATGAAGAAGCTCCAATGCTGATGAAGAATGCCTGAAAACAAAAGATGACCCTATGTCTGCAAGCAACACATCTTCCCTTGGGAAGAAAGAAATCCATAAGCTGTTAATGAATCCACTCCATGTCCAACTGAAAGGAGGAAGCATGAATTCTCATGTATCCCTCTGAAAACTGATGAAGATCCTCCAAGCTTGAATGAGCCATAACAGAATCATGGTCAAACTGAACCAAGAAACATGACAAATCAAGTGATGGAGGAGACTCATGAATGTCAGTCTCCAAGGACAAAGTAGATGGGATAACAGTTGTACTGAAACTGTCATCAAAGATGAGAGAAATCCCCTCAAGTGTGTCCTCCAAATCTGCAATATGAGACTCCATGAACAAGCTAGAAATCCCTGTCAAATACTCATCCCACAAAGCAAGATCTAAAAAACTATGATCATCCTGCTAAATAGAAGCATCAATGACTGAAGAAGCAGGAGGTGAAGGAGTAGGAAGCTCAACACTGGTCTCAAGAATACCAAGGTGTAGATGACCAAACTTCTCCTCACTATCATGATTCACACTCAATGGAGTGTGTGATGCAGTCAAAGGAACATTATCATCTTCTGAAGAAAAATGAGAAAAGGAATATACACGAGATGAATGATCAACTATCCTGATAGCAACAATATCCCTAGTCTCCAAGTCCCTTATGTACACCCTATCTGGAGTGAACTCAATTGTTTTACCTTGACCCCCATGAGTAATTTGATAAATAGAAAGGAGATTAGTGGACAAGGAAGGAACACAAAGTACATCATTGAAGCTCCCTTCCCCCATATCAATAGAAACCTTCCCACTTACCTTCATATATGTATTGTTACCCATCAATATATGAGGTGAATTACAAGGCTCAAAAGAAGAGAACATGTCCATAGAAGATGCCATATGATGAGATGCCCCTGAATCAAGAAGCCATCTATGAGATGCAAGACTTGTAGAGGCCAAGAGTGCTTGTCCTTTCATCTTGTGTAGCCCAGAAGTAGATCCTGTGTCCTGTGACTTAGATGATGATGATGGAGCTGCCGATTGAGATGCAGAAGAAGTAGCAGACACTGATGAGGGCAGCTTAATGTTATTCTTTTGAAGAAGGTGTGTTAATTCATCAATATTCTTATTATAACATTTATGCTCATCATGTCCTAACCTTTTACAATATGCACATTTTGACTTCTTCTTTTTAGATGATTCCTCTTTAGAAGAGGATGTGGACTCAGGAGTGCTATGTGAAGGAGGGTCTTTACCTTGCTCATTAGACTTGGGTGCCTTGTTCTGCTTCTTACCTATGCCACTTGAATCCTTTGTCTCCTTTGCAACAAGAGCATGAGATCTAGAAGACTTCAATGTGCCCATGTGTACCAGCTTTGCTTGTTCCCTTGTGAGTTGAGCTGCAAATTCATCAAGAGAAGGAATTTTGTATGTAGTGCCAAGAGCATCCATTGTAGCATAGAAAGTAGAAACAAACACTGAATAATCAGGACCAAGCTTAGCAAGAATAGAAAGTATCAACTGTTCATCCTCTTTAGTGACCCCACAATTAGATAACTGCAATCTAAGAGAATTGAGCTTAGAGAAAAATTCTTAGACATTATCAAAATCTGAAGGATTAAGACCCATGAGTTCATTCTCCAACTTAAATTTCCTCATCTTATCTGGCTTACCAAAGAGACTCTCTAAAGTATTCCAAGCTTCATTAGGATGAGTGCATGATGCAACATGATATCTAAGATCTGGAGAAATGGACAACTTCAAAGTACCAAGAGCTTCATCCCTTCTATCAAGCCATTTTCTTTTCTCTTTTGCTCCTGCAGGTTCTGGATCTTGACCAAATGTGATTCGTTGTAACTTTGATTTTAACAATAACAACTCCATTTGAGATTTCCACTCATGATATTTATATGGAGTTAGAAGTACAGCTTTTGTCAAATCCATGATACAATGAGATATTACAAGAGGAGAACAACAAATTTCCCTCACAATACAATATATCAACCCCTTTGTCCCAACAAGATTTGCACTTTTTTGCAAATTTACAACAAGGAATCCCAAACTATCAAATCAGCTACAAACTAAAAATATGAAAATCTGGAAACAAATCTACAAAAAGTGCATGAGTAGATCTGAAGTACTCCTGAATACCTTCCAAATGCCACAAATTTGGGGAAAATCAGAGATCGGAGCACAAAGATATGAGCTCGGAAGCAGAAAACGCTTATCGGACTTCAACCTGGAAAAAGAGGCACAAAAATGCAAAATATCTACAAAATATCTGTACCACTGAAAAATTCAGGTCTTCACCTTTCCGACGATATTTCGTTTCAAAAATTTTGCCTCCGTATGCAGAAGTTATGAAAAAATGAAAAAAGGCCTATAAATAGGCACTTAGGGCAATTACAGACTCTACCAACACTAAATAGGTGCAAAATTTGCACACCCAGGGGCTAAAAATATAATCTTTCGGTCATACATGTGACCTTAGACACATACAATGAAAAAATAAAACATCTGCCAGCTTGTATATCCGTCAGCCTTACAAATCTTTTAAAAAGTTTTAAATATAGAAAACAATGTTCAAAGCTTTTTAAACCTTGGATAAAGACAATCGTACCGCTGATGGAGGACCATATATCTGCAGACCAATGTGCTACTGGTGTACTCCTTGACCAGGTACGCCGATGTAAATCTACTGATGCCGGATCTGACAAGAGTTGAGCGCAACCAGTGTACTGTTGATAGAGTACCTGTGACTGTACAATGCCGCTGACAGAAATTTAATGTACCCAGGGATATATGGCAAGTACCAGTGACAATGTGCTGACCAATCACAAAATGCAGACTATACTATCGATGTAGCCATGGAGATGGTCGATGCCAACAAAGCCAACGACTAGGATGAATTGAGCCCGATCCTTCTGGGAAGATGATTCCGGCCACTGTGAATGAGCCAGCACCGATGTACCCTGCGTACAATTGATGTACCGAGATTGATGACCATGACGGTACCTGCGCAGAGGTTACGAAGATGCCGCAGAATATGCCAATACAATTCACAAAATAAATTTGCCCCAAATACAAAATGTAGCCCTGATGATTAAAATATTTTGCCCCAAAATATTGATAATAAATACGCAGAAAAAAAATTTACTGAAATTTTTTTTGCGAAAATATGAAAATCGTACCGCACAGGTAGTTATTCCAGCAAAAAAAAATTGTCTCAAAAACAACTTTACCCAATATAGGCGAATTTACAGTCAAAATTCGTCTACGGAAGCTTCTGAAATCAACCGTGAGGTTATTGAAACCCTAATCTACACCCAGCAAAAATCTTCAAGCCAAAATATCACCCTCAGATCTGGGAAGGAATCTGCAACACCTGGAGAACTCTAATACCATGTAGGAGTTGATGGTGACTCCCCAACACCCCCAAGATCAGTTGTGACCAAAACCACTTCCACAAGAGAGAGAATGGCAAGAAAGCTTGCTTCACAATGCAAGATTGATTGATTGCTTGATTGAAGCTTGAATGCAAATGTACATGAGATACCTTGCTTATATGGGCAAGGTTGAGAGATAGGTATGAATATGATGTTGACAAATGTCATTATCCTATGACATGAGACAACCAACAACCTAATCACCTAGGAAATGATGCATCCTAGCTAGATAAGATAAGTTCTAGATAAGCCAACTAAGCCTTCTAGAAAGAATCTTTTACCTAACTAAACTTAACCATGTGAATATGTCCCCTAATTTACCTAGTGAATGAATAAGCTAGGTACAAGACAATTATTCACACCAACAGTTAAAAGTATAAGGAAATATGAATGGGGAATGCACATGCATTCAAGCACACTACCTAGAGTTCACTGCTCAATTAAAAAGGAATACACACTATCTTACAGAAAGGTTCTGATTATATCCATCATATTTTGAACTAAGAAAATAGCATCTGCTAATGCCTCATTACAGTTTCGGTTAAGCACATGAACACTTTTTCACTCTTCTTCACACTTTCCTCTTCCTTTGAATGATTTAGAACATTACTCATGCACACCACTACATCAAATGATATAAAAAATCACACATATATATATATATATATATATATATATATATATATATATATATATATATATATATATATATATATATATATATATATATATATATATATATATATATATATATATATCTGCAACAAGAAATTGCATCGCTATAAGTCAGCCACAAAGAAATAATAAAATGAATACAAACTATCATCCCAAAACAATAAATATTTTTCATGTGAATCAACCAAGGTTAGCCAAAACATGTAGTGAAGTCTGAAAATAAGGTCCTCAAACATGAACCACTTCAATTAATTACTCCTTGAAGATGCACAACACACTACAACACCTTGTCGGCCAAAAACATGAAAAACATGAACACTCAAGAGAAAATCTTGGTTCATGAGAACAATGAATAATGTGAGCATGCAACATAGATAGAGCATGATATAGAAACATCTACAAACATTGTGAATCACCAAAGAAGGATCCAAACAACTAAACTTACTGAAATTGCATGATTTTCATTCAGGAACACAAATTGAAATAACATAAAAACTATCAGAATACAAATCTTCATAACTTGATGAAATCTTCATGTGGATCTTTGAAAATCGGCATGGATAAACTAGATATACTCAACAAGAAACCCTTTAGTCCAAAAACTGTAAACAACAATGTTTTGTGTTCACCGACAGACTGAACTTCACATCACTATTAACAACCTGTAGCACTTCTTATTACAATTTTCTCAATATGTTCAACATATACAAATTCTAATGTATTAATGGTAATAGTGTTCACATCAATGATAACCACATATCAACAACACAACCACAACATCCAACAATCTCCCCCTTTGGAATTGATGGAAACATATGATGTTAAAAAGACCATCAATGCAACTACACTTACTCCCCCTTAGGTTCTTCTCACCCAGAAATTTTTTTGCATTACTCTTCTGCCCCTTTGTCATCTAACTACTCCCCCTAAGTAGCAGCCACCACAAGAACAATTTGGATCAAAATATGATCATTAAATTCATAGATTCATACAAATCAATGCATCTTAGTTCTAATTAGGAGCGGTAATCACCCCTAACTTCCCTCTAAGATACTCAAAAGTATCCTTAGGCAATAGCTTGGTAAATATATCTACAATATGCTCCTTAGTAGGCACATACTCCAATCTGACTTCCTTTTCACTTACTTTCTCTCTCAAAAATCGAAACTTGATAGATATATGCTTGGTCTTTAAATGCAACACCAAATTCTTAGAAATGTTAATAGAATTTTAGTTATCATAGAATATAACAATAGTATCATCATACACAACTCTGATATCCTTCAACATCTGCTTCATCCATAGTACTTGAGTACAATTATTAGCAGCATCAATGTAATCTACCTTTGTAGTAGATAAAGAAAGAGCATTCTACTTTTTGCTTAACCATGAAATCATCTTCTTTCTAAAGAAAAATGCTCCACCACTAGTAGTTTTCCTATCTTTCACATCTCCTCCCCAATCAACATTAATAAAGGAACTCAAATTAAGATCGACATCTTTAGGATACCATAGGCCAAAGTCAATTGTCTCCTTCAAGTATCTAAAAATCCTCTTCACAACAGTCACATGAGATTTTTTAGGATCAGCTTGAAATCTTACAACAATACATACAGCAATCATGATATTAGGCCTGGTTTGAGTCAAGTAAATCAATCCACCAATCATTGATCTATATCTAGTCTGATTTTCCTTTGGAGAATCATCATCAATTGTCAACTTGCATCCGTTCACCGTGGGTGTGCCAACTAGCTTTGAATCTTCCATACCAAATTTCTTCAACAATTATTTCACATACTTGGACTGAGATGTAAAGATCCCTTTATCTAACTAAATAATTTGCAATCCCAAGAGGAATTTCATCTCTGAAATTATTAACATCTCAAACTCATTATGTATCTCATCAGCAAACTTCATGCACAACCTATCATCTCCTTCAAATATGATATCATCAACAAAGACTTCCACAATCAAATTATGATCAATCTTGAAATATAGATTACTATCAGTGGTACCTTTGTTAAATCCAAGCTTCACCAAGTACCTATCCAATCTTGCATACCATGCTCTAGGGGATTGCTTGATTCCATACAATTCTTTCCTCAATCGACAAACCATATCTCCTTGATCATTCAACTGAAATCCATCCAGTTGTTCAACAAACACCTCTTCTTCCAACTTTTCATTTAGAAAAGCTGACTTGACATCCATCTAATAAACCTTGTAGTATTTGTAAGAAGCATAAGCAAGAAAAAATCTCACAGCTTCAATTCTAGCAACAAGGGTAAAGGTTTCTTCAAAATCAATACCTTCCATCTGTTAATATCCCTTCCATACCAGTATCGCTTTGTTTCTAACCACTTCACCTTGCTCATTCAGTTTGTTTCTAAAGATCCATTTAGTTCTTATTACATTTTTATCCTTAGGTCTAAGAACAAGAATCCATGTATCATTCTTTTCAATCTATTGTAGTTCCTCTTTCATTGCTTCAACCCAATGTTCATCTTTGCATCGTCCATTCACATTGTGAGGCTCAGTCTTTGAAATCAAATAGTATTCTTCCACAATCTTTCTCCTAGTTTGAAGACCTTTGTTCTTATCACCTACGATCTGATTCTCTAAATGATTCAACCTTACATACCTTGGAGTCTTAGGGCATTCTTGAACTTTAGGCTCATTTGATCTCTCTTATGCTCTTTCACCAGTTTCTTCTTCCTCTTGATCTTCTTGATTCATCAGAATGATCTGAACTTGATTTCCTTGGTTTGTACTATCATTCTAATCATCAAAATCATATCCACAGGTTTTGGATGGTGTAGCTCTGTCTTCATCAACCTTGACATTTGCACTTTCAAGCATTTTCTTCAATCTCTTATTGTAACACCGATAGGCCTTGCTTTTAGTAGAATAACCCAAAAAGATTCCTTCATCACTCCTAACATCAAAATTTCCTATATCTTTATCTCTTTTGATATAACTCTTTCTTCCAAACATCTTGAAATATCTAACAGTAGAATTTTGACCAGTCCATAGCTCAAGAGGAGTCTTACCAGTATCACCTTTGATTTGTACCTAGTTAAGTGTGTACACAACAGTACTCACAGCTTCTCTCCAGTAGATATGAGGTACATTTCCTTCCAACATCATAGTTCTAACAACATCTAGAACTATTTTGTTCTCCCTTTCCACAACTCCATTTTGTTGAGGGGTCTACGATGCAAATAATTGTCTCTTTATTCCATGTTCTCCACAAAAAGAATCAAACTCGCCGGAAGTGAATTCACAACCTCTATCTGATTTCAAACATTTAATTTTCAGACATGTCTCTGTTTCAACCATAGCCTTAAAGATCTTGAACTTTTCTAGATCTTCAAGTTTCTCCCTTAAGAAAGTAGCCCACCCCATTCTTGAATAGTAATCAATAAGTAGCATGAAGTGCCTATATCCTTGTAAACTTCTGGCTCTAGCAAGACCACACAAATCAGTATGTACAATGTCCAAAAATTTCCATTTGAATTTTGTTGTTTGCTTCAAAATGAAATTCTAGTTTGTTTTCCTAATTGGCATTCCTTGCATATGGAATTAGTAGGTTTCATCAACTTAGGAAGATCTCTCACAACCTTAGTATAACTTATCTTGACAATATTATTAAAGTTAACATGACACATTCTCCTATACCACAACTAGCTTTCATCAATTTGAGCAATCAAGCAACTTTTACTAGCAGTACTTAGGTGAAAGATATTACCTTTTGTTTTTGTACCTGATGCAATCATATTTTTAGAATTTCCCAATATTTTACACTTACCATCCATGAACTGAAGATTGTATCTCTTATCAACCATTTTTCCAACACTTAAAATATTATGCTCCAAACCTTCCACATACAGGACATCATCAGTATTATGCTTACCATCAAGAGAAATACATCCTCTACCATGGATCACACCAGCTTTGTCATCACCAAATCTCACAACACCACCATCATATTTTTCCAAACTCACAAACTTACTTTTATCTCCTATCATATGATGAGAGAAACCACTGCCAATTACCCATTCATCTTTCTCTTCAACTCAAGTAGCTAGGGCTTTCTCCACATTTGTACAATTGGGAGATTTAGTAGACACAAAATTATTTTCCTTGATAGCAATAAATACAAATTCATCTTCACTTGCATTTCCTTTATCAGAATCATCATTTGTCACACCCTCATTAGTAGCATAGTAACACTTCTTTTGAAATTTACGCTTGTTATATCTTGGCTTAGAAACTCTCTCAGGACACCTTGATGCAAGATGACCTATCTTATTGCAAGAGAATCATTTAATAGGAAACTTCCCCTCATACTTATCGTATCCTTTGGCTTCTCTTTTCACAATCAGTGCTTCAAGCTCTTCTAGCTCTCTTTCTTCTTCATCGAGTTGTTTCATTTCATCCTCATACTTCAATGTCTTTCTCGATGAACTTTCACCTGAATCATATCTTTGTTTATCTCTTCTAGAAGTAGTGGCCTTGAATGCAGATTCTACCTTAGGAAGGGCATCACCAAATTCACTCAACTCAAAAGTATTAAGCTTAAAAATCAACATATCTCTGGGAATATTTGGCATAGTTTCGAGCTATTCAATAGTACTAGCTTTGACTTTGTAAGAATCGGGCAAGGATTTAAGCACTTTAGCAACAATCTATGATTTGTCTATCTGTCCACCAACACATCTAATACCACGCACAAGTTCATTCACTCTTTGAATGTAAGTAGTAACATTTTCATCATCACCCATTCTCAACTTTTCATATTTCCCTTTCAAACTTTGTAGCTTATCACTCTTCACATTAGCATCACCTTCATACAAGGTCTCCAACTTTTTCCAAATCTCATAAGCACTCTTCAGATCCATCACATTTGTCATCTCAGTATCAGTCAAACTACTCAACAATGCCTCCTTAGCCCTGATATTATACTCAAC
This sequence comes from Sequoia sempervirens, assembly GCA_007258455.2. Lineage (NCBI taxonomy): Eukaryota > Viridiplantae > Streptophyta > Pinopsida > Cupressales > Cupressaceae > Sequoia > Sequoia sempervirens. The sequence goes on along the minus strand of VDFB02281492.1, from coordinate 607,624,592 downwards.
ATCCCTAATCTCAACAAAAGTAGTAGGACCATTCTATGGAATAACATACCTATTACTTCTAATGCTCCATTAGGGTTCACCAATGCATCTCAAATGGCACTCCATTTGAGTCTTCCATAAGGAATAATTTGTTCCATCAAATATAGGATTATCCTTCTTATAAGTAGCCATCCCAAATCACCTTAATTGTTAATTTTTTTCCAAGGAACCCACTCTGATACCAAATGTTGGTAGCACAAGGATTGACCACTAAGAGGGGGGGTGAATCAATTGTCACAAAATTTTAAACTTATTCAACTTTATTAACCTTATTCATAGATTACATCAATAACCATGAAGGCGTGAATGAACAACACATCAGAAGCACACATAACACCAAGATTTTTATGTGGAAACCCTATTAGGGTAAAAACCATAGTGGAGGCCAATCCACAAGATTATACCCTATTAAAAGTATAAGGAAATATGAATGGGGAATGTAAATTCATTTAGGCTCACTACTCAATTATAAAGGAATACATCATTATTTAACATTTTAGTTGATTACTTGGGCATTTGGCACTTGAAAATGTTGCATTTGAATGAAACGACTTTTTTTGAGTTATTATATATGTATTTCTAGCATATTATTTTTTTTTGGGTATTTTGAGCATCTTTTGAATACTTTTCTTTTATAGACACATTGAGATAAAGTGCCACCAATGTACATGCTTTTGGGGATTTTGCACATGTCATTTAAGGACTTATAAGAACATGTAGTTGAATTTTAATTAATATAAAAAATGAATCATATTAATTTCTAATAATAATTTATAATTAATTTTATTGTGAGAGATGACACTTGGAACTCAAATACTTACAAGAATATGTTTTAATTGAACATCATATCAATAAATTTATGGCCCACAATTTTCTACTACCATAAAAGTTAAACTACCAAAATTGTTATACTTAAGGATCTTCAACATAGTGGGAATACTAATTTTAATGTATGTGCAAGTGTTTAATGAAGACACAAATTCTAATAAGGACCCGTTGTTTTTGTGATATGGTGGGTTGAAGCTTCTTTCTAGTCTACTTTTGAAAATATTTAAGGAGTAAAATGACCATCCTATAACATCCACCAAAAGTTGAATCCCTTAGAGGTGCAATAAATAAGGGATGAGTTTGGGATTGTTCCTAACAAAACTTTTATGGAATGGATACCCTTGAGTTGTCCTTGTCTCTAAGGTGAAGGAAATTAATTATTCATATGGCTTAGGATCATGCTCTTAGTACTAACATATTTAGAAAACAACCAAGAATATTGTCAAAGATCTTCTCAGCAAAACTCATCCTTACATCATAGGAAAAGAAAATCTAGGAAAAAAAGGTTAGAATGTATACCTCTTCAATATGTAATATATTTGAGTAATGAATGTCATAACTAATTTCTTATATATAAAATGTATGGTGGAGCTAGCTATTTTTGGAGTGTTGTTCTTTAAAAAGTGTTGTTCTTTATGAACCATTCACATTGTATCCTATTTAACTCATTAATTGATAATTAGGAGGTATTTCCATTAGGATATTACCATTAGGATTAAACTATGTGGTTTTTGAGTCAAACTCATTAACCCATGTTCCATGATTAGTGATTCACATGAATCCATATCCTATGAGTATGAGTGTTCCACTCAACACTCATTGTATCTAGGTGAATCTCATAGGGGTGAAGTGTTAGGCCTTCCCAAGAGTTCAACCAAACTAGTATTACTCCAACTCAAGTACACTTAACCATGAAGTATCCCCCATGGTTAGGCCCACCTAGCTTGATACCCCATTTAAAAACCTTCAACGAGTGTTGCATGCATTATGAACCATTCATATTAGATCCCCTTTCATCAATTGATAATTAGGAGTTATTTCCATACTGTGTCAAATTCTGATATTTCTAGCACTATTCAACTTTGTGGTTTTGAGTCAAAATCATTGACCCATGTTTCATGAGTAGTGTTTCACATAAATCCATTTCTCATGAGTATGAATGCTCCACTCAAAACTCATTACATCTAGTTGATGCTCATAGAGGTGAACCATTGAGTTTTCTAGGGATTTTTTCCATCCCATTTCTACTCCAAATCAAGTACTCTTAGCCATGGAGTTTCCCCCAAGGTTAATTTCACCTATCTTGCTACCCCATTTTCAAAACATTCAACACATAATTTTTCTATGAACCATTCATATTAGAGCCCATTTATCTCATCAATTGATAAGTAGGAGGTAATTGCACAACATGTCAAATTATGATATTGCTTTTAGGATTGTGTGATTTTTCAGTCCAACTCACTGATCCATGTTTCATGCCTAGTGGTTCATAAGAACTAATCTCTAATGAGTAAGAATGTTGCACTCAACACTCATTGCATCTAGGTGATGCTCATAGGGATGAAGCATCGGGCCTTCCTAGGAGCTCATCAATCCTAGTAATAATCCAAATCAAGAGAGCTTAACCATGGAGTTTTTTCCAAGGTTAAGCCCACCTAGCCTATTACCACTTACAAAACCTTTAGTTTTTTTTTCCTTCTGCACTATTCATATTAGATCCTCATTATCTCATCAATTGATAAGTAGGAGGTACTTCTATAGCATGTCAAATTATGATAATGCTACTAGGATTAAACTATTTGGTTTTCAAGTCAAACTCAGTGACCCATATTTCATGAGTAGTGGTTCATATGAAACCATCTCTCCTGAGTATGAATTTTCTACTCAACACTCATTGTATCTATGTGATGCTCATATGGGTGAATCATTGGGCCTTTTTTGGAGGTCACCCACACTAGTACTACTACTACTTAAGGATGATTAACCATGGATTTTCTCCCAAATTTAAGCCCACCTAGCTTTCCATCACATTTACAAAACCTTCAAAAAAAAAATTTCCTTATGAACCATTCATATTAGAGCCCCTTAAGCTCATCAATTTATAATTAGGAGGTATTTCCATAGTTTGTCAAATTTTAGTATTACTATCAAGATTCAGTTGTGTGATTTTTGAGTCAATCTCATTGAACCATGTTTCATGAGTAGTGGTTCACATGAAACCATCTCTAATGACTATAAATGGTCCACTCAATAATCATTTCATCTAGGTGATTCTCACAAGGGTGAATCATTGAGCCTTCCTAGGAGGTCACCCATATGATTACAACTCTAACTGAAGCAAGCTTAACTAGTGAGTTTCCCCATGGTTAATCTCACCTATTTTGATACCCAATTTGAAAAACCTTCAACAAGTGTTGTGCCTTATGAACCATTCATATTAGATCCCATTTAACTCATCAATAAATATAAGTATGAGGTATTTCCACATTGTATCGAATTAGGATATTATTATTAGGATTAAATTATGTCATTTTTTATTCAAACTTATTCACCCATGTTTAATGTGTAGTGGTCCACATGAACTCATCTCTCGTGAGTATGAATGTTCTACTCAACACTCATTGTGTCAAGGTGATTCCCATAGGGGTGAAGCATTAGACCCTCCTAAGAGGTCACCCATCCAAGTATTACTCGAAGTCAACCATGCTTAACCATGGAGTTTCCCCCTAGGTTAAGGCCACCTAGAAAATACTTTATATTGTTATGTAAAATATGTCATTGATCAATAATTGAGATCAATCCTTTTGTTGATTTTATTGGTGTTATAATATTTTATTAATTTTATTGATAAGGATTTTTACTAAAGCTAATATTTTCTAAATTTAATTTTGAGGGATGAGTTGTTTTATTGTTTATTGGTTTTAAAAAGAAGTGGGAGAAATGGTCTATGCACTTTAACTAAGAAAGGATCGACTTAAATTTAATAGATATCTTAGTGGAAGGTATTTTGAGACTATGTTAGATGTCTTAATTTTGATTCATGGATTTTCCAAAGAATTCTTAATATGGTGTTAAAGCTAGGTTAGGAATTCAATTATATTATGGTTTAGGGGAGGGTGTTGGAGAAATGAGCAACATGTAAATTGAAAAAGGGTTAGACACAAAAATGAGGTAGTATCTTAGTTGTATACTACTAATATTAGGTTTTATTCCTAGGCAGTTCATGGAAAATTCAACAAAAATGTGATGTTTTCAAGCATGTGAAGTGAATTTGAAGGTATTTGATCGATTTTAATTCTACTCTTGTGAACTAGGATTTGAATTTTACAAGTCCCTTGAACAAATCTTGACTATGCCAATAGTTATGCAAATACAACATATGATGTGTAGAGAATTATATTCATTATCATTCTTTTCATATTAACATTATCATATGAGTTTCTTGATAGAAATAGTGTTTTATGATATTGTGAGAAAACTATTAGTTATGGTGTAAAATTAAACCCTAATGTAATTTCCCATAACATACCCTTACTTTAGCCTTATAAAATTGAAAATGTTAAAACCCATCATTGCAAGCCTTTTGTCCTTTCTATACTTTTTCGTTTTTTGTCAATGAAGGGAATTTTGACTAGGATGCTTTCACACTGTAGAAACATCTGCACAACACATCCATGACATATTCTTGGGTCAATGGACATTGGGATATTACATTTCATGGAATTTTTGAATTATAACGCTTCATGCAACTACAAACCTACCCAAAAACATCTCTTTTACATCCAAAGTCTCATTTTGAACACGCATTCGCATTCCATATAATCACTCTCACATTTTAACATTCATTCTTACAACTTCTCACTTCACTCTATCTTCCACTTCATTCTTTATTTTGTTCTCCTTGCACCATTTTCTTGTAGGTTTCAAGCTCTACATCATTCTTGCACATTTGTCTTGTGCTCTTGAAGTTCTCATCCTTCCTCTTAGATTCTTCAAGCTTATAGAAGGGAGGGTAAAAATTTGTAATTTGGTTGCATTATGAATAATATAGTTATCATATTGATTGTCTTTTATTTCTATATGTTTGTCTTGTTATTCATTTATCATAATTTCTACATTGTGGTCTATCTAGCTTTTCGTGGAGGTGGAAACACCAAAGTGGGGGATTGACTAAGGAAAGATCCAAAACATAGCCCTAAAAAAATTTTGTTTCTATGTGTGTAGATACCTTGTTCATGTGGAGCTTGGAAGAGCTTGAACCTTCTATAAGTTGGATTTCATGTTCCATTTTCCTTTTATTTTGAGTCCAATTAAGTTATCTTTCGTTTAGATTATTGTTCTTGCTATAACATTCATATTTTCATGTATTTAGAGTAGTTTGTTACTTTCAGTTAAACTGTTAGATCCTAGCATTTGAGTTGTTAACAAACCCTGAAGTGTTTCATACTAAAAAATCTTCTCTTTATTTTTATGAGACGCCAACACATCCCTAAGACGATAGTGTGTCACATTGTCATCCATCTCCCACACTACCATCCTCTAGTTGAGAGCCAGTTGGTTTTTTATCCAAGGCCTCTATGGTATGTTCATTTGATTTTTGAAGTCCTCCATCCCAAAAACCCAAAAAAATAGATTATATTTTCCTTTATTTGTCATCCCATCCTTTAACCCTTGTCATTGAGGTGATTGAGGGAAATTCACCCCCTTTAGACCATGTTTGTCTTGGGACTTGGGAGTAACCAATCCCCTCCTTCACATTTTAGTGAACCCAATGTGAATCATCCTTCTCCCTTTATCCTTATTTTTAAAAGTCTCACATGTTAGCATGTGTAGTTGGTAGTGCATTATGATGCTATTTATGAGCTTTAAAACCTAGTCAACTGCCTTTGGCCACATTGTTAGGAGTTATCAAAATCTAGACATGGGATCTAGGAAGTTCATTCCTCCCTGCACCAGTCCATCCTTCGAGGAGTTCATTGTTGGGATTACCATTGGGTACACTCCTCTTGCCATTAAAGCTAGAACTGATGTTCCTACTCCTTCTACCTCATCCTCAACCTCTACCTCCTCCTTGGAATATGACATTGCTCTCAGGGTCCCCATAGAGTAGATCAAGTGGTGCTCTTTATGAGATTTACAACCTTGTCAAACACCTTTGTCTACATTATTAGAAGGAGAACTATTAAAATCTAGACATGGGATCTAAAAAGTTTAGTCCTCCCCAATACCAGTCCATCCTTTGAGGAGTTCACTATTTTAATTTATATTGGGTACACTCCTCTTGTCAATGAAGCTAGAACTCATTTCCTTACTCATCTTATATGGTACTGCTCTTAGGGTCCCTACAGATCAGGTCTACTCCTTGGAGATGAGACTCAAGTAGCTCACGAGATTCTTGGTAGGAGATCAAGCATTTTCCCATGTAGCTCCCATGGTTGAAAATCTAAAAGAGTTGTTAATGAAATATGAAAGGGGTCTAGAGATTCTCCATGGTATTTCGGATATGTAGAGACCCGCATACCCTCATACAATTCTACCTTGAGATCTACTCAAGATATGGGATGGGAGATCACTGGTAAATAATTGAAAATCCTGAGCCTAGGGTGTTAGTGTGCATGGATGACATAAATACCAACATCGTACCTAAGCATAGCTATAGTGTCAATATAAATAAGGTACATTTGGGCTTCATTTATTCCACACCTAAAGCTCAAAGCATCCCCATTTCTGGTGCTAGTGGCAACACATCTTTTGGTGCTAGTGTTGATGGCTCTACCAGTGCTTGTTTTGGGGTCTCTACTAGTGTTGGTGTTGGGGGCTTTGTTAGTGTGGTTTCTACTGGGTCTACTAGTGGCTCTACTAGTCATACCTCATCTAATGATCCATTCCTCAATGCCCTTTTACAAAACATGTGGTGCATGCAGAATTAGTTAGCAATTTGACTAGTTCTTCCTCCTAGCCTATGTTTCAACCTTTCCCCATCATAGTCCTCTTTTTATTTTTGGATTCTTGGCACTCCTATCCCTCAAGGTGTGTAGATCCTAAATTTCAAAAAGTATAATGGTAGTAGGGATCCATGGATGCATGTCTCATCCTTCAATGCATTGTGTACTAATATCTTCCATAATGATAATCTCTTGGTCAAGCTATTATTGTGTTCTCTGAAGGATGCTTCCTTAGAATGGTATTGTGCCTTGCCTAAAAATTATATTTTCTCTTTTGACTAGTTGATTAATTAGTTTCTCTAAAAGTTTTAGGCCAACATTGGGTTGAAGATCGTTTTGAATGATCTTGTCCAATGCAAGAAGGGAACTCATGAAAAGTTAACTAATTTTATAGCCTTGTATTAGGCCATATTTTCTCAAATATTTTATCATTTTCCTAATTTTGATGTTTAAAAGTGCTTATAGGAAATTTGTAGATTTTGTTGCAAGAAAAATTTATTTTAATGAAATATCTTTCTTTTGCACATCTATGTGCCACCTTGAGAGAGCAGAATCAAGAAGTTGTCTAGTACAGGGGATTCTTCCTTACACTCCTACAAGGATAACCAGTCAGTCATGTCAATATATAGCAAGAATAAGGTCATGGAATATATGGTCTCTATTCCCTCACACAAAAATACTCCAAGACATAATAAAACCTTTACTAATTTTTTTGAATCATAATAGCATACTACAAAAATTATTAAAATAACCTTTCTTGAGATTTGAACACCCTTCGAGCCATATCCTCAATGGTATGACTCCAAAAAGTCTTGTCAATACCACCGAGTTGCTAGATATGACATCAAAAGATTCTTTCACCTACATCATGTGATTCAGGATTGCATCAATGATGGGACTATCCATCTTGTCAATAGAAAATAGAACACTTAAAATTTTGTGATAAATCCTAATAGCCAGTCGTAGATATACATAGATCCTTTCCCATCACACTCAACCAACTTGTTTATTCCTTCTTCATCTTCTTTTGATCTCACCCCATCTAAATATGTAAATGTAGTCTCATTCACTCATATTCCTCCTCTATTGTGTGTAATTTTTTTCCTTTACATTACATTCACCTCACATAATCTACCCTTGAACAACGAGTCATCTCCACTATATGTTCTCACTTGAATTAATGGTAAAATTGTAATAGTTGTTATGGTTGATCTTTTAGGCTATGTGAACATTATCATAGAGGAGGGATTTCTTATTAATAATTTGCACAAGGATAAATATGGCAAGTTATAGGAAACCCTTTGCACACATGATGGGTTTTATATTGCATCCATGGGTACTATTTCTTTTCCATTCCTCATAGGACTGAAGGCTATGGAAGTCCCATTTTTTGTGATCCTAGAGTCTGACTTATTCAGAGTGACGCTAGGCATTTTATGCCTAGCCTCTATGGATGCAGCCACTTCTGAGATCCACAAATTTCTAAAATTTCTCCATAAGGGTACTGTGCACATTGTCTAGGATATTAGATACAAGCCACTGGTAGCACATAAGGTCTTCTCCCTTGACCACTCTTGGCCCACCCCAATTGAATCTCTCCCTCCTAGGGGGTATATTTTGTATAGATATTATTGCAGGTACAAGATTGAGGGCTCGATGTTGAAGGGTGGTTTTCCCCCATCTCCTTATGTTGTCTCTCTAAAATCATGTCTATGTGCATAGTAGCATTCTTTATCTACTTCCACTCTAATGGGGAAGGACAAGCTTGCTCTTTCCCTCACACCTTCCCCTTTTAGTTCCTCTATTTTATATTCTTATGCACCTTCCACTTCCTCTTCTTAACCCTTGGCGACATCCTCTATTTCCTGCTATTGTGCATAGCACAAGAAAAGGGAAGGAACCCAACTACGAAAGTTGAAGCCCCCCAAGTTTTCCAACTTCCTATCTTACCCATGATGATCTGAACCACCCTATATGGCAAGGGTAAGTCTTCCCAGGGGTTTGTTTCTATATCTTCGTCCCTGTGGCCTCTACCTATTCCTCCACCTACCCCTAAGGTAGAGAAAGTAAATAGGATCTCCTTTGAGATGCTTGTCTCTATTTTTTCTTTGACGTCTCTTTCTCCTCCTCCTCCTAAGAGTCCATCGTTCCATCAATAATGGTTGTAGAGGTTGCTCCTATGGTAGAGCAGGATCCCTCGACTTTTTCTTAGGTCATGCCTTCTAGTTCACACAGCTAACGTAAATGGATTGCATGTGAGTATAAGTGTTGAAAAAAGTATCTAGCTAAGGAGCATGAAGCTTTGTAGTAAAGTTGAGAGGAGCCCATTGTTTTTTTCTCTTGCTTCTTCTATTGTTCCTTTTTCTCCTTCATTTTCTTCTGCGTCAATTCCCATCACCTCAATCCTTCTGGCTTCATCGGCAGATCTCAATGAACCTCACCCAAAAAGGGTGTAGGTGTTCATTGCTCCTTCAGAAAAGCCTCCCCTTCTTACCTCTCTTCTAGATATTCCTCTATTCTCATAGCCACTAGACATGAGTCACACAAAGGTGGTGTCCTTTTTGGCTCCATCTCCTTCCTTTTCTTTCACTCCATCTATGGGGATTCTGCATCCTCCTTTCAAGTGCAAGATCAAGTATGAAATCACCTCAAGCGAGGGTCATAAAAAATCCTTGTCTCCTTTGGAGTCTTGTTCCACTTTGGCTTTTGTCATCCTTATGACAAAGGTAGCACTCACATCCCTAGAGCTAGTCACCACTATTCTTCTTGAGGTTAGTCATGAATCTTTGGTGTCTTATCTTCATCCTCTTCAGTTGCAACATAGTACTCCTATCAAATGCATGTTCAAATTTTTGGAGGATATCCCAACTCTATTATCAATCTTTGAGAGATCAGTGACCCTAGTCTCATAAAAGCTTGGTGAAGAGGACCTTAACATGCCTTCGTCATTGGACCTTGTCATAAGTGATTTGGTTGGTGCAGCCCTTGATGTCCCTCCCATCTAGGATCATCCTCCCTCCCCTTAAAATGATCTAGATTAGGAGCAAGATGACTTGTTGGTGGATTTAATTCAGGGTCACACCTCTTTTACATCTTTTATATTAGATTTGTGTGCCTATTTCAGTTCCCCTTTACTTATTTGTATGTGTTTTGTGCTCCTTCTTGGAGGACACTTAACACCTTTATAGGTGTTTAGATATAGGCATGAGAATTTTTTATAGCCTTCTTATATTTATTTCATCATTATCCTATGTGTTATAAATTTTTCTTTTCACGTCACGAATGATGCAAAGCTTTGGGGGCATTTAGGCCTTCTTCCATGTTGACTTGATTTTTATTTTATTTTTTCTTCATGTTCTCTTATTCATGTTCTAATACATTTGGGGGTTGATGAAAGTTCACACATATATTATATTATATCAACCGATCTATATCTACGAGTAGTTTTGACCTTGAATTATCAGATCCCCTTATCCTCTTGATAACTTTGTCTCTGCTTACCCAGTTTGTGATTTTGTGGCTTCTATGTGTTGTCCCTTACATGTATGACAACATTCCATGAATAGATCTCACCATGTACCTCATGCCATGACATCCCTTTTCTTTCTTCTCTCCTTTGCATAGAACATGTTCTACTTAATTCTCAAAAAGGTGTATTCATTCAAAAAGGATTCCATGATGAAAATCATCTTTCAAAAGTGTTCCTTGATGTATTATGTGTAATATTTGATGTCTTGTGTCTTGATACCTTATATTTTCATATCTAGCTTGAAGACAATCTAAATAGACTTGTCTTGTCTTTTCAGTGACTATCCTACAATGTAGTTTGCAATAGCCATAGGCCTATATATGCTTGTCGTGTGGACTCTAGACATGCTAGCCATACCTGTCATTGTCATCATATATCAGATCGGATTGTGTCTTATTGTATCTTATGAAAAAAAAGTATGGCGCCTATTATTTTTTCACTTTTTTTCCTAACATGTTTTCCTACAACTAACATGTTTATGGCACGAGGTTGTAGCTAGCTTTGTACAATCAAAGACCCATGTCCTCTTTGCATTCTAGTGGAGCTCCACTTTCACGTTAGGTATACTAGATTTAAGGACTTCTTCCTATTTATTCTCGATATATTATCTTCAATCTCTTTCTACTTTAGGTTGCATGTGCTTTGACACATATGCCCGCTAAAGTGGGGCAAAAAAGTTATGGTGTAACATTGTACCCTAGTGTTATTTCCCATAACATACCCTTACTTTATCCTTATAAATTGATAATGTTAAAACCTATTGTTGTAAGCCATTTATCCTTTCTATACTTTGTCATTTTTGGTCAATGAAGGGAGCTTTGACTAGGAAAATTTCACACCATGTAGATTTCTATGCATCGCATGGACATCCCTTATAGATTTTTAGGTTAGTGGATGTTGGGATGTTATCTTTTGTGGCATCCATGAATTGTAATGCTTCGTATGATTATAGAACCACCTGGAAACATCTCTTTTGCCTCTAAATTAAAACACTTTCTCATTCCATTCAATCTCTCTCACATTCTAACATTCGTTCTTACAAATTCTCACTTCATTGTATTAATTCTTACACTTTATTCTTGCTTCCATTATCTCTACACCATTTTCTTGCAAGTTTCAAGCTCTACAATGTTCCTCCATGTCCACCTTGCGCTCTTGAATCTCTTTTCCTTCCTCTCAACTTATTCAAGATTGTACAAGGGACATTAACACTTTGTGATTTGATTGCATTATCAATATTATAGTTAACATATTGATTGTCTTCCCTTTCTATATGTTTTTCTACTTCCTTCTTTATCTTATTTTTTACATTGTGGTCTATTTGGCTTTCTATGGAGGTGGAAACACCAAAGCAAGGGTTTGACTGAGGAAAACTCCAAAACACAACCCCAAAATTTTCTTACTATCATGTGTGTAGGTACCTCATTCGCATGGAGCTTCTAGGAGGCTAGACCTACCGTAAGTTGGATTCCTCGTTCCCTTGTTATTTTGTTTCCAATTATTTTATCTTTTATTTATAGTATTCTTCTCATTGTACTAGTCATATTTTTATGCATTTATAATAGTATGTTACTTTTTGTTAAATTGTTGGATCTCAACATTTAGGTTGTCAACAAACCTTGAAGTGTTTCAAATTACAAACTCTCCTCTCTGTCCATATGAGATGACAACGTGTCCCTGAGACGATAGTGTGTTGCATTGTCATTTGTCTCTCACGTTCTCATCCTTTGGTTGAGATCTAGTTGGTTTGTCGTTTGAGAACTCATTGGTCTTTTCATTTTATTTTTTAAGTCCTCCATCTTGAAAACCCAAAAACATAGATTATCTTTTCTTTTATTTGTCATCTTTCCTTTTAACCCTTGTCATTGAGGTGACCAACAAAAATTTTCTCCCTTTAGTCCATGTTTGTCTTGGGACTTGGGAGTAGTGCATCCACTTCTTCACACTACTAAATTCAAATATATATGTTAAATTGATTGTGAGGGATTACATGAATTAAATTAAGGAAAATTATCATGCAATATTTATGTGTAATGTAATGTATTATTCTTGTGTTTCTATAATTGTGGTTATTGTGAGATTGGTTAGTGAATCATTAGGTTGGATAATTACAATATAAAATATATTATCTTATAATTCTATGTTTCATAATATGATATTCCATTAATAATGTGTATGTTGTGATTAATACATAATTTATAAACAATTAATATTTTGATCACAATATAGTAATTACGTAAGCTCTTCTAAGTAACACAATAATTAGAATAATATCCTTATATTTTTATCTTTAAATTATTATAATCTTTCAAATAATAAACCATCTTATTTCAAAAATCTTATAAAATAATGTACTTCATACATTTTTTTTCATTAAATAAATATTTTATATAATATAAAAAAATTATTTTTATTTCATACTAAACAATTCATCGAGTCATGACTAACTTGTCTCTATTCTCATTTTATATTTTTCCAAAATATAATATTCTTAAATTCTCATAAAATTTTATTATTTTAACATTAAAATAGGGGAGGTCGACGTGAACAAAAATGTTGCATCTTAAAATTAATCTGATTAAATATTCCTAGTTGTTTGGGTTACTCTCGGGCACATTCAAAAATACACAGGTAGTTAAATACATGAATGATATGATTTTAGCTTTGGTTTTTTCTTTTTTTTTAAAAGGAAAGTTAAGAGCATATAGGTAATTTTTATATGGAATTACACTACTTATAGATCCTTTTTTAAAAGTATGTATGATTATCTTTAATAGGAAAATATTAAATAATTTATTTTTTATAAAGTTCTATAATTAATAGAGATTATTATTCTTAGTACATCCATAGATAAAAATATATGTTATAGAAGAATATATTTTAAATAAGAAAATGAATATTTTAAAATATAATTAGATGTTTGTGGAAATTGAATGTATCAATTATTGATCTTTTATTATGAAGGATTAATCAAATTAGTTTAACTGAATTCATCTAGGGCAATGACCCTAACCTCATCCCTTATTGTGTGAAGCCTATATATTCAAGATGACTTGATCACTAGTGAGATTGTACGAATTATTTAACTTCATCAACCAAATCAAAGAATACTTACATCACTCACAAAATTTATCTATTTAATAATCTTTCATTTAAGTTTAACAAATTATACAAAATGATAATTTATGAAGTAAGCTTGATCAATGGAAAAATAATTTTAAACTTTCTAACCATAAATGATATTTCATTGAGATCTATTTTGACTTTCTTGATTCATGATCATCTTATAAAGATGAAAATGTCTTTTAATTTATCTTATCAAAAAATAATAAAATTTAATATATAACATATTTTATAAATGGAATTTACTTAATTTAAATATATTAAAAAATAAATAAGTAAAATCACTGAAAGAAGGAGAAATAATAAACTAAATTACAGAATAATAAAATAAGAAATAGTACACTAAACTACAAAATAACTAAGGGTATACATAAATTATCATGATTAAAAGAGATGTTCCCTAGTTCTAAACTATGGAGATCGCTTAGAATAAGTACCCAGTACTCTTGAGTTGTCCATTCCGCGGCAAAGCAGCCAACAGCGAGCGTAACCACCACTCCCACTGACGAAGCCAGCACCGACCTTGCTATGACAAAATCAGGCTTGCAAACCCACGCCACAACCCACGACCGGAGTATGTCCTTCTTAACTGTATCTGGCCGGTAATTGGCTGGTTCGTCATTTAGAGCAAGGGGAATCTTTTCCTTGACTAAAGTATAGAGAGTTTTGCCACCGAACACTGCGGAACCCAATAGGAGGAAGAGCAATATAGCGCAGACCGCCGTACACAACCTTGACGCTATAGACAATGGATTCACTGGAAGGCTTGAATGAATGAATGAAAGATTTTAATGACGTCCACGAGACTAAACAGTCTATGGGACCAAGACCCAAACTTAATTTTCTTTCATGCTTTTTTCTAAATCAGATCTCCTACTATTGATTTTGACTAGAAGGCTGGCCGTCTGGTTGATCTTATCCTCCTCGAATAACTGCTGCATATCATCCATACCCAAACTATTTGCATATTGTTTACGGATGTCTTCATAAGCTATGCATTCCAAGAAGAAGTGTCGCTCTGTCTCAACCACCCCCTTATTGCAGAATATGCAGGTTCTTTCTTCCCACGTTTCCTTAGGAGACTTCCATCTACCGGTCTCGCACCTAAGATGATGTGATCCTGTCCTCATCTGTGCTATTAACACCCTCGCTTTCCCTTTAATAGCAGCCCCTAAATACGTTTTTTCACCATGATCCTTTGTCGGGTTAAACTCTTTGATGTAGTATGCTTTTTTTCGCCCAATCTGATTTGACCACATGGCAGTCCTAAATTTTTCCTTCACGTAATCTTTTATTTCACTATTGGTGTTGGGACACTCTTGCAAATTTCCTCTTGGCTTGGAGTCGGTGCAAAGCTTGGAGTCGGTGCAATATCCTCTTGGCTTGGAGTCGGTGCAATATACTCTTGGCTTGAAGGCCAGTAGAATTCCGTAAACACGTAGAGCTCCGAGAATATGTGGCTGCCCAAGCTCAGTGCTAAAGCCCCTATGTCGCTCCATACCACCTTTTTAGAGGGCGAGCGCGCCATTTGAGGTAACAAATATCCCATATACACGCACACAGTTACCCTTCCACCATCAATCAAGAGTCCATTTCTTAAAACTCTATTTAGATCGTATTTTTTTGAGGCAGGGTAATCTGAAATGCTCACATTATCAGTGTCGAGAAGATCCAGTAGTTGGATGCTGAAAGCGCTGAGAACAAGGGCTCCTTGAGGAACCCAATGGGCTTTGCTCTCCCATGCCTTCCACACGTCCAATGAGAGCAGACCGATAAAAGCAACAATCCCCACAAGCAACCTCACCAGTTTGAGAAAAATAACGAACGTTATTTGGTCCATGGAATCCTAAACTCCAGAAACAAGCATTCAGACAAGCAGAGGGAAACTGAATGATATTCTCACTATATAGCACTTCGCCGCCACTGTAGAAAAGTCGACACGTAATTATGTACGACGCTGTAATTGAGAAAAAACTTGACCCATTCAGAATAAAAGCACCGCGTAAATTATTACTCTACTTGATTTGATTCTTCGATGTTTGATATGTGTCCCTGTCATTCCATAATTCTTTTGTATTCCATGTAATATTGGAATAAATTTAACTATCCGGTCACATTAATATATTTTTGTAATGTTGAAATAATATTGCTTCTTATTAATATTTTTTTAATTTTGAAATAAATTTAACTAGCTGCTCACATGAATTTTCCTAATATAGATAAATATTAGCAAATTAAACTTTGACAAGATCCTATAAAACTACAAAATTACTAGTTTTCAACATTTAATAATTGGAGAAGTGGCCTTATATAAAATAGAGTTTGAATAGACAAACATCCAAACATAATAAAAGGAAAATTATTATTTGTAGATGAGGTTAGGAAAATTATGGAAAATTATAGAAATTGAATAGATATATCAAAAAAATAAGGACAAATGCTAAAATTAAAATAGAAAATTCTCAATATATCAAGGAAATGCCAAGATTAAAAAAAAAAATAGTTACATAAAAAACACATAAATATAATGTAGAATTTCTAGAACTAAAATAAAAATGTATACATAGAGTAGAAATGACAAATGTGTAGTAAATAATTAACAAATAAATATTTTTAAATGAATAGTGGAAATGCTTAAAGTAAAATGTAAATTATTCTACATACCAAAAAAGCACTAAAATCCTAAAAATCTAGATATAATAGGATAGGAGTGGATAGTGGAGATAAAATTGGTAGGTGAAGGATTGTGAACAACTTGTGTTGCATGGATAGATAGGATGAAAATGTCTAGATATGCTCTAGTTGAGTTCGGATGGGGAGAGCTTGAGATGTGATAGAGTAGAAATATATTTTTAAATTTAAATGGAGGGTGGAGATGAAAAGGTGATTTTTTGGATTTTAGTGGTGAGCTAAGAATGAATTTTTATTTATTTAAACATAAAGTTAAAGAGAAATGTGTATTATCCTTATTGAATAAATAAGTTTGATTTAATAACTTAATTGTTGTAAGAAGCTTTATCTTATTTAATTAAATATAATTTATTTAATTATTTATTGGCTGAAGAAGATTAGTTGAACTAATTAAATAAATATAATTTACTTAATTCATAGACAAGAATGAATTAGCTTAGTTAATAAATAAATATAATATATTTAATTATCTTGTGGATATAAATTAATCAAATTTATAAAATAATTGTATTTAATTTATTAACAAGGAATCAATGTGGTAATGGAATGATGATGAAAATTAGTCAAAATATGGGAGAAACTTTCAAGTTTCTATAATTTGAACCAATGATAAACCAATACCCCAACCAATGTAGTATCAAATATGTTGACATACAACTACCACCTATGCCATGAATTACTCACTCAAAGTTTATTTTCGTCTATTGAACTTATAAAGGAGAAATAATAGTATACACAAGCCTATTGCCACCATCATGGTGGCTAGTAACTAGACATTGTGCAAGAAAAAAATTACATTAGTGATGGTGACTATCAAGAGTAATTCAATACTAAAATGGAAAAACCACATAGACAATAAACTAAAGGCTTGAAAATTTAAACTTTGCTTCCATTACCATGAATATGAAATTTTTCCCAGACATAGGGTTATGTATCTTTATACAAGGTCAAAAATCAACATATATGGAATGATTAAAGATCTTAGTAAAGACACAAGTCAAGCTCCAATTAAATTTTCTCTAATTGGTTATAATCAAGGAAGTCCATATATTTACAACATGAACAAATATTTAGGAGATGAAAGAAATAGTGCCATTTTTAAATTATTAATTATCTTCATCAAACTAGTACCTAGATAAGGAAATAATTTATAAAACATTAATAGAAAAGAATGCAACCTTTTTGAAATACTATGTTACAAATTAAATGAAAATAAATTAAATCCACCTTTTAATAAACTCTCTTAAGAATAATATGCCATTACCACCATCTTTGAGATAGGAGATGGGATTGGTCTATTAAAGCAAAAAGAATTATGATATTTCTTAAGAATTCAACTTCACAAACAAATCACATTTTATTGTTTTACATCACAATTTTTCAAAATTAATTTTATTGTATTATATATATATATATATATATATATATATATATATATATATATATATATATAATTTTGAAGATAAATTTTTTTTATCAAAACTATGATGTCACATATAGAAGGCCTCATCCACAATTATAATTTTTATTTTAATACAAATTAAAATAAACTATTTTTTAAATATAATAAAAATATTAAAATTTGACAATATGATTAAGTTTAAAATTGTTAATATTATTAAAAAAAAGATTAACTAACTATATAACATAAGAAGTATAAAAAATCATAACTTAAAAATAAAGAGGAAATTATCTTAAGCATAATAAAAATGATTGAATAAGTGGGTGGTTTCGAGGGTGGACCTCAAAGTTGGTGGAGGGCATTGGTTGACTGGCATACGAAGCACATTGTTATGGCTATGGGGGGTGAGTTGGTGAGTTCTTGATGTGGTGACAAGGTCTCGCCCAAGTCCACCTTAGATGAAAATGTGGGTAGGGTTTACGCTAAATCAAATAAGTTGGTGTCCATTATGAGCACTTAAAGCACTCATATCAAGGAATAGATAGGTGATAGAGTGGCGATTGATTAGTACTAGCACAACCGTCGATATGACTAATTTTTTTATTCATTTGTATGGTATTTTTGGTTAAGGAAAACCTCGCTCTTGTGTTGAGTCATGGCATTAATATCATCTAGAGAAAAATATCAAATTATGATTATAAGCCTGGCATCCTCTTTGGCTTAAATGTAGTTGTGGAAAAAGTGGAGGCATCAATTTGAAACCTGGTTGTGTTTGTTTGGTTTGCATTTCATGTAGGGTTTGTTTTATTTTGCAGGTGTTTGGTCTCTACGACAATAGGGAGGTCATGCTTTATAATTGAGTCCTCGGTGGATGGTCCTAATTTCCTTGGGGGCCAGAACATGCCAAAAAACTTTCAGAGAGGTTTCGAACCAATGACTTGAAAGGAACATGAATAATATAGATTCTTTGTTGGTTGTGGTGGTGAAAATGTTGTTGGGCTCTGGTCATTTAAGCCAAAGTGAGTTTGGAAGGGATAACACATATATCACTTCTAGGTTCTTAACATACCTTCTTGATAACCATGTGCTGAAGGTGGAGGCTAAACTACTATTGGAAAAAAAATTCAAAATGATTTGCTAGTGGGTGTGGATGAGGTGTTAAAGATTGCATTTGTGGGAAAGGGTATCCCATACCCTAGAGATTAGGAGTTGGTGAAGAATTTAGATGAGGCAGTAAAAATAATCCCTTTTCTACTCGATTTGAAAGGTCCAGCCTTAATGACGCACCGTATGATTGTTGTTGTTGCTGTGTAGTATATGAAAAAATTCTTTGGTCTCATGGAAGTGGACATCAAGTGGATTGTGGAATTTGAGGCCTTTGCCGAGGGCAATGGATTTCTGTGAGTTTTGGTTTGGGGTGGTTGTCTAGGTTTTTATAAATTTTGTAATGTTTAGGTTTGTCTCTACCAAGGATGGTAGTTTAAGTGTTCAAGTGGAGGTTTCCTATATTGGTAATTTAGTGGTGGTTGGGTTGCATAGGGTCTTAGTATGGGTTTTTTTCCTATAATGCTAATAGATTTTTTTGGGTGAAGGATGTTAGTTTAAGAGTTCAAGTGGCAATTTCCTATACTGGTAGTTTAGTGGTGGTCGGGTTGCATAGGGTCTTAGTATGGGATTTTTTCCTATAATGCTCATAGAATTTTTTGGGTGAAGTTTAGCTGTGGTAGCTGGTGAAAATTTTTAATGGTTTCATGGTTGGCATTTCTTTGTATATGCAGAAATATGTAAACTTTATCTTTTTAAATATTAATAAAATATATAGCTCTTATGTATAAAAAAAATAAAAAATAAAAATGATTGAATACAATATAAAAGCATCTAATTAATTTCTCATGCAGTGAATTGTCATGGTGATGAATTTTCTCATGGTGAATTGCTAGTGGTGAATTTTCCATATTTCATGTAGTGTAGAATGATTGAATGCATACATAATAGAATCTGCTTCACTTAACATGTGAATGTGAAACTGCCGCAGGCTCTGTCCCCGCTTGTGCATGCTACAATAAGAAAAGTATTATCAAAATAGAGAAAATTTAACCGGCATGTATAGCTCTGAAGCCAAAAGGATCGAGGCTTTTGGACTAATATTCTTACTTTTTTAATTAGCAATGTTTATTAAAAAGAGATTAGGACTTTTTGAATTTATTAAGATGAGGGAAAAAAATCTTTAAGGAGGCCTACCATTCACAAACCCTATATTCCCGATAGGAGGCGCAGTGAAGGTAAAATTGTATTGGAGTACAAAATTAAGTTGAAATAAGGGTATGTGCAGGATCATGATGGGCCAAAAAGTGGCAATATTATGGGTATTTGTATGGTATGTGGCTGACGACTTTTTTTTACCCAAAATTGATAAAACGAAAAGGGTTTTTAGAGGAGATCTTAGCTTTCCACCAATATAAATTATGCTTTAATTTGAATTTAATAAATAATTATTATTTATTTTCTATTAGAATTACGACTAAAGTCCTAATCGATAGGCTGATTGAAAAACATCTATAACTTTCAAACGGTATCACATTTGTTGAATCTGAAATATGTGTCACATTCTATGATTCACATAATATAGGATTAAAAAAAGAAAAAATTAATTTCATGAAGTTTTGACCAAGTTAAGGTGGTCAGACATACGAGTTTTTATATTTTTTAAAAGTTGTAATAAAAAATTCATAATTAATTATTTACTTGGAAACAAATTACAAAAAAATATGTATCACATCAGGACATGAGTCCTCTACTTATATATAAAATCTTATAAAAAAATATTATCATTTTATTATGGTTATGGTGGTCAGACAGACACCTACTTCTTATTTTTTCCCTGAAATTTAAGTACTACTGCATTGAGATTTCAAATTTTCACCAAATAGATTTTATTTATTTTTAAATAAACCTAGTATTTTAGAAACTACATTCAATTTTATATAGATTCTACTCTTACATATTTTTGAAATAATATAGATAACTTATTCAAATTTTTATGTCAAGTTTCCTAACATTGATTTTTCTGAATTTTTTGCCACTTAAGGGCCTATTTTTTCCATGATGATCCTGCACATACCCATAATAATCATTGTTTACTGGTTTAATCAAAGCAAAAAAGATCTGTAGAAGCATATGAGCGGTCAACAACAGTCATGTAAATAGCCTGCATATGCTGTATTTTGTTTACAAGGTATTTAAAGTTCATTTAATGCCCAATGACCACAGGAAGGACATTTCACATGGCAAACATTACGCTTCATTTTCTATCTTACCTAGCAATGGGTAATTACATAATGCCCTTCATTTTCAATTTTTTTGGTCACCAAGAAAGGACATTTCACGTGGCTAGTTAATAACAAAACTTGACAACTGTTTGAAAAAAAGGCTGGAGAGTAAAACGACACTGTGATTGAACAGTCCAACTATTCTTCCTTTGATATTCACTTGCCTGTAGACATCCACAACCTACCATTCAAATTCTTAGGAAAAAATTTAATGTTAAACTTCATTTCCCAATTTTATTCTCATATTATAAGTTAATACTATTTTTTAGGTGATAGGCTATTTTATTGGGGGAACCCACCAGAATTTCCAGCAGTCTAATGCCGGAAACCCCCATGGTGTCGTCGGCTAATTGTTGTGCCCGGTGAGACAACGTAGGAGGAATCTGTGGGAAAATACAAATGACTTTCATTAAAGTTTCTGCCATCTGTGCAACAAGTTGTGTTCTGCACATTCATTAAAGTCACCCGAACCTTTAAACGTTTCAGGTAGCTGTAATTCTTTGTAAAAGTTGAAATAGACTATAAATTTTTGAAATTTATCTTGTAGAAATCAAGATATTTATATCGATAAAGGTAAAACCATTAATGAAAGCGTACTTAACACCTATCATTAAAAATGAAATTGATGTAGGAGCATCCAGTGGTGTAAGGGCAATCTTGCATCACCCAAAAATAGTTAAATTTCAAGTTTCTTGGTTTTTAAATATTTTTACATTTTTGGATACCCTTTTCATCATAATGAAATTCCCAATTTACGGTTTTTATTTTCTATTCCTGGGTTGAAAGATATTGCAATTTTAGTCTCCCATATTTGCACCTGAAAATCTTCTGAGTTAGATTTGAGGCACTTAGAGTTCTCAGATCAGCCCCAAAACTTGCCGAAATTGGCATAGCTTGACTTTGAGACCTTTCCAATGGTTCAAACGGTTCGCGAATCGGAGCCTTGGATCAAAAGTTATGGCCCCGGGAAGTTGGCGCACTTTCTAGAAGATACAATTGCAAATGTTCTTTTGAAATTTGAACTTCAAATTGTAATTTTTTGCTGCCAAACCACCTAAACTCAAATTCGAATGTTGTTTTGGCTCCAAATTAAAGAGGAACTCTATTTATGGGTGGGTTTCTAATTTTTGGGTAACTTTTTGGGGACAAGCTTGCATATTGCGAAAGGGTGATTCTGTAGCTTTCTGTAACTTGCATGTGTTGTAGAACTTGAGGATTTGAGATCCTCTGCATGTAAGAAGCTCCATTTTTTGAATAATAAAATTATTCTCTTGTTTGTGGGTTATTTTCTAAGTCTCAGGTTGCGCCCTCATCAAGTGGTATCATAGTGGGTTTTCTTGAGCGTGTGGATAGATCGCCAATTGTGAGGCAGTTCACATCAAGACCATGGTTGGGGGTCGAGGTCAAGAAAGATGCCTCCAAGAATGATGCCTGGTAGGCATGGTGGTGCCAGAAGTGGTCGAGGCAGCAGAAATGTTGGTGGAAGAGATGCACTGGTAGCCCTCCAAAGACATATTGATGCATTACAAGAGCAGTTGAGAAGAGGGTTAAACCTGAGGGAGGAAAGTGAGCATGAAGGAGAGGAAGAAGGTTCAAATGTAGAAGAGGAAGAAGAAGCAATTGATCAAGACCAAATGTGGCTAATAAGGGCCATTTCGAAGATCGGGAAAAGACCCAGAGTAGAAGTCCCCAGTTATTCCGGAAGTCTGAACTTGGAAGAGTTGATCGACTAGATCAACAAGCTAGAAGAATATTTTGAGTATGAAAAAATAGAGGACCTAGATCGGGTTAAGTTTGTGAAAATGAAGCTGAAGGGCCATGCCAGTATTTGGTGGAAAGAGGTCTAGTTGGAAAGAAATCGAAGAGGAAAAGGAAATATCACTAGATGGGATCACATGGTAGAGAAACTAAAGAAGCAATTCATACCAATGGACTACGAGTTAGATCTGTTGAAGAAATTGCAAGGGTTGAAGAAAGGAAGCTGATCTGTGAAAGAATATACTGAAGATTTTCACAAGATAATCATCAGAATGGGCCACACAGAGGCCAATAAGGAGAAGGTAGCCCGATATCTTAATGGGTTACGACCGAGCATTCAGGAGGAGTTAAGCCTAGTAAGAATAACCACCATTGAG